>CAUDMG010003054.1:552500-890000 GCA_958450375.1 Homarus gammarus | reverse complement strand
CATACATACATACATACATACATACATACATACATACATACATACATACATACATACATACATACAAAGAGAACGAGAGCAAGAGCCAGAGAGAGAGAAAGAGGGAGAGAGCGAGAATTACCCTTCCTCACTTTCTTTGTGCTTACATCTTGGCAAAAGAGAATTACCTAATATTTTCTTGTATAATAATTCTTCAATTTCCTCCTTCATTATTTTTCTTTCTCTTGATAACTAAAAATAACAAAAACTTTCGGTTTTTGCCAAACTATTTCTTAGTTTATAACATATAAGCAAGTCTTTATACAATATTTATCAACAAACTATCGTTTCCGAGATAAGTCAAGGTCAAACTGTGTACGGAGGGAGAATGAACACACCGAGTCTCCGAAACGCTATTGGCATTTGCCTTCTATCTTTCAGGAAGACATCCTTGGGGTTATCTCAGGCACGTTCTTGTATTTAATTTATAGGTCAGAGAACAAGGTCAGAGGTCAAGGTCAATGAAAACGTCGTTCTGGCAGCTTCAAATTCCTCTGTCTTTCATTTTCCGTTGATCTCCTCGACACAGGTCCATATAATAGTGTTATACGATAAATGTTTCCTCCATCTAAATCATCTTCCTATTGTAGCTTGACTATATGTGGCTCGTCTTCATAATTCGTCTATATTATTCCTTTATGTCATAATTATTTCTTTATATTTATTTATATACTGTACAGTCCGTCTACATTGTCTCCTTATATCTAATAAATATCTCCAAAATCTTGGAAGATAGTGAATGTGTTACTTATATTTTACAAAAAAGAAGATATATCATTGTCCTCTAACTATCGTCCAGACTGTTTAACATCAATTGTGGGAGAGTTACTGGAGTAATAGTTACAAACTCAATTCTAATCGTCTCTTAGAATACAAATTAGTTAATGGCCCCCAGTATATGGGTTTACCAGTGGGCGTTCTTGTTTGACAAATCGATTATCATTCTTTTCAACTGCTTTCAAATCTATTGGCGACAGAGAGGATTATGATGTTGTTTACCTCGACTTTAACAAAGCCTTTGCCAGGTTTCCTCACGAAAGACTAATAAATAAAGTGAAGGCAGACTAAGAAACCTGAATTTGTGTTCTCTTGGGAGATACACTGTAGATTGAGGGGCGACATGTTCGAAGTGTATAAATGGAAGACATGGTTAAATAAAGGTGATATAACAAAAGTACTTAATCTATCAAACCAGGAGCAAACAAGAAGCAATATTTTTAATTAAACAAATTTAGGTTATAGTGAGAAATAGGTAAACACTGGTCTAGAAATGAAGTTGTGAATGAGTGGAATAAGTTACCTAACACCATTATTAACTCAAACTCACTTGGAAGCTTCAACTGTAAGTTGTATAGATATATGTGTGATAAGTTTTGACTACCTAGTATGGGCCAATATGCCCACTCCAGTTTCCTTCATTATGTAGTTCTTCATTAACGCTCCTCTATATCTAATATATTTCATCTATACATCTAGCCTATACAAATACTCCATATATATCCATTTTTTATAACTGGATTCAATCAACTCTATCGTCCAGTCGTAATTCCAGTTATCTCTGGTAGCTGTCACTTTCAACCTCAAAACTTATAATAACAAGTTGCTCACTGTATACGCAGCAGCTGGTCAATTTGAGGCTTGGAAAATTAAACCACGTCTGGAAATGATGCTGACAGCTCACTCACATCTCCCAAACCTGACCGACACGAGTGATGTATTTCTCCAGTCAAACCTTTTAATTAAATTGAAACTGATATTTTTGCATTCAGTTCGAAGTATGGCTTGAGGTGGTCACTCCACACTTCCATGACTTCTAAATATAAAATATTAAGATAAGTCATTTAAGAAGATATAAGTTTGGGAAGAGTTCAGTCCATGCCGAGAGATGTTAATTTTGTTTATCTTTGGGCTAGTCTTTACAATTCAGTAAGGTTTGAAAATGATTATTGATGGAGTAAATTGGGACTAGACCTCGTGATAAATGAACAGTGCCTCCCTCCCTGCCTCCCCCCTCTCATTCACTCCCTCCCTTCCTTCTCCCCCTTAACCCCACCCCCCCCTTCTGATTGACCTCAGCGATAAAGCATTTCATTCTGGCAATACAAAGCTAGTTGGATCATCTGAATATTTAACCTCCCAGTTTATTTCATCTTAAGATTAACCACAGCAAGAAGTGAAGCAACCTTCCATTTACTCCGATTTCTTGTTTAGTAATGAGGTTATGTTTCATCTTAATGGGATGGTAAATCGTCTTAACTGCTGATACTGGGCAAATGAGAACACACATTGAGCAGAAGAGACACATGTTCAAAATGATCAGGAGGTAAATGGTATGGAATTGCTTGTACCACCCTTTTTTTATGCTAAAGTGTCTGGGAAACATATGTCGCAACATTGAATGAAGTTTTGCAGCCTTATTTAGACGATATGCCACTTGCAACGGGTCGACGTTTTGGTTTCAGCATAATGGGTCTCCTGCACATTTCGCCTTGATAACACGTGGGTGGTTACAAGATACCAGGAAAATGGATCGGTAAACGTGGACCAGTGGAATGCCCCCCCCCCCCCCCCCAGATCACCAGACCTTTAGACTTTTCCTTATAAGACCATTTGAAATCAGTTGCGTACACTGCGCATCCGCGAACAATTAAAGCACTGAAAAACCGTATTCAAATGGAATGTAACAAAATCAGTATGGATACATTCCTTGCTGTCACTGAAAGTATAAAACAGCGTGTTTATAACTGCTTGACACTCCACGGACTACAATTTGAACATTTAATAAAATAAGCCTATGATTCAGAACTTTTGTAACACCTTGTTTAACGTAACCTAACCTAATATAATGTAAAGTAACATAACCTAACATAACTTCCCCTAAATAATACAACCAAAATTAACCTAACATAACCAGATCTAACCTACCCCCCCCCCCCCCAGGCTTGCATTAAGGTGAGTTTAACTTAATGTGAAATAAGGTGGGGGAGCTAATCTTGAGGTAATTCATTTCGTTTAGTTCTAGCTCTTTTTTTTCTTGAATAAATATAGAATTTATCTTACCGTTTCTACCTTAGTTTTCAGTTTATAGTTAAACAAGAATAAAAGCGAAACAAAGACACGATTATCACACCTGTTCGTTCAAAATTAATTTAAAATTCACGGATTATTTTTTTTCAATCAGGTATTACAACCAATGGAATGGGTGCGGCGGCAGAGTGGATGCAGCGCTCACCTCCTGTCTTAAATGTCGCTGGTTCGAGTAAAAAACATTTTTCTCTTACTTTCTTATGCACAGAGAAAGCAGTGTAGGGGCATTTTCAAACTTGGTGTATAATTTACGACACAGAACGATTCTTTTAGTTTCTTTCACGCTGTTTGTATAGTTTATAGCTCAGAGCGTTTTCTCTTACTTTCTTGTAAGGGGAAAATATTGTATGCATTTCTAAACCCTGTGTCACTTTCTTTTACTTTCTAATTCACAGTGAGAGCACCATACCAAACAAGGTATACAATTTACACCAAAGAACCTTTTTATTTTATTATCTTTAACTCTGGATTTACAATTTACACCAATAACATTGTCTTTAACTTTCTTATATATACGGTATAGAATATACTTTCCTTTACTCTTAGGTATATAATTGACAATATAATACCATTCTTTTACCCCGGGCGTATAATATATTGCCCCTAACGCTTACTGTTACATTCTTATACACAGAGGGAGCCTCCACCTTATGCATCATTTCACCGGGTTTATGACTACACACACACACTTGTTTTTTTTTTTTGTCGTCCAAACTTTCTCTTGCCAATTTCCTCTGTGTGCTGACTAAGGTGTCCTGGGATAACTTTCTTTACCGTTCTGCGACTCAGTTGGATGGGGGTGGATTTAAGTGGAATTAGGTGGAAGTAGGAAAATATAGGTAGGCGTAAGTAGGAAAATATAGGTAGGCGTAAGTAGGATGTAGATATATTTAGATATAAGTGAGTGTAGGTGGATGTCGTTCGTGAATGCATGTGGATGTAGTTGAACATTTGTGGATGTAAATAAATGCAGGTGGATGTAAGTAAATGGTGGTGGATTTAGAAGGCTGTAGGTGGTTACAGGTGGATGTAGATGGATGCAGGTGGATGCAGGTGGGTACAAGTGATTAAGTGGGTGTAAGTGGATGAATTTTAGCTGAGGGGAGCCGAAATGGAACCCGACTGGACCAGGATGAACCAAAATGGACTTAAATGGACCCCGATAGACCAAAATGGACCAAGTTGACCCAGCTAGTTCCTAAATGTCTTCGGGGGATGTTTTTCGGGTAATTTGGGAACCGGATCTTAACCTACTTGGAAACTTAATCTTTACTGGTTTATATAAAGAATTAATTACCTGGCTCGACTGAATGTTCTTAACGTGTTTATTTTGTATGTGTGATTTTGTTTGTTTGTGGACAGAGTTTATTTTATTTTCATTACTGTATTGCTATTCTATTATTTTATCATTAATAATTATTATTTTTTTTTTTATAATGAGTTTGCTTTTCCGGTGTATGTGTGTGTGTGTGTGTGTGTGTGTGTGTGTGTGTGTGTGTGTGTGTGTGTGTGAGTGTGTAATAAAAATATAAATATTAATAATTAACGGTTTATTGAAAAAGTTCGGGGGGGGGGGGTTAACAAAAGTTTTCATTTGAGAAAGGAAAAGGAACATACAGTGAACATACAGATTAATGTTTACAGTAGAGGTCACGTAGGTCACATGAGCTGAGGTGTTGACCAGCAAACACGAGGTGTAGTAACTCCCTCACAGATGGTGTGTGTGTGTGTGTGTGTGTGTGTGTAATAAAAATAATCTTCTATCAATATATATAAAACAAAGAAGTCTTTCTGTCTGTTTGTTTATTTGTTTGTGTGTCCTCACGAGAATCTCGGAAACTACTTCACCGATCTGTAGTGATGATGGATGGTGTTATATGTAGTGATGATGGATGATGTTATATGTAGTGATGATGGGTGGTGTTATATGTAGTGATGATGGATGGTGTTATATGTAGTGATGATGGGTGGTGTTATATGTAGTGATGATGGATGGTGTTACATGTAGTGATGATGGATGGTGTTATATGTAGTGATGATGGATGTTGTTATATGTAGTGATGATGGGTGGTGTTATATGTAGTGATGATGGATGGTGTTATATGTAGTGATGATGGATGTTGTTATATGTAGTGATGATTAGACAATCTATCTGTATAAAACAAAGAAGTCTGTCTGTTTGCGTGTGTGTGTGTCAGCACGAGAATCTCGGAAACTACTTTACCTATCTGTAGTGATGATGGATGGTGTTACATGTAGTGATGATGGATGGTGTTATATGTAGTGATGATGGATGGTGTTATATGTAGCGATGATGGATAGTGTTATATGTAATGATGATGGGTGGTGTTATATGTAGTGATGATGGATGGTGTTATATGTAGTGATGATGGATGGTGTTATATGTAGTGATGATGGATGATGTTATATGTAGTGCTAAAAAAATATACTTTGCTGGAGTGAAAAACATGGTGGAACTTACATACACCGTTAATGAACTATAGATGGAAGAAGAAGTTTTGGGGACTGAACAGTGAGACAATGTGGAGCCTCCCTGAGGGTGGCGTCCTACCGTTGCCTAGAGGATGAGCCACCCGGAGGGCGGCGATTCTGCTACTACTACTACAACTACTACTACTAATAATAATAATAATTAATGGTTTATTAAGAAAACATGTCAGCCCGAAGGCTGAAAACATACAATGAACAAAGATGATAAGTTACATATGGTGAAATCGGGGAGTGGGTCACTTGATTGACAAAAGCTTTGAATACAGAAACATAAGAAACATAGAGTCAACATATAGATTAAGTTTACATCTGGAACTGTGGGAGCTGGTCTGCAGACATTCTTGTGATCTGATGTCGGCGCCAACAAAGTCCTACCCACTGTCTTGATGGCCGTTGTACCTGACTGCTAAGCTGCTACCTCACTACAGCTGCAGATGTACCACGTGGTCGGGGTAGGTCCTCCAGCTCACACAGGGCGTTGAAGATGGTTCTTGTTCCTCATATGATGTAGCTAGGAATTCTTAGTTCCTCACCTGGGTGTAGTAGGGAGTCCTCATTTCTCTCTTGGTGTAGTATGGAGTGTTTCTTGGTTTCTCATCCAGTGTTGGGGGTAGCGAGTGTACCGTTGGCTGGGTGCGTCAGGTCAAGGTGTCGGGTCAACATTGGCCGCTAAGTAAGGATTGTAGCTCTAACAGTTGTTTCTTCCTTTCGAGTTGAAATTGTCACTTTTGTATATCAGTTATGGGTTGATCGTCAATCGTTACACTGTACTGTTGGTTGGAGGATGTTGATAAATCCAGAGGGAGAGGAGGAGTTGAGGAGGGGGAAGGGCCCGCCAAACCGGGCTGGTAGCTGTCTCCATGGTCAAGAGACCACGGGCAGCGCCGACTACACACGTCCTTACCCTATGATGGCTGAAGGATGTGTGTGTGTGTGTGTGCTTGTGTGTGTGTGTGTGTTCGCACACACGGTAGTGAAATGAGTCTAGTATGGCAGCTTTATGTTAATGTTAAGGTGCAAGGACGGCTTACTTCCTCTTGCTTTCAGCTAAAGCCGCTGGCTCGCCCTCGTGGCGAACAGGGAAGCAGCTTGCATAAATCTTCCCCTGCCAGTACACAGCCTCTTCACCATCAAGACTCCTGCTGTGCCTCCTCATGGCAACACACGATAACTGGGAGTCTCGTTAGCCCGGGCGAGACCAGCAGGGGATCTCGGAGCAGCAGTGGGCCCCAGAGGGAGAGCACATAGACCCACTGGTATGTGGACCGTCCTGGCGCCTACCAACCATTGCCCCGCTTACTTGCGGATTAACCCTTTCACCGCATTTCACGCACTTAACATTTAATTCTGGCTACCGTCAGGCAACTTTATTTGGTCAGGGTAACCTCCCACTGCGAAAGGGTTAACCGTGGTTGGTATGAGGCTACGGGAGTAAACCCCTAACGAAAAATTTGAGGTGAAACCCCGCATCAGGCAGACGTGCTTACAGAGCTCCAACAAGACCCCACCGGTGGTATAGACAGATGAGGTGACCACCATGGGAACCCAATGACTACACTGGAGGACAAAGGCAATGCGTGATGGTGAGGTTACAAAGGCGAAACCCAACAAACTGGGCTATCGGCACTCCATTGTAACTCTCCCTCTCCCCAGTCGTTGCAACACTTGCACAACTGGATCAGGAAAATGGAGAGCCAAGATGTGTGGTTGTAGCCTGCGCTTCTGCCTCACCACGTAAATCAACTCACGTGCAGCCATCATCCAGCTCATCATACCTCTCATCATCATCAAAACCCCTTATACCCCCGCAAACTTCTATAGCGATGGATGAGTAGCGACAGGGACAGGCAGAAATGACTGCCGGGAAACTCAAGTTACATCTCTGCACATGGACGCCACAAATAAGATGGTCGTTTATGCACTGGGATCTAGGCAGCAGTGCAATCCGGTCCTGTCTGTGTGACTGAGCAGCCCTTTCGAGGAACCACTCTGCTCACCCCACATGAAGAGGGGGTTAGAAAGGTGCCTTCAACATAGCCTGCCTAAAAAGCCAACATGCCTGGGCAACCGCACTCAGTAAGGTCATCCTTATGCGGTCGAAAACACAATCAAAATCGCAGAACTAAGCAACAACAAACTATACAACCTGTTATGGAAGCTGCATGGAATGTCAGGACCCTTCTGGAGACTGGCACAAATGAGCATCCTGAAAGAAGAACTGCCCTTGTGGCAAAAGAGCTGGCTAAGTATAACATCGACATAGCAGCCATTAGAGAGTCCCGGCTCCCAGATGAGGGCCAACTCACAGAACGAGGTTCTGGCTATAACATCTTCTGGAAGGGTAAGCCTGCTGCATGGAGAAACTGCATTTATGGAGTTGGCTTTGCCATCTTCCAACGCACCCTACACAGGCAAGCTGAAATGCCTATTGGGATCAACGAGCGTCTCATGACGCTCCGAGTCCCACTGAATCACTCGGGTCATGCCTTTTTCATCAGTGCATACGCGCCAAAATTGGAGGCAGAGGATGACATCAAGGAGGCCTTTTATGCCGACCTCAACAGAGTGCTAACCTCTGTTCCCAGAGAAGATAAGATCGTGCTTCTTGGTGACTTCAATGCCAGAGTTGGCAGAGATGCTGACATTTGGCAGGGAACCAAAGGGAGACATAGACTCGCCAAGTGTAATCCCAATGGCCTACTCTTCCTCTGCAAGTATGCTGCACACAGCCTCACTATCACCAATACCTTCTTTATAAAGGCCGAAAAGTTCAACGGTTCGTTGCAACCCCCACGATCCAAACACTGGCATCTCATTGACTACATCAGGGTCAGAGAAAGAGATAGCCGAGATGTCCTCTTCACCCGTGCCAAGCGTGGCTCAGACCACTACAACACTGATCATCGGCTCGTCAGAGCCAAGCTCTCACTTCACGTCGCCCCGAAACGGCGAAGGCAGCAAGCCTCTAGAAGAGGTTTTAACACGAAGCGTCTGGAGGATCTTACGGTAGCACATTTTTCAGAGAACAGCTAGGATATGGGCTGATGAACAACCCGACAACAAACAACCCAAATCTCAGTGCCGAATGGGATATTCTCGACACTGTCATGACAAAAACCTGCTGAGAGACCCTCCGCCTTATCTGAACAATACACCGGGACCGGTTTGATGAAAATATTCTGGCCAATGTGCTCAGCGATGATAAACGTGCTGCTTTAACTGACTGGCAGAACAACCCACAATCTCGGACCATAGCTGATACCTTCCGCAAAAAGAAAGCAGCAGCCCAGCGTGAACTTTGTAAACTAAAGGACGATTGGATAAAAATAAAGCATGTGAAACATAAATTTTGCAGATCAATACAAGATGCGCATATTTTTCATTTCCACTAAAACATTTTATGGGCCAATCACTCGTGGCGCAACTACCCTCCGCTCATCCGACGGTAGCTCCATGATTAAAGACGACGAAGGCTTCCGTCAGTACTGCAAAGAGCACTACCATTCCCTGCTCAACCGAAACACCGATGTGGATGTCCACACTACCCAGCAGATCCCTCAGCATCCAGAGCTGACCCACCTCAGCTGTCCTCCATCTCTGGAAGAGGTAGCTACTGCCATCAAACAGATGAAAAGTAAAAAAGCCTCAGGGCCTGATGGAATCCCACCCAAAGTGTATAAAGCAGGAGGACCTCTGCAAACCAGCCTCCTCGACTCTCTCCTGGATAATGTATGGGAAAAGGAGGAAATCCCTCAAGCTGTTAAAGACGCTTTTATCGTCAATATTTATAAGAACAAGTGAGACCGGTCAGACTGTGGCAACTACTGCGGGATCTTATTGCTGTCCATAGCTGGCAAGATTATCTCCCGAGTCCTCCTAAACAGAATCTTCATGAAGCGTAAATCTTCCTTCCAGAATCTCAATGTGGCTTTAGACCATCGCGTGGCACCACTGACATGATCTTTGCTGCTCGACAGACACAGGAAAAGTACAGAGAACAGCGTCGTGACCTGTACATGGCTTTCATCGACCTAACCATGGCCATCGATTCGATTAACAGGTAAGTACTCTTGTGGACCCTCAGCCATTTTGGCTGCCCACCAAAATTCATCGCCATTGTGAGGCATCTCCACGATGGCATGAACGGCAGTGTCCTGCACAATGGCACCCATTCTGAGTTTTTCCCCATCCAAACCGGGGTTAAGCAAGGGTGTGTACTGGCACCAACTCTCTTTCCATTTTCTTGGCTGCTTTCCTTACTCATGCCAGCGCCAATTTAGCTGGCTGGCTGGACAACGAGTACCGGATAAAGGTCTTTTCAACATAAGACGACTCCAGGCAAGAACAAAGGTGTCGGCAGGTTTCACTATTGAACTTCAGTATGCAGATGACATTACCCTTGTCGTTCACAATGAACGCGACCTACAGGAGACCCTGATCACCTACGCAGATGCGTATGCATACTTCGGCCCCGAGGTGAATATACTTAAGACTTAGATTCTCTTTCAGCCTGCCCCTGGTTCAGCCACACCTCCACCATCCATCCAGCTTAACGGTACTACCCCCTCTAATGTTACCTACTTTCGGTATCTCGTCTCCCACCTGTCCACCACCGTGGACATCGATAAAGAGATTCAGCATCGGATAAGATGTGCATCTCAAGCCTTTGGCAGACTCCGAAACCGTGTCTTCAGCTGTAGGAAGCTGAAATTATCTAAAAATTTACACGTATATCGAGCACTGGTCCTCCCTACCTTTCTATATGGCATCGAGATATGGGTCACACACAGGATGCACCTCAAGACACTTGAAAACTTTCACCAACGTAGTCTAGGTTCCATCCTACGAGATCGCTGGGAAGACAAGAGAATAGATGCCATTGTTCTTGCTGACACCAATTGTAGAAGCATCGAGGCTACCATTATCCATGAACAACTACGCTGGACTGGCCATGCTACCCGCATCGATGACAGTAGACTGCCAATGCAGTTACTTTACTATCACCTAATGAATAGTAAACGTAAAACTGGAAGGGCAACTAAAAAGGTATAAGGATAATCTTAAGACAAACCTGAGAAAGCGCCAAGTCAACCCCCTTACCTGGGAGACGATTACTTCACATCGTAACGCATGGAGGAGCACCACACGATACGGTGTCAATACTTTCGATTCTAGCCCGACTGCAAACCGAGGCAAACAAGCGCCAACGTCGTAAAGACGCTGCCGCCGCCCCTCCCGCAATAGATGTAGCCCAAACATGTGCATAATCTGTGAACGATCCTGGCAGTCCCTCTTTAGTCACCTTGAAACTCACCAACCTAGGTGACATCCTTAATAACTCATATCATTGTATCATAGCTGGATGATCGTCATACTTGATTCTGAGTGACAGGAAAGTAGTAGTTGTAGTAGTATGTGTGTGTGTGTGTGTGTGTGTGTGTGTGTGTGTGTGTGTGTGTGTGTGAAAGAGTGAGAGATATAGAAAAAAAAAAAAAATAGGCTGACGTCGATAACAGGGTCCACTAACAATATTTTTTCAGAGGTTATCGAGTGTGGTATTGTGAGGACATATTTACCTGGTTCACGCGTAAGCTTCTACCACACGATACAACGAGTGGAACTGCAGGTAAACATGAGAGAGAGAGAGATAGAGAGAGAGAGAGAGAGAGATAGAGAGAGAGAGAGAGAGATAGAGAGAGAGAGAGAGAGAGAGAGAGAGAGAGAGAGAGAGAGAGAGAGATTGATTTGTTTTGCCAGCTGATGCGGGACTCCACTAGATAAACAAGTTTGGTATTTAATATGTAACTTGTAGACATTTATTCCTTGGGATTATGATCGTACAAGGAGTATATAGTATTTTCAATGATGATTACATTTCCACTTTATAAGTTTGTTCCTTTATTCTATATTTCCCCCCAAACACCAAAATAATAAACACTTTAATAAAATATAGTTTAAAATGAGTATTAAATAATAAAAAATGGAATAACATACCATAACAAAATCAAAATTAGTATTATCCACAGGCACGCACGGACATACACTGTTATTACGTTGACGTTCCGTGTTGAATGACCTTTTTCCCACCTTGTTATTTTATAAATCATATTTGTATTACATTTGTTACTTGTATATTATTTGTCAATCAAGTGATCCATTCCCAAATAATGTAACTGTATATTATCAGCCTTCCGGCTGCCATGTTCTTTTAATAAACCGTTTATTATTATTATTATTATTATTATTATTATTATTATTATTATTATTATCATCATCATCACACACACACACACACACACACACACACACAAAACACTGTACCTCAGTTCCTCGCCGCTCTGGGTGCTGTAGTCTGACAGTTATTGTCGCTACAACCTAAAACAAAATGTTCGCTTATATTGCAGCTTCGTATATTTTTCTGCTCTCCTGACGCTGCGCTCAGGCTCTCACTGTTGCCGGCTGTGTTTGCTGTGGTTTATATACCAGTTAGGGAGTATATTTGTGCTGTGTCGGTGCTGTCCTATGGTTTATACGATCGTTAGGAATGTAGAGTATATGTCCTGTGTGGTTGCTGTACAGTACTGTGGTAAATATACCATTTAGGAGTATAAATGAATGGTAGTGTTGTCGATCAATCAATCAAAATGTCTAGTCTCTATCTGAGCGTTGGCGACCACAGTCCTCCACTCTAAACGTTTTTGGGCTCTGCCTTTCCTTGGTCCTCTTACCCTCAACTTTGCCCACTAATATTTATGTTATTATTCTCTCAAATATAATCACATAATTATATGACCAAAGTATTTCATTTTCCATATTCTATAAATTTCAAGTATTGCTCTTGAAAATTTTGCCAATCTTAGTACTTCATCGTTTTCCTGTCATGTAACTATTTTTAACATTCGCCCAATATCCCTTTACACTACTGCTAAACTTCTAATTTACAAGAACACCAACACCTTTCCCATGCTATTAACCACTCTAAAGGGGGAAAATGAAGCCCTCAGGACGGAACTCCTTCAGGTAGGTGTCCTGCCTAGCAGGACACCTGCGAAGGAGGAGCAGGCGTGGAGAGTGGTTGTCTCCAAGGGGACTAGGGTCAGGCTTAGGAAAGCTGACCAGGGTGTGGAGTGCAGTAACCCTTACCAGGTGCTGCAGGAAGCTGGAGAGGAAGAGAAGAGGCAGGACGGTATGGATCAAGGAGAGGAAAGGGCAGTTGTACAAACCCTGCCCACAGGTAAGGTCGTGGTAGTTGGTGACAGCCAGGTGAGGTTTATGGATAGGGCTTTTTGTGCGAGAGATAGGAAACGTAGGACTAGGGTATGTTTTCCTGGGGCTGGGATAGGGCATGTAGCCGAGAGGTTAGACAGAGTTTTGTCAGGGGAGGGTACCAGTCCAGTAGTGTGTCTTAGTGTGGGAGGAAACGACATAGGTAAGGTTAGGAGTGAGGAACTTTTCAAGGGGTATAGGGAGGCGCTGGGGAAGATTAGAGATAGGGGAGGGATCCCGATAGTATGTGGTGTCTTGCCTAGAAGAGGGGTTGGTCGTGAATGGCTGTCCAGGGCAATTGCTATTAATTGCCGACTGGAAAAACATTGTGCAAACAATGGTTGGGCATTCATTGATGACTGGCAACGATTTTATGGCAACGACTACCTGTACTGTCGCGACGGAGTACACTTGTCTCGTGAGGGGGTAAAGACGTTGTCTGCATCCCTGGAGCGTGAAATTGTCACTCCGAAGGGGGGGGGGGGGGTTTCGCCAGTAGAGGGTGGTCGGGGAAAATGGGAGTCAAAAAACAAGCAGGTCCTGGGAAGTAGTGAAACAGAAGTAGATAATGCCGAAAATATAGTTAGTCATAATAACAAACATCAAAGTAATAAATGTAAAACAGATAGAAACGGAAGAAATATATTGAGTGTTTATTATACTAATAGTAGAAGCCTGTGTAACAAAATGGACCAGCTCAGGGCCATTGTTAGTAAAGAGAACATAGATATAATTGCAATAACGGAAACATGGATAAATTCAAACAGCAAACATTTTTTAGCAGAATTTCATATTCCAGGATATAACCTATTTAAATTTGACAGAGTAGGAAGGAGAGGTGGCGGTGTAGCAGTGTATATCAGGGTGTCATTAAAAAGCTGCAATAAATCAAACATTAAAACAAATAGCGACAATGAAAGTATTTGGGTAGAGATTGGTGAGGGCAGTGAATCCGTAGTCATTGGTGTTATATATAGACCACCTAATTTGAGTAGGAACGATGGTAAATTGCTATGGGAGGAAATAAAGAAGGCATCTGATAGAAACAATGTATGTATTCTAGGCGATTTCAACTTTTCAGGCATAGATTGGAAAAATCAACTTAGCGATAATGAATCTGAAGATTTTCTAGAAGCAGTACAAGATAGTTTTTTATATCAATTCATAAACTCGCCCACTAGAGGAAATAATATCCTCGATTTAGTTCTCAGTAATAATGAAAATCTAGTAAAAGATGTTGGGATTGGAGACGAACTAGGAAACAGTGATCATAAAGCCATATATTTTAACATAATATGGGATGGCAGGAAGAAGGAAAATTCGGCCTTGATCCCGGATTTTAGGAAGGCTAATTACGGTAGCTTAAGGAGAGACCTAAGGGATAACCCTATGGTCAAAAGATTAATCCCCCCCACACCTCCGGAAACTGTCAACTTAGGACGGGATAACCCGGAATTTAATTTAGCAGCTACTTATGAACAATTTATTGCGACAATCAATAATGCTCAAAAGAAACACATCCCTAAAAGAAAATTCAGATCGATACGGAACCAACCAAAATGGATGAATAATAGACTCTTAGATCTTCTAGGGAAAAAGAAAGGAGTATATAGAAAAGTTAAGAAAGGCGAAAAATCACTTACTTGGTTACTATCAGAACCTAACAAGACAGGTAAAAACAGAAATTAGGAAAGCAAAGAGAAATTATGAAATCAAGATAGCAAACGAATCGAAAAATAACCCCAAAGCTTTTTATCAACTGTATAAATCAAAGGTTAGAGATACAATAGGTCCCCTTAAAACTACGACAGGAGAAATGACTGATGATGAGTTAGAAATGTGTAGTACGTTAAATAGTCATTTTCGCTCCGTATTCACAAATGAAAACCTAGCACAGTTTCCAGAAGTTCATAAGGTATATAACGACAGTATAGAAAATATGTTGATGAATATCAATATTACTAGTAACGATGTGCTTAAAGTAATTAACAAACTGAAGCCTCATAAATCGCCTGGTCCAGACGAGGTATATGCTAGAATATTAAAAGAATGTAGAGATGAGTTGAGTAATCCATTAGCAGTTTTATTTAATAAGTCATTAGAATCGGGCCTAGTGCCAGAAGCTTGGAAACTTGCAAATGTAGTTCCGATTTTCAAAAAGGGTGATAAATCAATTGCATCAAATTACCGTCCCATTAGTCTCACGTCAATCATAGGCAAGTTGCTAGAGTCAATTATTGCTACAAAAATCAGAAGCCACCTTGAAACATTCAACTTAATTCATTCTTCACAGCATGGGTTCACCCAGGGACGTTCTTGTCTCACAAATTTGCTTTGCTTTTTCTCAGAAGTATATGAAGCGGTAGATAATGATAAGTCATATGATATAATTTATTTAGATTTCAGTAAAGCATTCGATAGAGTCCCTCATGAGAGATTGATAAGGAAGGTAGAAGCACATGGAATAGGTGGATCATTATTAAAATGGATTAGGTCATGGTTAACTGGTAGGAAACAAAGAGTCAGCATAAATGGATTAAAGTCAGACTGGGGTGCGGTCAAAAGCGGAGTTCCCCAAGGATCTGTATTGGGCCCTCTGCTGTTTGTTATATTCATTAATGATCTTGATTTAGACATAACTAGTAGGATTAGTAAATTTGCAGATGATACCAAAATGGGGAGAGTGATAAATTCAGACAGTGACTTTGAACACCTTCAAAGAGATCTAGATACCTTACATGAGTGGTCAGTAGACTGGCAAATGAATTTTAATACTGATAAATGCAAGGTACTACAGATAGGGAAGACGAATACAAACGTTAAGTATAAACTAGGTAACACGGAAATAGAAAACTCAGTTTGTGAAAAAGATCTAGGTGTATTTGTTAGCAACGACTTGAAACCTAGAAAACAATGTATTTGCGTTCGCAACAAGGCAAACAGGATTCTAGGGTTCATATCTAGGTCTGTGAGTAACAGAACTGCTGACGTTATCTTGAAACTTTACCTAGCATTAGTGAGGCCACACATGGATTATGCGGTTCAGTTCTGGTGTCCTTATTATAGAATGGACATAGATTCTTTGGAGAGAGTACAAAGAAGAATGACAAAAATGATCCATAATATTAGAAACCTTACATATGAAGAAAGACTGAAAAGCTTAGGCTTGCATTCATTAGAGAGGCGTAGAGTTAGGGGAGATATGATAGAGGTGTACAAGTGGGTGAGTGGGATTCTGAAGCTCAGTAATAACGAAATAACTAGAACAAATGGCTTTAAATTAGATAAATTCCGATTCAAAAAGGATATAGGCAAGCACTGGTTTGGTAATAGAGTTGTGGATATGTGGAATAGGTTACCGAGTGCTATAGTAGGATTGGGGACGCTAGGGAGCTTCAAGACGAAGTTGGATAGGCACATGGAAGTGCTGGGATGGGTGTGAAAGGGATCTGCCCTGTATGGGCCAGTCGGCCTCCTGCAGTATCCCACTTTCTTATGTTCTTATGTTCTAATACTATTGAGTCTGTCCATCCTACTTCACTTTATCTCAGATTGTCCCACTGCAGTCTTTTCATTTCCTCATAACCATTTACAAACTTCCCACACTCATACAATGTCCTCACAGTCCATGTTCCTGTTTTGATTTTGTGCTTGTTCATTCTGAAACTCTCCCTAGTTGTGTTTAATGTCCAAGGCTTTGTTTTGCTCGGACATACTTGCTAGCATTCGGCGGTACACTACCAAAAAGCACAGTGGACAATGCGGTTGGGACATTAGGTGACGATGATCCAACAGGAATGCCGGAAAATCATTTATTACAACCGCCAATGATTGTTCAAGGGCAAGAGATGGAGTTATGTGAATGAAGGTCCAAAACCTTTCCCCCATCAAAAGACTAATTAATAGGGAGTAAAACAGGTTGGGGATTAGCTATGGGAGGTGGAGGCCGCTCGTACCACACTCTGGTAAAGCACCAGCCCATCACCAAGATAGTGCTGTATTATGGTTTAAATAGCAGTTGGTTTATATGTGCTGCATTGGTGGTGTAATGTGGTTTAAATAGCTGTTGCAGGTATACACGTGTTGTGTTGGTGGTAAATTGTGGTTTATCTACCAGTTGGTATATATGTGTGGTGATTTGGAACTATACTGAGACTAATGCCAATATTATCTACCGAGTATATGTCCGTATACCCGATATGTTTATTTATCGAGGCTTATATAACCGTTTGGTATATCTCCTGAGGTTCAAATAACAAACGTCAATAATCCGATATCGTGATGTTATCTTTAACTTAACCTATAAAATCGACCATAATCAATCAGCAAAATGGAATGACAGGATCGGTTACATCTCTTGAAATGTGTTTGTTTGTGTTGGTATAATTCTGGACAACGTTGTGGTCTCACTTTAATAGCTGGCCAGCTCTTGTAACTGATGGTAACTCCCTGGTGTGAGTGACATCAGCGGTGATGAAACAAGGCAGGTATATTGTAAAGTAAGGTCATTAGGTGGAAGTGTGAGTGAAGTTAGTTATTATTAAAGCCAGATTACAGTAATTTGGAACTAAGGCCAGACTATGTTTATTTTGATGCCAGATTTAGGTAATTTGATACCGAATCCCAAGTTTGATAATTTGACATTGAAGCCAAGTTATAGACAAGAAAGATTACTTATACTGAAGCCAGACCAAGACAATTTGATAGTGAAATATGAATTATAGAAATAAGAAATTATTGGATATTGAAACCGTAGTATAGATAATATGAGTCTAATATTCACTGAAGCCAAACATCGATCACTCAACAGTGAAGCCAAACTAAAATTATTGTTTCTGGTTAATCGAAAATCACATTGTTTATCTTCAAATAAATTTCCGCAAATTCGTTTTATAAATTTCTGTTTTTATTTACTTCATATATTTACCGCCTCTTTATTTGTTGTGCAAGATAAGACTAATGAGGAAATTTATTCAAAAGTTCTTCATATACATAAAATCATGATATTTATGTTATTTCTATCTCTGTATGTACAGTCACAAGCCATGATTTCTAACCCACCTTGGCCAGAGGGAAAGCTGAATCCAGTGGTCTTTCTGATCGACGGCTCACTGTGGCAACGCACATACGAACACACAACCCAATAAATCATGAGACGTTCGAATACCCAACAACACTGGGAGCATTTAAACAGCACCGTCGCTTTTTCACACAGCTAATAAGTTTTATTATTACAAAATCTTAGAAAGCCATTATGAATTAGACAAAACCCCATGATATTTGAAACTAATTGATATATTATAGAAACCGTGAGGGTGCGAGTAGTACACCACCCTGCCCTTTGATGTAATAGTCTTTTTTTATTGCCAATAAAATATTTCAATTTCAAAAGAATTCATAACACACCCCTGCTGTTACTTCCTCGCCCTGTCCCATAACTGTCTCGCACTCTTCCCATCAACACTGTGCATTTCCTTACGCCACAATCCACATTCCTCCTCCCCATACTAGGCCTTTCTCCAATCCTTTACATTATTGATATGCATGTGTGTGTGTGTGTGTATGTGTGTGTGTGTGTGTGTGTGTTAAGGTAATAAGAGATTTTTTTCTAATTATTATTATTTTTGTTAGGACAAATTCTTCGGATGCCTAATGACAAATTCCTTAGTTTGCCATTAGGCATAAGTGATGGTAGTACTCGTCTTGGTGAATTCGAAGTATACTGTACAGGGACATGTTTGTCATGAATAACTTCTTCAAATCCAAAATGATGACAGAAATAAGATGCCTTAAGGTTATCTTCTGAAGATATATATTAATGATACATCAGTTCTCAGTCCGTTCATTACCAGTAGTGAGTATGGACTGGTGCTGGATCAAGTAATAATAATTAATATTTCACAATGAATAATATTCCTATAAAAAGCACAATTAGTTATTAAAAGGGGTTTAGAATTAGACAGAAGAATAGACTTAGTGCTTCAGAGGTACAGTCACAAGCCCTAATTTCATAACCACCCTGGCCAGTTGAATCCAGCGCTCTTTCTGAACGACGGCTCACCGTCGAAAGAATAAGACGTATAACCTAAGCAACAGGGGCTCCCCCACCGTTAGTTTAGGTTACACGTCGTAAACGGGAGCTTCGCCCCCCGTTGGTTAAGTTACACACTCAGTGTGTGATGCAACTCATTATTATTAATTTTATTCGGCCAAGTTCTTATGATCCCGAATGACAAATTCCTTAGTTTACCATTATCCATCACATGAATGAGGCAGAAGCGGCTGGCCAAGGAGTGGGCCACCTTGAGGCCTCCCAAAGACGGGCCCGCTGTGAACCAGCCATGTGGGAGTGGCCAAACAAGGTGGGACCCCAACTTGAGGCTGCGAACCAGGTGTGTCTCGACCTGAGGCCTGACAGAACTATACCCTACGTATAGCTCGTCAGGCCGCGGTGAGGCAGGACATGAACGTAATTTTGGGAGTTGTATTTATGTTCCATATTCGAGATTTTTAGGTGATATAGAGTGATGGAAAGAGCAAGGATAAAGCGATTTAAATATTGACAGTTAAACTTAATTCTCCCGAAAATTAAATGATTCAAGTATTATAGATAACTGGAAACTCTTGCGTAAAATTCTGCAGACAATGTTATTAATTACATCCTTGAAACAACAACGTCATTCTTACCACCAGTATCACCCATAAAATAACCAAAATAAAGTTATACATGGCTAATACAACAAACAACATTCATTGTTTTCACAAGTCAATTATTTGTTTCAATCACCATGTCAAGGGTCAGGTCTACTGTCATGGTTATGGCTACGTTCCACAGTTTGCTTCACTTACTGAATCTGGTTCGTCTCTGCCACAGCATCAATAATATAATAATTTCCAATATGGGCTGTTTTTCATATTTCTTATTCATTGAAATAATATATTGTGTGAAAAGCAACGGTTGTGTAAGCCCTCCCAGTGTTGATTGGTATTCGAACGTCTCATGATTTGTTCAGTTGTTTGGTCGTTCGTGTGTTGTCATGGTGAGCCTTGGCCTGTCGTTCGGAAAGACCTCAGGATTTAATTCTCCTTCCGGCCAGGGTGGGCTAGAAATTAAGGCTTGTGACTGTACAGTAGACTGTCTAGGGAACGTAAGGAACCTTAACTCAGCTTCCATTAGATCAAGACAAGAATGATGGAGGGGTGGGGGGGCAAAAGATGAGAGACGACTGGACTAGCACAGGGCAGTCCCGGAAACGACCTCTTGAACGTATTACAAATTGTACATGTATTTTATATGAACTTCAAATCTTTGTATTTTTACTCAGCAACACATTGCAATAACATCACCTTATTTAACACAATAATATAATTTTATTTAACACAATGGCATCACATTTGTTACGAACCACGCCATCTATTGTCCTGATCTACCTACCCAGCACCACGAGCAACGCCATCTAAGGACGAAACCCGAGTATGACTACTCTTACTTACCACTCCGGGGTTTCCCTTCTCCATATCCTGGTTGTTGCGTCACCTCCTCAAAGTCTTCTTCGTCAGCTCCAGTTCGATGAGAGTTCAGTTCACTCTGGGAAGTGACCATAGGATCACCTATCCTGGAAACCTACGGCACAGTGACTACCTACTGTCTTCTACAATACTCAGCCTTACTCGTCAGCCATCTCAGCTCCGCACTTAAGTATTTGTAATCTTATATTGCCTCCCCACCTCCACCTTGCTTCAAATTATTGTATGTTGTATAAATATTTATATACTGTTAATGTTTAGGTTAAGTATGGTTAAGGGTAAATTATAGAAAGCTGAATATTTTGTTAAGGAATTTATGGTACTTTATTATACACAACACAAACTCGCATCCTTTGTCTACCCTTTTTTAGTCCGATTGTCTTTGTTTTTTTATTGTTGTTGCCTGTTGGGATCTGGGTAGACTTTTAACTATATTCTAAATCCCCAACTTGTAACACATCATTTAACAAGATAACAACAGCTGATCTCACAATTATCACGAGCATCAAAGAACAGAAAAAGTAAGTTAATATCTCTCGCGAGCACCGCAGCGGACTGTCTCCTTGTGACGGCAAAGTTTTGAAAGAAAATGAGATTTCCAGACAAGAGTCGACGTTAACATCTCGACGTCTTACTCTCTTCTGGAAACCAATTAATTATGTACCTTATTGAATACATTATACAGGTGTGTGTGTGTGTGTGTGTGTGTGTGTGTGTGTGAGTGTGTGTGTGTTTCTTTCTTTGTGACATACTGATGTTTCTTGAGAATACTGAGTAGGAACAATATGCTAAGAGCCCTTGAGTACTTTGAAAGTATGTTAGAGTCGGAGGGGGGGGGGAGGAGTCCTTCACTCGAGAAGGAAGAGGAGAAGGAGGACTGTGATCCATCCTGAAGTAGGTTCGAGGACGTTTAAGACAGGCAGGAGAACGAACCTTTTCACCAAGTGTCTGGACATTCACAGTGTCTCTGAATCTTATCCTACACTCACAGTTCAGTTCATCCTAGTCCTTAATGAGGATGCTGAACAGCACACGACCACGCAGCTACAGACACTATGGTGAAACCATTCTTCTTGAAGCAACGTCTTACATTGATATGTTTTCTAATCCTTTAAATGTCTTATATTATTGTCTGTATTATTAGAGTGAGAAACTCTTCTGGGTATTTCAAACTATTTTTTATTCATTGTTATCTTTTTAATGTACTGTTCAGGTGTATTAAATAGTTAGTGATTTTTACATTAATAGGAAGCACTGAAATATCACTTACGTCACATTTTTTCTCAGCATTATTCACACTCACAATTCTTCTTACGAATGACACAGCGGACTGGCCATCTCCGCAGTTAACTCAGTGTTTATATCCATCAATATTTATACGAGAGTTCCTTCAGTGTGAGATTTGACATTCTTGACAGTCATAGTCATGCCTCGCTTTCTTTCAGGCAACCAGGGGTTTGTTGATACAAATATCAGTATTAGTTGAGTCATCTAAAAACAAATATCAAAATCATATGTAATCAAAAACCGTTCTTCACTCACACGATCTTAGGAGTGTATACATTTAACCTAACCTAATCTAACCTAACCTAACCTAACCTAATCTAACCTAATCGAACCTATCCTAACCTAACCTAACCTAACCGAACCCAACCTAAGGTAACCTCAAACCAAACCTAACCTAACCTAACTTAACCTAACCTAACCTAACTTAACCAAAACAGGTGTACTCAGCGACCCGTCTTTACTCCCACGACCCTACCAGTGCATTAACTTCAAGCTGAACAAAATATTTCAAGTCCACAGTTGTCTCGTAATTTGACTGCAGTCATTCCGAGGGTTTTTACGACTTGGTGGGCAGAACGTGACGACTCCAGTTAAACGTACGACTCCGTTTTGTGATGCATTGTGTCTTTGTCGACAACCACACCCAGCCAAGATGTCTGACAGGCTAGGAGACAGTGTTTGTTCTGTACAAGGGAAAAGAAACTGATCGCCTCTGTCTGCCTGTCTATTTATTTAATGGACTATGTAAGGGCATATATATATATATATATATATACATATATATATATATATATATATATATATATATATATATATATATATATATATATATATATATATATATATCTTGATAAGATCACACGGGAAAAGGGAAACAACGGAGCACCTTAGCTTTCGTCTTTATTCAAGACATCTTCAGAGGCATTTATATATATATATATATATATATATATATATATATATATATATATATATATATATATATATATATATATATATATATATCTCAGGGATATTTTTTCTGTCTGCTTGTCTCTGTCTGCCTTACTGTCTCTGCCTGTCTGTCTGTCTGTCTCTTGTCTATTCAACTAATTCCTTGGCTTGACGACATGGACCATGAGAGAGGATGTTTATATATAACAAGGACACGCGCCGTAGGTTAATGACCCTACGCGTCCCTCAGGTGTCTTCAGCGCTGCTTCTTAACCTTTTAGCACTCCACACAAACTGTTTTACCTGTCTATTTTCATCTCTCGTCAAAACAAGAACGGGTGATATTTCTTAAGGTGTTCCATTACAAGTTCTTCTCCTTCAGGAACGAGGTTATAGTAATTGATTGCATACGTGTGTGTTAACTTATCTGTAGCACCTTTAGGTTAGCTTCCTGCATCTCCAGATACAAATATATAACTTAAACGTATAAGCCTTCGAGAATGACGACTCAGATTAATAATATAACATTCCCTTAGACGGAGTTCTCCAGGGGGGTAACGAGGCACTGCTTATGTTTAGAAGGTAAACACTTCATTTGAGGAGAGGGTTTGAAGATAAGTGTGTATATGTTTGTGTTCATGTGTGTGTGAAAGTGATGCACCTGGGTGTGTACCTACGAATGTGTCTCTACGTATATGCGTATTTTTGTATGTGTGTACTTCCTTACGCCACGACTAGGGAGGCTAATTCTAAATAAACAGACCCCTCTCACACCTCCCTTTCCTCAAACAACATCATATTCTCACCCTTATCATTTCCATTCATCAATTATCTCTATAAATATATCTCTATTTCCGTAAGTACCAAATTCCTTCAGTATGTTCTAACACAAAAATAAATACTGTACAGCGTCAGGGGTAAACAAGAACGATATTTAAGTACAAATTACTTCGGTTGTGAGGAGTGAATGACAGTGAATGAAGAAGAGAGATCGAGAGTTTTTGTTATTTTATAATACGTATTATGTGTTTTTGTATTTAGCCTCTATTCTAAACCATTATAGCTTGAACTTACAAACTGGATAATTTCGTAATTAAGAAGATTTGTAACCAGGTGAGAAGGTTGGGTCAGCTTACCCTCTGACCTGACTACTGACTGCTGCTGTGCTTTTTGAAGATTAGTAGGGTCATTACATAAGAACATAAGAACATAAGAATGGAGGAAACTGCAGCGGGCCTATTGGCCCATACTGGGCAGTCCCGTTTACACCCAACCCCTATTGCTCATATGAGCACCCAACCTATGTTTGAAGCAATTCAGCATATTCGAGTTAATGATGATATTTGGTAACTTGTTCCATTCATCCACTACTCTGTTTCCAAACCAGTGTTTACCTATTTCACGCCTAAATCTAAATTTGTCTAATTTAAAACCATTGTTACGAGTTCGCTCCTGGTTGGATAGTTTGAGTACCTTTGTAATGTCCCCTTTGTTTAGCCCTGCCTTCCACTTATACACCTCTATCAGGTCGCCCCTCGCTCTACGTCTCTCAAGGGAGTGCAAATTAAGATGCTTTAACCTGTCTCTATACTCAAGGTTCCTAATGCCCGGGATTAGTCTTGTCATTCTCCTCTGAATTCTTTCCAAGGATTCTATATCCATTCTGTAATACGGTGACCAGAACTGAACTGCGTAATCCAGGTGTGTTCTCACAAGAGCAAGATGCAGTTTTAGGATGACCTCGCTAGTCTTGTAACTAACACTCCTTTGTATTAACCCAAGTACTTTATTAGCCTTGTTATGAGCAAAAACACATTGTTTACTTGGCTTAAGGTTCCTACTTATCATTACTCCTAAATCTCTCTCGCAGTCGGATTTCTCTATGACATCGTTGTTCATCTGGTATCTGGTTTCCCTGTTTACATCTCCTATACTGAGTACTTTACATTTGTCGACGTTGAATTTCATCTGCCATATTTCAGACCATTCGAAAAATTTGTTTAGATCTTCCTGTAGTTTTGCCGAGTCCTCGTCAGATTTGATAACACGTCCTATTTTAGTGTCATCAGCAAATTTACTTATGTTGCTGTCTATGCCTATATCTATGTCGTTTATGTATATAATAAATAATAATGGTCCAAGTACTGAGCCTTGGGGAACTCCACTTGTGACGTTGCTCCAATGGGACTTAGTGCCGTTAATGCTCACTCGCTGTTTCCTGTCCTGTAACCACGCCCTAATCCATTTAAGGATGTCACCTTTGATGCCATGAGCTTCTACCTTCCTAATTAGTCTTTCGTGGGGGACTCTGTCGAAGGCTTTGCTAAAGTCGAGATATACCACATCATAATTGTGCCCCTCGTCCACCGATTCGAAAACTGATGAAAAAAGTGTTAATAGATTAGATAGGCAAGAACGTCCGCTTGTGAAGCCATGCTGGGAATCATTGATCAATCCGTGCTTCTCCAGGTGATTTCGAATAGAGTTTGAAATGATTGCTTCCAGTAATTTGCCTACTATTGATGTTAAACTGATTGGGCGGTAGTTAGAGGATAGTGATCTATCCCCCTTCTTGAAAATCGGAATTACATTCGCTATCCTCCAGGATTCTGGTACTACACCTGTTTTTAATGACATGTTAAACAACTTTGCTAAGGGCATACTAAGCTCTTCCTTACATTCCTTTAATACTCTGGCAAATATTTCATCGGGACCAGGTGACTTATTAGGCTTTAGTTTGTCTATTTGCTTACTAACATCGTTACTAGTCACTACTATCTCACTTAATTTGTTTTCTTCACTATCTCTGAATAGAGTCGGTGCCTCGGGTATCATGTTTAAATTTTCGGTGGTGAAAACTGTTGAATAATATTTATTCAAATTATTGCTCATTTCTCTGTCGTTATCAGTGAGCTCGCCGAAGTCTGACCATATTGGTCCAATCTCTTCTCGTGTTTTAGTTTGATACATTTGGTAGAATCCTTTGGGGTTTGTCTTCGCCTCCCTTGCTATCCTTACCTCATTATTCCTCTTTGCTTTCCTTATCTCGGTTTTAACCCTACTCGCCAATACCCTATAATAGTCCCGGAGGTGAATTTCGCCACGATTTATCCTTTTACCTATAGCCTTCCTTTGGCCAATGATGTTCTTTAAATAATTATTTATCCATTTAGGGTCATTGTTGTCTGATCTGAGTTTTTTGTATGGTATGTTCTGCCTTTGTGCATTAAGTAACTCACTATTTAAATTGTCGTGGAACTCGGCTATCTCAGATCTCGTTATCAGGTCGGTGTCATCTGTCAGGTTCACAGCCAAGCGTGACACCCCCTCTCTCAGCTGCCTCTTTAAACTGTCAAAGTTTGCCCTTCTGAAATCTGGTACTTTAGTGGAATTCCTTACGTATGCCCTGAAAATCTAACTGGAATCGAATTTCTTTGTGATCGCTGTTTGCAAGTTCGTTCCCTACCTCGACATTGCTAATTAGGTTTTCTCTGTTCGACAGAACTAAGTCCAGTATATTATTACCCCGTGTGGGTTCGGTTATATGTTGACTTAGGAAACAGTCCTGGATCGTCTCGAGAAAATCCTGTGATTCTGAGTTACCCATAAGGTCAGTCCAATCTATTTGGCCAAGGTTAAAGTCGCCTACTATACAGACTTTGTTGTGTATGGAAGCCCTGCGCATTTCATCCTAGATAAGTCGCTCATTGACGCTATCAAGATTGATGGGTCTATATATTACTCCTGTGATTAATTTTTCCCGACCTTCGCTTAATTCTATCCAAATTGTTTCTGTATTCCTCTCAGTTTTTATTTCCTTATTTATTTCACACTTCAGATTATCCCTAACATAGATTTCTACTCCGCCTCCTTTCCTGGTCTGCCTATCGGTATGGAACAGTTTGTAACCCGCAATTTGGTATTCGACTGGTAACTCACGTGTGTCTAGGTTGATCCATGTTTCAGTGAATGCAATTATATCGATTTTTTCGGTACATACCAAGGCCCTAATATCATCCATTTTGTTTCTCATACTTCTACTGTTCGTGTAGTATACATTTAAGTTAGTCGTGTTCTGAGTCCTCCCCTTACCGCGTTTAGTTTTAAACTCCCTGGCTAATTTAGTTTTGTCATCATTCTTAACACTATTTCCCTGTAGTCTTTCACTTTGTTTACCCGCTCCCACTGCAGTCTCCTCCACCCCCGTGCCCATATGTTCCCTTAGCAGTTTAAAGACTTCGATATCTTTTGAACTGCCCCTACTGTTTGTATAATATACATTTAAACCTACTCTTCCCTGGTCCTGTCTTACCCCTTGTCCTGAGCAACTAATTTTACTGCAGGACCTGCTTGTTTTTTGACTCCCACTTTCCCCGACCCCTCTCTACTGGCGAAACCCCCCCTTCGGAGTGACAATTTCACGCTCCAGGGATGCAGACAACGTCTTTACCCCCTCAAGAGACAAGTGTACTCCGTCACGACAGTACAGGTAGTCGTTGCCATAGAATCGTTGCCAGTTATCAATGAATGCCCAACCATTGTTTGAACAATGTTTTTCCAGTCGGCAATTTATAGCAATTGCCCTGGACAGCCATTCACGACCAACCCCTCTTCTAGGCAAGACACCATATACTATCGAGATCCCTCCCCTATCTCTAATCTTCCCCAGCGCCTCCCTATACCGCTTGAAAAGTTCCTCACTCCTAACCTTACCTATGTCGTTTCCTCCCACACTAAGACACACTACTGGATTGGTACCCTCCCCTGACAAAACCCTGTCTAACCTCTCGGCTACAAGCACTATCCCAGCCCCAGGAAAACACACCCTAGTCCTACGTTTCCTATCTCTTGCACAAAAAGCCCTATCCATAAACCTCACCTGGCTGTCACCAACTACCACGACCTTACCTGGGGGCAGGGTTTGGACAACTGCCCTTTCCTCTCCTTGATCCATACCGTCCTGTTTCTTCTCTTCCTCGCCAGCTTCCTGTAGCACCTGGTAAGGGTTACTACACTCCACACCCAGGTCAGCTTTCCTGAGCCTGACCCTAGTCCCCTTGGAGACAACCACTCTCCACGCCTGCTCCTCCTTCACAGGTGTCCTGCTAGGCAGGACACCTACCTGAAGGAGTTCCGTCCTGAGGGCTTCATTTTCCACCTTTAGAGTGTCAACCTCACTCCTCAACTGCCCCAGCTTCCTTAACAGAGTGGCAAGGAGGTCGTCTTTCCCCACACTCCCCTAATACCTGACCATTGTGGACTTGATCTCACCCTCCTCTGTATATATATACCTTGTTTTGTACTTCTCCTTAGTCTGTACTCACCCCTGAATATGTGAATTAAACGAAAGCGCTTGGGCACTTCGTGTTTTCTTCTTTCCTTGTGGTTATCACCATATACCTGGATGACGTGCACCCACAGTGATTTACTTGCATATATATATATATATATATATATATATATATATATATATATATATATATATATATATATATATATTTATTTATATATATATATAAAAATATATATATATTTATATATATATATTATATATATATATATATATATATATATATATTTATATATACATATATACATATATATATATATATATATATATATATATATATATATATATATATATATATATATATATATATATATAAAACACAATATTATTTACATTCAAATCATCGCAGCATCGATAAATAAACTGAAAGAAAGTAGAGGTTACGTCACTTTCCGGGGTGCCAGAGGTCCTAAGATTTTTAGGCCGGTATATAAGTACAGTACTAACGTGCAGAAAAGTCGTGTCCACTACCCAGCCACAGTGAGGTTTCGAATAGCCTTGAGTCTGAAGTTTCGAAACAGCTGGGGGAAATACTATGGTCGCCCACTGTAGTTTGTATGGGAAAGGGGGGAATAGAGGAGGTGGGGGCTGGATGAGAGGCAGGTTTATTTATTATTTATACCACCATAATTTCAAGCTGCCTTTTTAACTACGTTTTGTCTTACAGTTGTTTCTTTATGGCTACGAATTCATGGAATAGGTGCAGTGCCCTGGGTGCTTATTGCCGCTCAGGTCACAAGGATACTTTAAAGAATGGAATATATTAAGGATAAAAGTGAAATATGCAAGGATCAGGGTGAAGGGCCTTGGTCAGCTAGTTTTACTCAGCGACCACGTCACAATTTTGTTGTTATTCCGACAAAAAGATTATGGTAATATTTATTTATATTCTACCCATCCTTTGCTTAAAAATATTTGTGGTAATATGCAATATTATATAATTATACACTCATGTTAAAAAGAATGGAGTGAAAAAGTTATCAGTATTGTCAAATAGTATTCAGACTTAATCTAGTTCCAATTCTTCCAAGTTTCAGTGTTTAAACACCCCACCACAATATGCAAGCTTCATATATTTTGGAATGTGCTCAGTTACTGTTAATATTGTGTGCTGAACATCATGAGCATTTCAATGATGGTAGCAATTGTAACTATATAATTATATTGTGTTATAAGACAACACATTCCACGACGTGTCATACAGATCATTGTATACCACACAGTACATAATTTGTGGCTGTTAAGTTACTTTGTTAATGAATTTTCATGCGATATAGTTTAAGACATCATTAAGGACATGGATTTAAGATAACACTGTAGGTGAGTTAATATATATTAATTGTATTTACAAACATTACTAAAATCCAAACAATACACCAATATACACATCTTAGTATTTGGTCCAGCCCCATTGCATTCAGGACTTCATCAAGGCGATTAGGGATGGAGTCGACCAGCTTCAGGCGCACCCCAGGTCGTCGACGTATACTCTCCCACACGTTGTAAGCTTTGGCCTCTATTGCTGCACAGGTTCGCTGCTCCCCAATATCCCAATCCCGTTTCATCATGGCCCAAATATGTTCAATCGGATTAATATCACATCCTAGTGTTGGCCAGTCGATGACCTCAATTTCAGGGTGATCCTGGAGGTAGTCCTTCACTATGTTGCTGGTATGAATGGGACTGTTGTCATGAACCAGCCTGATAGTGTGGGGGGCTGGAACTGCCATAGCCCGGACTGTAGGAATTAGCACTTGCTCCAGGATGTCTACATACTGCTCACCAGTGAAACGGCCATTGGTCTTGACCAGTTCACCTGGCCCATGTGCCCACATCCTCCCCCAGAATGACACTGACACCCTACCACTCACTGCGCGATGTTGAATGTGTTTCTCATGGTAGCGTGTGTTTGGGGGCTGCCAGCACTGCCTTGCTTCGGCTCCCACTGACCTGAACACCGTTTCATCGGTAAATATAATGGTTCTCCAGTATTCTTCTCTATGTGGAAGGTGTTACAATGCAAAGCCGAGTCGACACTCCTTGTGAGTAGGTGTTAGCCACCCTTTGTGAGCTGGATTATGGCAGTCGATCCCGGCTTCATGAAGTCGGCGTCTCGTCGTCATGTGATGGCAGTTGAGGCCCAGATTTCTTGTATGCTCCACTGATGTTCGCAATGGATATGCCGTTGCAGCTGCCATGATCATGGAGTCCATCCTTGCCGACGTTACTCATGGCCTCCCGCTTCGAGGCTTCGTCTCCACTGAGCCCTCTTCCTCCCACTGGCGGATCCACCTCCTAATCGTCTTGGTGCTCCTCCCCACTTCGACAGCATTGTTCGGCACAGTTGCCCCGGCTCTCCACATCCCGATGATTTGGCCTCGCTCAGCAATCACTGCCTACGAATTTGCTCGTCCTGCAGGCATATCTGAAATGGCAGAGTAATATTATGTTGTTGTAACTGATGCAGGCTTTTATATACTAGAGTAAATTAATGGTATTAGTAACACCTAGGTTAAGTATTATTACTCTGACATAATGTTTTGGTAAATCTTTTTGGATCAACTGCCCAAGAAACCCTTTCTATTTCATGTATTCATAGTAAACTGGAAGTGGATCCTCCCCCCCCCCCCCCAGACCTCCACCCCCACCCCTGCGACTGTAGAGTGAACATTCGCCGATAATCATCATCATCATCAAAATTTAGTTTAACCAGACCACTGACACCCATTTGAGTCTCTCCTAGGGCTGGCCAGAGGGTTTAGTTAACATATATTTGTGTTTCTATAATTTAGTGTTATATTGTTTGGAGGAGATTACAGTATTTCAAAAAGGTCAAAACTGAACTTAGGGAATATTTTGGGGTCTCTGCTAAAATATCTTACATGTAGGGTTAGTGAAGCACATTGTTCGATACCGATTTTAAATAGGGCATTCAATGAGAATATGTTGGACTGTTATTTGTGTTCGGCAGTTGGAGCATATAGGTGGGGCTCCATTAGGAGAAGACATGAGTTGGCCATGCGTCAATCGTGTATGCCCAATTCTTAAACGATTCAGAATAGTTCCGTGATGTAGAGAGGATTGTTTTGATGATGACCAAGGATAAACTGATGATTTGATCATTTTTAGCTTATGACTTGTTGGTTCATTTGCCCAGGACTTTTGCCAATCGTCAAATATTAATTGTTTATAGGTAGTTAGCCTCGCCGTTAATCAAAATATATGGTTTTCCACTGCTTTACATATTTCTTTGACAATTTTCAGCTATGACATGTTCGTACCAGATTACATATAACTGTAATAGGTTACATTACGTTAGGGTTCGTTATATAAAAACGTTTTTCTTCATGTTCATTGAGTCGTTCTGAATTCCATTTCTGCTCAAAATACTGCATTACCCAACCCAAACTCCCAGGTTGCAACTGGGGGTGTAACATAACCGAGTAAGGCAACGTGCGGCAAAAGCATAGCACATCAAACACAATTACTCAAGGCAACCATTACAAATGGCTGAGTCGAGGAGGGAGATACAGATAGGGATAGCGAAATATAGAAAAGGGGGGAGAAGGTTTAGTAGTGAAAGAATGTGGGTTAAACGGAACAGACTTTTAGGAGGAGAGAAAGTGTGTGGTCTTCTGCCCACTTCATGGTATTGGGTGGTAGGTTGGGGTGACTGGGGCGATGGGAGGGAGGAAAGGATGTGGAGAAAAGAAGGCGAAAGGAAATGTAGGGCCCATCCCTATTTGGGAGGGTTGCACCTCATCTTTAATTTGTTTGGAGGGCCCATTCATCATTTTTTCTGAGTAGGTTTACACTTTTTATTATAGATAGAGGGAAACTGATGGAGATAGAGACGTGGTGGCTCAATATCACATATTCTTTCACCTCTACAAATATCTGCTGTCACTCATGGGACACCCTGCAATAGTATAAGGACGACAAGGGCTATGCTGTCAAATTAATGTGACTTACCTGTTGGTGACGACGATGGTAGGAATGAGACCTCGGCATGTTTCAGTGTTCGACATCATCTCCTTCCCCTGGTGTTTGTGGTGCCAACCTTGGTAACAACTTGTATATTCTCCGTGACTACCATTACTGGTAGTCACGGATAATTAATTACTGGTGTGCCCATCAGTCTCACCGTCATAGCCATGAACGGCAGAGATATGGTCGTGGTAGTGCTTTTATTTACCCATTACACATCTCTCACCATGCTTAATAATATTAACTAGCTTTATGACATTCTTATTGTTATCAGTGATTGCGGAATTCACGATGTTATGCTCCACCTTCACACAGCCTGTTACTAGACTAACCCCCACCTCCCCTATCCCCCCCCCCCCCACACACACTACAGTGGGCGACATCTGTTGGCCGACCAGAGCATTTCCTCCAGCTGTTTCGAAACTTCAAACTCAAGGCTATTCGAATCCTCACTGTGGTTGGGTAGTGGACACGACTTTGGTGCACGATAGTACCTGTGGATCCTCACCAACTCCAGACCAGACCTCTCTCAACCGACGCAGTGGGCCCTTAACTGTATGACCGTAGAGAAGTTCAAAAGGTGAAAATCCTTTCCTCGCCTGTGGTACCTCTCTATAAAGAAGAGCACTGCTGAAAGATATCTGTCCCAATCTGCCTGGTGCTCTTGACAATTCTTTTTCAACATTGACTTAAAAGTGTCGTTAAACTTTTCACATAAGCCATTGGACATAGGATAGCAAGGCGTGGTAAATGACTGCTTAATACTTATGAGTCTACATATCTCTCGCATTAAATTTGAGGTGAATTGTGAGCCCCGATCACTAAGAATTTCTTGGAGAAACCCAACTCGACTGAATATACCTAACAAAACCTCTGCAACCCTTTCTGTCTCAATCCCTGGAATAGCTACCGCCTCTGGCCACTTTGTTGCATAATCCACCAAGTGAGATTCCACCTATTCTCCTGAGAAGAGGGTGGACTGATCGGGCCGACCAGATTTACTGTACCTTTCTGAAAAGGGATAGACATTATGGGTATTTTCCCTAGGGGTGCCTCAGGTTCCTTCCCCTTAGGTATTGTCCTCTGACACCTATCACAACTACTACACCATCTTTTAATATCTCTATAAACTCTTGGCCAATAAAATTAACTCAGAACTCTATCCTCAGTCTTTTTCACCCCTAAATGACCACCCATCAAAACTTCGTGGGCCAAAGTTAGTACATAGTCTCATCTGTCCTTAGGTAATAAAAGTTGCTCAAATTCCTCCCTATATTTGCGAACCTGAAGTCTGTACCACAATCCCTTAAGTTTCACTAGCCTTATTTTCCCATTTACAGAATTACTAATTAATCTTTGTAGGGATTCTTCCCTCTCCTGCTCTTCTATTGTAATGGCAGAATCGTTACTAACTGCATTTTTTTCTTTACTAAAACATAATGGTTTAAACTTTAAAGACTTTCCTGTTTCGCTGTTGTGCCCTTGTCTGAACTGCTCCGGTGACAAGCAGAGACTCTGAAGCCCTCTCTTCTTCTACGTCGTCTGTGTGTGGGTGTTGTTCCTCGACTGGAAGCATTTGTCTCATCCATTCCAAACAATGCGGAAACAGACTGTTCCACACTCGCTATTGGTACCGCCTCCGTAGATGGAACCACCCGGCGATGTACGATACTCACACCAGAAGATGACCATGAGGTCGAGATGTCTCCTGGTTCAGGACTCTCATTCTTCTCCCGAAATGACGACGATGTGGCCGGCACTACACAAGGACTGGGACGCATTTTCTCTGTCACTGCTGGTGGCGAAGTGGAAGAAATATCCTCTAACCTGGTTGAACCAGTGTTTACCAATAATGGTGTAGGGGCCTGAGCAACCTTCATAAGTCCTGGTAGAGCTCCAGGAATGTTCCCAATGATTAAGTCAGATAAGGCATCCTTCATACACGTAGCCTCCACAGTACCAGAAAAATAAGGCATGTCAACATAAACTTGGGATACAGGATAAACTCTGACCGTTTTATCTAATAGTACACACCTCTTTTTGCCTCCTGTCAACTGATGATCTTGAACGTAGCACCTCTTGACCACCACACCTGTACAGCTGGTGCCGCGGAGTACCTCTAACTTCATGGGCGTTGACATATCCCCGAGTAGTCTCCAGGTCGTTTTTCATCGATCCCACATCAACAATCAGGGGTACCACCTCACCAGATGGCAGAATCACAGTCTGATCCCGGGGTGACTGTGTCAGGCAAACCGCCGCTCTTTCTTCCTTGGCTCGATCTTGGCTGTCTTGAACCTCCTGACGATCCTGACGAGATCCTCGCATAGCTACCCTGCAGTCCCTTGCTATATGACTCTTCTTATGACACAGGAAACAAACCCTTTCTCGTAGTGTCGGAAAAGCTGGTGATGACTTCTTATATGGAGTTGTCTCAGTTGTAGTTGGGCAAGGTGTTTCTTCCCTCCTTTTGATGTCTAGGCTGATAAGTCTTCCACATAGGACCACTGTTTGCTTCTAAGTAGGTCTCAGTCAGTTCCCCCATGGCTTTGATTGTTGTTGGTTTTCTCTCTTTCAAAAATACTTGCAACTCTAAGTGACACCGTCTCTGGAACTGTTCACGGAGAATCAAGTCTTTAAGACCTTTAAAAGACTTTTCGATTCCCGATAAGTCTATCCACCGTTCTAGAAACCGAATCATGCGAGACGTAAACTGACTAACACTTTCTCCTTTGTCTGGTACCGAGTCACGAAACTTTGAACGATAACCTTCTTCTGTGAGCATGTATCTTTCTAAGATGGATTTCTTCACTGACTCATAATCCACTGCTTCTGTTGGCGATAAGGCAACATAAGCTTGAAGAGCTTTACCAGTAAGGAGAGAGCTTAAATTAACTGCCTACTGATCTATCGACCACTCACTATTAGTTGCATACCTTTCATACCTCTCAATATATGAATCAATGTCGTCAACTTGTTCCTCAAACTTAGGTAACATTGGATTTGAATAATAAGGGAGAGTTGGCCTATGTTGGGGGATGTCCTGACGAAGTTGAAGCACTTCAAGTTCATGTTTTCGTTCTCTCTCCTTTTCGGCTCGTTCCTTCTCTCTTTCCACTGCTTCATTTTCTCTAATTTCTGTTTCCTTTTCTTTAATTTTGATCTCGCATTCCAATTCCTGTTCTGCTTTCCTTAACTCATACTATCTTCCTTCTTTTTCTCTTCTTTCTTCTTCTTTCTTCTCTCTCTTGCTGTCATTCGTCTCTTAGAAATGATTGTTGTTGGGTCACAAACTCTTTCAATTCAATTCCATCTTACCCTAAGTCTCGACCAGTTTGAATCAATTCTCCAAGATCCATTGTTAGTCGATTTAAAACACGTCACGCCTTATGTTCCAGTCAATATTCGAAATGTCTTCTTCTCTACTGTTACTCAGTCCTCACCTTGCACCTCTAATGCCTTCACTCAGTCTGTATCCCGGGTCTGGGCACCATTGTCAGGTGTCACGGGACTTTCAGACTGAGAGGAAGGGCTTATGGAAACTCGTCGTATAAAAATGACATACACTATTTACATTCAAAGAGCAAGTTTTCATGTCCAAATATCTCCAATTACTTCACACACAACTCGGAGGCTATCTTGTACCCCACGTTGGCCTGGAGTTCCTGGTTCTCCGTGCTGTCCGGTTCAGTCGGAGGCTGACGCTGCTCTGCCGTGACCATCACCACCACCACACGAATATGGCTCGGTTGTCAACTAATCCTAATACAATACATTAAAAGTTTTACACCTTATACCCTATAAAACAGAATATGGCTCCTGCTTAATGTTTTAACAACCATAACTAAATAACACTGATTTAAAAAAACATCGTAAATCAAAACATTATAAAACTTATATAAGAATACAGGCCGTGAACCACCCTCATTGACATTGGTCGTTCTCGGGTATCACCTAATTAGCCAATCATAGACAGCGGTGTGGGCCGACTTGGGACATCGACCCCCTCACCTGGGAGAGACTGTGAAAAAGATCTAGGTGCATTTGTTAGCAACGACTTGAAACCTAGAAAACAATGTATTAGCGTTCGCAACAAGGCAAACAGGATTCTTGGGTTCATATCTAGGAGTGTGAGTAACAGAACTGCTGACGTTATCTTGAAACTTTATCTCGCATTAGTGAGGCCACACATGGATTATGCGGTTCAATTCTGGTGTCCTTATTAAAGAATGGACATAGATTCTTTGGAGAGAGTACAAAGAAGAATGACAAAAATGATCCATAATATTAGAAACCTTCCATATGAAGAAAGACTGAAAAGCTTAGGCTTGCATTCATTAGAGAGGCGTAGAGTTAGGGGAGATATGATAGAGGTGTTCAAGTGAGTAAGTGGGATTAACAAGGGTAAAATGGAAGATGTTCTGAAGCTCAGTAATAACGAAATAACTAGAACAAATGGCTTTAAATTAGATAAATTCCGATTCAGAAAGGATATAGGCAAGCACTGGTTTGGTAATAGAGTTGTGGATATGTGGAATAGGCTACCAAGTGCTATAGTAGGATCGGGGACGCTAGGGAGCTTCAAGACGAAGTTGGATAGGCACATGGAAGTGCTGGGATGGGTGTGAAAGGGATCTGCCCTGTATGGGCCAGTCGGCCTCCTGCAGTATCCCACTTTCTTATATTATTCCACATCGTAACGCTTGGAGGAGCACCACACTAGAAGATGTCAATACTTTCGATTCTAGCCCGACTGCAACCAGAGGCAGACAAGCGCCAACGCCGGAAAGACGCACTCGATGTAATCCTCCACATGTGCAACATCTGTGAACAACTCTGCCGGTCTCTTATCGGTCTCTTTAGTCACCTTAAAATTCACCAATGAAGGTGGCATCCCTAATAGCTCATATCAATGTATCATAGCTGGATGATCGTCAAACTCGATTTCGAGTGACAGTAAAGTAGTGGAAGTAGTAGACGCGGGGACAGCGAGCCTTTTTTGACATAAGGATTTTTTATCCCATGGCCGCATTTCACCGCAACCTAGCTCTCGATGCTGCACACAGGAGGAACGAGAACGACAAGATTAGGGCATATCAGGAGATAATTCAGAACGTTGATCAAGGCAGCTTCACTCTTCTAGTATTCACAACTTCTGGTGGGATGGGACCAAGTGCAAGATGCTTCTACGCCAGACTCGCGGAGGTGATATCTGAACGGAAGCAGCAGCCCAGAAGTTATGTTACAGCCTCGTTGAGATGTTGACTGTCCTTCTCTCTGCTTAGGTCTGCATTGCTTTGCCTCAGGGAAACGAGAGCATCGGCCCCAAAGCCGACAACAGTCGCAGATATTGACTCTGAGGCAACAGTCACTGAATGCCACATAGATCTGCGGCTCAACTAACTCAACACAGCCAGGGTAGCTACTTATGTATTGGGATAGTTAATTTTATGGTACTAAAATGGCGGCGAAGGTGTGGCTCTTGGGGGAGGCTGGAGGGCACGTTATAGTAGTAGTAGTAGTAGTAGTGTGTGTGAGTATGTGTGTCAGTACGCCTCCAGTGTGTATTGGAGAGACGAACCATTTCAGCCAATTGACACAAGACCTGTCCAAATATAGAAAGTGTCCGGTGCAGATTTTCTTTATTCTTTGTCTGTCTGCCCGCATGCCTGCCTGCTTGTCTGCCTGTCTGCCTGTTTGTCTGCCTGACTGTCTGCTGCTTGTCTGTTTGACTGTCTTCTTGCTTGTCTGCCTGACTGTCTGTTTGTATATCTATCTGCCTCTTGCAAAAACATCACATTTACTGCATTAGTCTCTCTCTCTCTCTACAGTAAATGCCATCGGAAAAATGCATGAGACAAAATGTAACCGGACAAAATGGCATTGGACAGAATGCCATCAGGCATAATGCCAAAGGACAAAATGCCACAGGACAAAATTACATAATAAAAATGCCATTTGACGAAAAGTCATAAAACAAAATGCAATCGGAAAAAAACACGTAAGCCAAATTGTCATTGGACAAAATACCTAAGGACAAAATTCCAGAGGACAGTATGCCATTGGACAAAATGTCATAAGACAAAATGCCACAAACCAAAACACTGTCGGACAAAAGTCCATCAGACAAATTCCAAACACAAGAGTTATACATCACACAAAATGCTGCTTGTGAAAACATTTACTGTAGCTTAGCATAAGAACATAAGAATGGAGGAAACTGCACCGGGCCTATTGGCCCATACTGGGCAGTCCCGTTTACACCCAACCCCTATTGCTCATATAAGCATCCAACCTATGTTTGAAGCTATTCAGCGTATTCGAGTTAATGATGATATTTGGTAACTTGTTCCATTCATCCCCTACTCTGTTTCCAAACCAGTGTTTACCTATTTCCCGCCGAAATCTAAATTTGTCTAATTTAAAACCATTGTTACGAGTTCGCTCCTGGTTGGATAGTTTGAGAACCTTTGTAATGTCCCCTTTGTTTAGCCCTGCCTTCCACTTATACACCTCTATCAGGTCGCCCCTCGCTCTACGTCTCTGGAGGGAGTGCAAATTAAGATGCTTTAACCTGTCTCTATACTCAAGGTTCCTATATACACCCAGAAATGGGTACGTGAACATGGTGTAAGGATTAGCTCTCTCTCTCTCTCTCTCTATATATATATATATATATATATATATATATATATATATAATCAACGACCTCACCAGCAAGGAATCGAACCCTCAACCTACTGGGTGTGACTAGGGAACGCTTACCGGCTAGGCCACAAGGACACTAAAAGCAGTTCTAGACTCTGTTATATTTCACACAAAGCCTGTTCATCGAGCTGATGGCGCCGTGAACCTCATTGGGAAACTGCCCGTGCCTCTTATGTGGTGTCAGTAGCATTTTACCGAATCCAGCTGGTATGAAACGCGAGGTACATATATATACTTCATTTTTAGTCCATATAACACGCGGACTTTGAACATATAATCAACGACCTCACCAGCAAGGAATCGAACCCTCGACCTACTGGGTGTGACTAGGGAACGCTTACCGACTAGGCCACAAGGACACTAAAAGCAGTTCTAGACTCTGTTATATTTCACACAAAGCCTGTTCATCGAGCTGATGGCGCCGTGAACCTCATTGGGAAACTGCCCGTGCCTCTTATGTGGTGTCAGTAGCATTTTACCGAATCCAGCTGGTATGAAACGCGAGGTACATATATATACTTCATTTTTAGTCCATATAACACGCGGACTTTGAACATATAATCAACGACCTCACCAGCAAGGAATCGAACCCTCGACCTACTGGGTGTGACTAGGGAACGCTTACCGACTAGGCCACAAGGACACTAAAAGCAGTTCTAGACTCTGTTATATTTCACACAAAGCCTGTTCATCGAGCTGATGGCGCCGTGAACCTCATTGGGAAACTGCCCGTGCCTCTTATGTGGTGTCAGTAGCATTTTACCGAATCCAGCTGGTATGAAACGCGAGGTACATATATATACTTCATTTTTAGTCCATATAACACGCGGACTTTGAACATATAATCAACGACCTCACCAGCAAGGAATCGAACCCTCGACCTACTGGGTGTGACTAGGGAACGCTTACCGGCTAGGCCACAAGGACACTAAAAGCAGTTCTAGACTCTGTTATATTTCACACAAAGCCTGTTCATCGAGCTGATGGCGCCGTGAACCTCATTGGGAAACTGCCCGTGCCTCTTATGTGGTGTCAGTAGCATTTTACCGAATCCAGCTGGTATGAAACGCGAGGTACATATATATACTTCATTTTTAGTCCATATAACACGCGGACTTTGAACATATAATCAACGACCTCACCAGCAAGGAATCGAACCCTCGACCTACTGGGTGTGACTAGGGAACGCTTACCGACTAGGCCACAAGGACACTAAATGCAGTTCTAGACTCTGTTATATTTCACACAAAGCCTGTTCATCGAGCTGATGGCGCCGTGAACCTCATTGGGAAACTGCCCGTGCCTCTTATGTGGTGTCAGTAGCATTTTACCGAATCCAGCTGGTATGAAACGCGAGGTACATATATATACTTCATTTTTAGTCCATATAACACGCGGACTTTGAACATATAATCAACGACCTCACCAGCAAGGAATCGAACCCTCGACCTACTGGGTGTGACTAGGGAACGCTTACCGGCTAGGCCACAAGGACACTAAAAGCAGTTCTAGACTCTGTTATATTTCACACAAAGCCTGTTCATCGAGCTGATGGCGCCGTGAACCTCATTGGGAAACTGCTACTGACACCACAAAAGAGGCACGGGCAGTTTCCCAATGAGGTTCACGGCGCCATCAGCTCGATGAACAGGCTTTGTGTGAAATATAACAGAGTCTAGATCTGCTTTTAGTGTCCTTGTGGCCTAGCCGGTAAGCGTTCCCTAGTCACACCCAGTAGGTCGAGGGTTCGATTCCTTGCTGGTGAGGTCGATGATTATATGTTCAAAGTCCGCGTGTTATATGGACTAAAAATGAAATATATATATATATATATATATATATATATATATATATAAATATCATGTAGATCCACAATGAAAACGTGGATAGGATAAATCTTGATAAAATCACAAGGGAAAAGGGAAACAACGGAGCACCTTAGCTTTCGTCTTTATTCAAGACATCTTCAGAGGCAACTGGATTACAGGGACGAGAGAGGCTTAAATATACAGGGTGACCTTAAAAACATGAGGTCAGGTCATAATGATGTCATCCACTAATCACCACACCAACACACACGTAGAGGAGCTTAAGAGAAGGGGGGTGACGTGACCAGTCAGGTTCTCGCACTTACTACAAAGTTGCTAAGCTTGTACCACTCGTCCACCACCCTATTTGTGAACCAGTTTCTTCCTATCTCCCTCCTAAACCTAAGCTTATCCAACTTGAATCCGTTGCTCCGAGTCCTATCCTGCTCGGATATTATAAGAACTTTATCTATATCACCTTTATTGATACCTTTCACCCACATAAATACTTCTATCATATCTCCCCGCACTCTTCGTCTTTCTAGGGAATGCAAGTTAAGTTTCTTTAACCTATCCTGATATGGAAGGTTTCTAAGTCCTGGAATCATTTTTGTCATTCTTCGCTGCACCGACTCAAGTGAATTTATATCCATTCTATAATAGGGGCACCAGAACTGAACAGCATAATCGAGGCGCGGCCTGACTAGCGCAAGATATAGTTGCAATAAAACCTCTGCACTCTTGTTACTTACACTTCTAGATATAAAACCCAATACTCTGTTTGCCTTATTTCGAACATTAACGCACTGTTTTCTAGGCCGTAGGTCCGGGCTTACAAGTACCCCTAGGATCTCTTTCACAAGTCGACTTCTCTAGGTTGATGTTCTTCAGGCTGTATACATTATAAGTATTTGTTCTTCCAATAGTAAGTACGCTGCACTTGCTCGTGTTGAATTTCATTTGCCATTTTTCAGACCACCCCTGCAGTTTATTTAAATCCTCCTGTAATGCATTTGCATCCTGCCCTGAATTAATTTGCCGCCCTATTTTGGAGTCATCCGCAAACTTGCTTATGTCACTGCTGATCCCAGTATCTAGATAGTTTATGTAGATTATGAACAAGAGTGGGCCTAGTACTGGTCCCTGGGGAACCCCACTGGTTACACGGCCCCACTCAGATTTAGCACCATCTACGCTGACCCTCTGCGTTCTATCGGTGAGCCATGGTTTTATCCAATTTAAAACTTCCCCTCGATACCATGAGCCTTAATTTTTCTCAGAAGCCTCTGATGCGGTACTTTGTCAAATGCTTTGCTAAAGTCTAAGTAAATAGCATCGTAATTTTCGTCATTATCTACTACCTCGAAGACTTTCCTAAAAAACGTTCGTAGATTTGTCAGACAAGAATTTCCCTTTGTAAACCCATGTTGAGAGTCGTAGATTAATTTGCTTTTCTCTAGATGCGATTGGATGCTATCTGCTATAATTGATTCAAGAAATTTCCCCACTACTGACGTCAAACTGATCGGCCGGTAATTTTTCGCTGATGCTCTGTCTCCCTTTTTGAATATGGGTACTACATTTGCCTGTTTCCACAAGTCTGGCACAACTCCAGTGTCTAATGATTTTGTAAATAAGTTTACGAGGGGTCCGCTAATCTGTTCCCTACACTCTTTCAAGACTCGAGGGAAAATTTCATCCGGCCCTGGGGATTTTGTTTTCTTTAGTTTATTTATCTTCTTAAGAACATCCTCTTTTCTGATAGTGATATTCTTTAATTTCTCTTCTTCCTTTCCCTTAAATATCAGTTCCACCTCTGGAATTTCATCCCAAATTTCTTCTGTGAAAACTGATAAGAAGTAGCTGTTCAATGCTTTGCTTATTTCTTCACTGCTATTTATCATTTCTCCCCACCCTGACTTTAAAGGACCAACTTTGTCCTTGAACCTTTGTCCTATATACCTGGAAAAATCCCTTGGGATTCGCCTTGGATTCTCTTGCTATTTTGATTTCATAGTCTCTCTTTGCTTTCCTTACATTTTTCTTAACATTTCTAGATCGTTCATTATATCTATTTCTGAGCTGCTCCTCCCCTCCCTTTAATTTCTTATATATTCCTTTCTTTATTCCTATGTCATGTATAAGTTTTCTGGTCATCCACCTTGGCTCATTCTTATTTGACCTAATTTTTCTGTATGGTATATTTTGTTCTTGTGCTTCATGTAGTATACAAGTGAATATATTTGAAACGAAAAACAATGACAATATGGTCAGAGTCCCAAACTTTCGGTTGGCGGATTATCAGGGGTTAAGAAGGTACCTAGGTGAGGTCAACTGGGAACAGTCACGTCAGTTCCCAGTAGGAAGGGGTGAGGTCATAGATGACACAACAATTGATCATGACTATAATATATTCAATAGTATACTATATAAAGCACAAGAACAAAATATACCACACAGAAAAATTAGGTCTATATATAATATTACACATAGACACGCGTGTACATCATTCACAGGAATGTAAATTTCCGAGGCAGTGAAAAAAAAAGACTCAATCCTGAGTTTTTTCTGTCAGCTGTCCTGCCCTGATGGTGGGTACAGAGTGTGTCTGAGAGAGAGAGAGAGACTAGGGTCATTTACCACATCTAATCAATCACACGACCAAGGTGGCTTCAGCTCACAGCGGGATCTTAAAAACCTCACACACTCGATATTCTGAAGTCTTCTCCATCACCTGCAGGCAAAGTTTTCATTGTGATCGATGACCTCCTCCTTGAAGGGCGACTCTAGTGAAGGAGGAGGCGTTGGAGGAGGAGACGAAGAAGAAGAATTCGAAGTTGAGGATGTGGTCTTTATGAAGTGGGTGCGCAGAGAGAAAAGACAGACAGGCGATTGGATAGAAAGGAGAAAGAAGCAGAAAGGTGATTGGGTGGTAAGATGAGACAGAATTTTTATTGCCTGCATCTCCTTTTTACCCAGATAATTAGTTAGAGAGTACAGGTAGATTAACGATTGAGCAAAAAAGAGAAACAAAGGGACGTATGCGATCGGAAGGACTTCATTAGATAGTGACAGGCGGACATGTGGAAAGGGTAAGACAGAATACAAAAGACGCAACTCATACTGTATTCTATATATGGTTCAGAAGCCATTTATTGTAACACATGTGTGAGAATGTTCGTCATTAAGTAGAATTATCGACATTCTCTGCATAACATTCCCCTGCCTCCCTCCATCCACACCCTCTTAAGATCCCCAGCAGTCAGTGATTGTCGTGAGCATGTAATCATCAGGACAAGAGAAAGGATTAACACACTTCACCTGAAATCTTCACATTATACAGATATGATACGGGTGAACTCTTCTGTTATGGAGATGCTTTTTTGGAACCTTTACAAGTTAGGAAAATAAACAGACTTCAAATATATAAATATAACTAATGCTTCTATAGTATAGGGATATTATATATATATATATATATATATATATATATATATATATATATATATATATATATATATATATATATATATATATATATATATATATGTAATATTCAGAAATTTCAGAGTAATTTCAAATGCCCCGCCATTAGCGATACTGAGCGTTCAAGGTCATCTGAGGGGAGAGAGCGCTTCCTGCTCATAGCGAGAGATGGTGGAACTAGGCCTATATGATATTAAATGCAATTCACCGAATTAATAATGATGCGATTCATGAAGTAAGGGACTATTATTGAATTTGAAATTATTATAGATCGTTTATCAGTCTGAATAATGTTACGGGTGTCCCAAGGAGTTATTAGTTAGGCGGAAAATATGTCACGTAGGCATAAGCTAACGCCTTGAGAAGAGACGCGACGCTGGCTAGGCCTCAGTCGCGGGGAGCATTCATACAGACAAGACGTCCCTGCACGTCCGTCACAGAAATAGTCACGTGGCCTAGTCACCTGTGCTGCCCTATGGCAGTATAACAAGTAAGTCTCATTCAATCTCAGACAGGGTTTAGATAGGGCAGTGGTAAAGTTAACTAGAGCTAACAGTGAGTTCATTTCAGGGTTTCCGTCAGACTGGAGTTGACCGGAGTTGACTGCGAGAGATTGACTGCCGTTTGAGACTGCCGTTGATGATTGAGGGTGGCGATTGTCGCCATTGGACCGATCAGTGTAGGCCTGTCACTGTTTAGCGGGGTAGCAAAGGATCTCTTGAGTGAACGAGTGCTCCCGACAACTAAAACGACACGGGACCAACATCAGCAGTGGGTGATCAGTTCTTACCACTCGGGTGCACAACCCCACATGTCCCGAGCAGCTAGTGAAACCCTCTTGCTAACGGGAAGCTAAAGTTTCTCTCAACTGTACAAGGTCTGATTGGCTCACTCCCTTCCGCTTTATGGACGCACTGGGAGTACACTGAAGCTATCTGAGTAAACTAATGGTCACACACTGAGACCGTGAGTCTAGGTCTCTAGGAGATACCTAGAGGAACATTTTCCCTCCCTTATTACGGGTGTAGTTAGCACCATTCCTCAGACTGATATTATCTTGACGTGTGTAGTTTAATAGTTTCTAAATAATTTTGATAACATTGTTTTGAATGTTTGTGCCATTAAGTGGAACCAGAGTGATACTGTGATTTGATTCTTGTAATGCCTCTAATTGTTCTTCATAATTCTGATCTCAGATATAACCTTGTTCCCCAGAGTAGTGGTTAAGTTAGGTTAGGAAGTGTGCATCTGTTGGGGTGCTATAATTTTGTTGAGTGCCCTTAAGGCCTATTCATTGTAGAGTATTTAATTTCTTAATTTTTATTACCATTTCCTCAGTGACTGATATTATTTTGCTGAAAGCCCTTAAGGCCTATTCATTGTAGAGTATTAAATTTCTTATTTTTTAATACCATTTCCTAAGTGACTGATATTATTTTGTGAAAGCCCTTAAGGCCTGTTTCATGTGTGCAAGCAACATTTCGTAATACTTCAAATTTATTGTTGCCTGAGTTTCTAATAATTTCTATATCATGTATAACTTTTATTCCCCAGAGTAGTGTTTTAAGTTCAAGTTAAGAGGTGCGCATATTGGTGTACCATTATTTGATTGTGTTTGTAGTGTTGGAGGGAATATAAGTGTCTAAATTTTACAGTGTGTCTCATTCATCCCAGTCACAGATGCTAGCCTTCCACGGGTCACGGACAATTCATTTTGTTTCGTAGATTTAAGTGTTCTTGTGCTGGTTCGGGACTTTTCTCAAAGGGGCGCTTCCACTGCCATTACCATCTATTAATTTTTAATAAACCCCAAGTCAAGTGAGAAATTAAAGTCCAGTAAATTCCGACCGGTTACATATATATATATGAAACAAATTTACTTTGGATAACATTTTTACAGTAAGAGAAATGTAATTAGTGCATTCTAGCTATGGAAACCAATGTATAAATAAATAAATAAATAAATAAATAAATATAGTTAGATAAGATAGATAGATAGAAAAAGGCTTATATAAAATGCTGTTTTTAATGGGCCTTATTACCATATGATATTCTTAGAAAATAATTTTTCTGTCGGTCATTTTAGAATCGACACTTTTCTTGGCGATATTCCAAGTGCGCCGTGACGAGGTGTTGATTAGGTGGCTGGGTGTCGAGTAGGTGTCAGGGAGGCGAATTGGCGACAGGGTGTCTATTAGGTGTCAAAGTTGAATATATTCCAAAAAAGAAACACCGGTACATATCATACTCTCCCAACCCAATCACACACACACACACACACACACACACACACTACTTTGTTGTCATTCGGAATAGAGTATGACGATCATCCAGCTATGATACATTGATATGAAATAATAAGGATGTCACCTTAATTGGTGAGTTTTAAAGTGACTAAAGATGTCGATACGGGACCGGCAGAGTCGTTCACAGATGTTCCACATGTGGAGGGGTACATCTATTGCGGGAGGGATAGCGGCAGTCTCTTCCCGGCTTTGGCGCTTGTCTGCCTCGGTTTGCAGTCAGGCTAACTTGAACGTATTGACACCTTCTCGTGTGGTGCTCCTCCAAGCATTTCGAGGTGGAGTAATCGTCTCCCAGGTGAGGGAGTCGATTTGGCACTTTTTCAGGTTTGTTTTAATTCTATCCTTATACCTTTTCAGTTACCCGCCAGCTTTATGCTTACTATTCGTTAGGTGACTATAAAGTAGCTGCTTTGGCAGTCTACTATCATCCATGTGGGTAACATGGCCACTCCAGCGTAGTTGTTCATAGATAATGGTAGCCGCGATGCTCCTACAGTTGGTGTCATCGAGAATATGGCATTTGTTCTCTTGTCTTCCCAGCAAACTCGGAGGATGGAACGTAGACTACGTTGGTGAAAGTTTTCAAGTGCCTTGAGGTTCCTCGTGTTTGTAACCCATGTCTCGCTGCCATATAGTTGGGTGGGGAGGACAACTGCTCGATATACATGTAACTTTGTAGATAATTCTAGTTCTCTACAGCTGAAGACACGGTTTCGGAGACTGCCAAAGGTTTGAGATGCACATCTGATCTGATGCTGATTCTCTTCATCGATGTCCGCGGTGGTAAAGAGGTGGGAGCCGTGATACCGAAAGTGGCTAACATAAGAGAGGGTAGTACAGTTAAGCTGGACTGATGGAGGAGATGTATCGGAACCAGGGGCAGGCTGAAAGAGAACCTGAGTGTTAGGTACAATCACCGCAAGTCCAAAGTGTGCATACGCAACTGCGTAGGTGTTCAGGATCTCCTGCAGGTCGCGTTCAGTGTGAGCATACTGAGGTTTAGTAATGAAAACTGTCGATACCTTTGTTCCTGCCTGGAGTTGTCTTATGTTGAAAAGAACCTTCACCCGGTACTTGAGGTCCAAGCCGCTGACTAAATTGGCACTGGCACGAATAAGGAAGGCAGCCAAGAAAATAGAAACGAGAGTTGGTGCGAGTACATACCTATGTTTAATCCCCATTTGGATGGGGAAGAACTCAGACTGGGTGCGATTATGTGTAAACTGCCGTTCATGCCATTGTGGAGTTGCCTCACAATGGCAATGAATTTTGGAGGGCTGCTAAAACGGCTGAGGGTCCACCAGAGATGGCTTCCCTGTTGACTAAGTCGAAGGGTTTGGTGACATCGGTGAAAGCCATGTACAGGTCACGACGTGGTTCTTTGAACTTTTCCTGTATCTGGCGGGCAGCAAAGATCATGTCAGTGGTGCCACGCGATGGTCTAAAGCCACATTGAGATTCTGGGAGGAAGTTTTTCGCCTCTGGAAGAAGACTGTTTAGGAGGACTCTGGCGATACTCTTGCCAGCTACGGACAGCAACGAGATCCCGCGGTTGTTGTCACAGTCTGACCGGTCTCGTTTGTTCTTATATATATTGAAGATGGAGGCATCCTTAAGAGCTTGGGGGATTTCCTCCTGTTCCCATATATTCTCCAGGAGAGAGTGGAGACGGCTGGTAAGCAGAGGTCCTCCTGCCTTATACACCTCGTCTGGTATTCCATCAGGCCCTGAGGCTTTGTTATATTTCATCGGTTTGATGGCAGTAGCTACCTCATCCAGGGATGAACGATAGATAAGGTGTGTCAGCTAAGGATGCTGAGGGACCTTCTGGGTAGTCAGGAAATCCACATCGGTGTTTCGGTTGAGCAGTGAATGGTAGTGCTCTTCCGAGCGCTAAAGGAGGCCTTCATTGTCTTTAATTATGGAGTTACCGTCGGATGAGCGGAGGGGGGCTACCTCACGAGGGAATAGTCCATAAAATGCTTTTGTGGAATTGAAAAATAAGCGCATCTTGCGCTGATCTGCAAATTTTGGGTTTCACATGCTTTATTTTTAAACCAGTCGTTCTTTTGATTTCAAAGTTCGCACTGGGACGCCACTTTCTTCAAGCGGAAGGTATCAGCTTTGGTTCAAGAATGAGGGGTGTTCTACCAGTCAGTTAAATCCGCACGTTTATCATCGACGAGTAAATTGATTTTTTGGGTAATTTTCATGAAACCAGTCCTGGTGTATTCTATCGATCTGGCCGAGGGCCTCTGCAGGTTTTGTCATGACAGTATCGAGAATATCCCATTCGGCACTAAGATTTGGGGTCTTTGTTGTCGAGTTGCTTATCAGCCCATGTTCGAGCTGCTCTCTGAGAGCATGTGCTACCACAACATTCTCCAGATGCTTAGTGTTAAAACCTCTATTAGAGGCTAGCTGCCTTCGCCGTTTTGGGGCGACGTGAAGTGGTAGCTTGGCTCTGACGAGCCGATGATCAGTGTCGCAGTGGTCTGAGCCACGCATGGCACTGCTGATGACGGCATCTCGGCGATCTCTTTTTCGGACAATGATGTAGTCAATGAGATATCAGTGTTTGGATCGTGGGTGTTGCCACGATCCGTTGAACTTATCGGCCTTTAAAAACAAGGTATTGGTGATAATGAGGTTGTGTGCAGCACTCTTGCTGAGGAGGAGTAGGCAATTGGGATTACACTTGCCTAGTCCATTTCTCCCTACGGTTCCCTGCCAAATGTCAGCATCTCTGCCAGCTCTGGCATTGAAGTCGCCAAGGAGCATAACCATATTTTCTCTGGGGATACAGGTTAACACTCTGTCGAGGTGGGCATAATACGCCTCCATTGATGTCATCCCCTGCATCCAGTTTTGAGGCGTTTTCACTGATGAAAAAGGCATGACGTGGGTGATTCAGTGGGACCCGGAATGTCATGAGGCGCTCGGTGACCCCAATAGGCATTTCAGTTTGCCTGCATATGATGCGTTGGCGGAGTGCAAAGCCAACTCTATAAATGCGGTTTCTCTCCCCAGCAAGCTTACCCTTCCAGAAAAAGGCATAGCCACACCCCAGTAGGGTGTGTCATAGGAGGGAAGATCAGCTAAAACTAATGACCCATCACTTTTTTGGTAGATTTTAGTGTATATAAACAGAAAATAATTTCAGTTTCAATATTTTGCAACCTTTTGCTAGGTAAATTTTAGCGTGAAATTTATCGAAAATCTAACGTACAGCTGCATTAGTGCATTACAATTAAATAGTGAACATTGCTTTCTGACTTCATTCTTTAACAACCCAACTAACAATATTTTTTTCTGTTTCAGATTCTGATGCATTTATAAGTTGATAATATTTGCGATGGCTGCTTGTGTCAGGACGAGGAACCAAAAATCCAGCCATCTCAGTCACTATCTTGGGTCTGGGAGAGAGCTCCTGAAGTCGGAGTTGCCTACATTGAGAGATGCTTTGAGATACGGTGTTTTAATCAGGCAAATCAGTGAAAAGAACCAAAGAACTTACACAAACAAAGACATTGCCAGTGATATGACCAAAGCTGTCTTGGCACAGTACACTCTGGCTAACGCTCAGTTCAAGCCTCCAGTCATAACAAGTCAGAAGAAGATTAGTGAGAGACTGCTAGCCAGTTGGGAAAAGGCAAGAGATATCTCTCTTGGGAGAGGGAAACTTGCAGTTAAGGACAGCTTTGCCAAGCAACTGGACCAGTTATTTGACATAATTACTTGCAAGTGCCCAATTGTTCTCTGTCCTGAGTTTGGATGCGATCGTGACTGTAAATCCGAGGCCCACATCTCCTGTATTTGCAAGCGTGAACTGAAGATTCCTGTGATCGAACTGGCATTTGTCAAAGCACAGAGAGAGAAGACTGGCAGTATAGGGGCTCTCATGATTTCTAGCCAAGATATTCCGGAGTCCAAGAGACAGGAGGCTGCCACAGAGAGACAGAAGAGGAGAAGAGTTGCCGAGGAAAAGAGACTTGAGAAGGCCCAGGGTGAGGTAAAAAAGGCCGATGATTGGAGTCAAGCTGATTCAGAGTTTAATGACTTCCCCATGGCTGATCCGAGTGCTGACCAGGAGAATGGTGACTTTGTCCCTAACCCAGAAAATAATGATCCCAAACTTTCCAGGCATAAGATTCGAAATAGGAAAGATATCCCGAGCATAGCTCTGGCCAGCATGCGACACCACACTGGCCTCAGAGAAACTGCAGAGATAGCAACAGCTGCCTGGATTGACGGTGGTTTGATAACACCTGATGTTCACCTGGTGATAGATCATGACAAAGTAAGGAGAGCTCAGGAGAAACTTGTCAGTAACCTAGAAGAGGAGTTTGATAAGGGGATAAGAGAAAATGGAATCAATTGTTTGTTCTTTGATGGGAGAAGGGATGACACTAAAGTGTTCATGAAAGTTGGAGATTCTGACAAGTTGTTCCCTGCCATGGTGAAGGAGGAACACTACTCCTGCTGCAGTGAACCAGGAGGGAAGTATTTGTGGCATTTCACTCCAGAGAAAGATGACATCAGGAAACCAGCTGAGATAGTGGCAAATAACATTGTGAACTGGCTCAGAGAGAGGAACGTAGACCAGACCCTGCAGGCCATTGGAGGGGACAGCACCAACACGAACACAGGGTGGCAAGGGGGGGTCATACAGTGGATAGAGCGGAAGATTGGGAGGAAGCTGGTCTGGATTGTTTGTGACCTCCACACCAACGAGTTGCCACTCAGACATCTGATCCAGGAGCTGGATGGCAAGACTCTTTCAAACAACAGATGGTCTGGTCCTCTTGGCAAGATGCTGGACTCTGCCACTGAGTTAGAAATAAATCCGAGCTTTGAAATAATCACAGTTGGCCCTCCACTCGTTGAGCTTCCACATACTGTCATTGACGACCTGAGTACTGACCAGTACTATGGTTACATGATTTGCAGTGCCATCAAAACTGGGGTCATGCCTGATAGACTTGCTTACCTGCAGATAGGTCCAGTCTCACATTCTAGGTGGCTCACAACGGCTCTCAGGTTCTGCAGAATTTGGGTCTCTCATCATAAACTGAAAGGGAACCAGCTTCACAACCTGAGACTTATTGTCCAATTCATCGTGAGTGTCTACTTGCCAAATTGGTTCAACACCAAGGTCAAGTCATCGTTCTCCGAAGGTCCGAGGCATGTTCTCTTCCAGCTTGAGCTCCTGAGGAGTCAGCCAAGGAAGGTTGTTCAGATTGTGGAGCAGACTGTGAGGAGATCTTCCTGGTATGCTCATCCCGAGGCAGTTCTGCAGACAATGCTCTGCAGTAAGGATGAGGAGGAGAGAAGAGTGGCAGTCAAAAAGATCTTGGATATGAGACTTATGAGAGGAATCTGGGCATGACGAATCAGTTGGTGACGATTCCTTCAGGGTCAGGAAGACTCCTGAAGTCAATCTAGGTGCCAAGACCCTCACTGATCTCATAGATCTGGATAACATCCAGGCTGGCAGTGAGCCCCCTCTTACCTGCAGCCTCACCAATGTTCAAGTCAGAGCTTTCCTGGACAACCCCATGCATGTCCCTGCCTGGCCCTCGCACACCCAGAGTATAGAGCATTGTGTACAGCAAGTGAGCGAGGCCAGCAGTCATGTGTACAGCCAGGAGAGGAGGGAAGGCTACATCCGAGCTCAGGTGGTCAGCAGGGAGGTGATGAGTAGAAACAGAAGCAAGAAAGACATGTTCTCTATGGTGTGCAGCAACACCGGGTCGTAGTAGTAAAACCGGTTTTTGTATTTGATGATTTTGTTTTCTAAAGGAATATTAAATTTAATAAATGTGTCAAGATCATTCGTTTCACTATTCTGGATCATTTTCATCCTAATAAATTAACCTGATACATTTACTTTACTTTAAATAAGCTATTTAGTGGTGTTGGTAAAAGGGTGGGAATACTGAATTTTCATAAGATTTCAAGTTAAAATTTACCTAGCAAAAAATAAAAAAATTTCAAATCTGAAGATATCACATGATTCTGCACATAGAACTACATCATTAATACCATGGGCCGATTTTTCAAACTAAAAAAAAAAAAAATTCGCCTCCGTATGACACACCCTAACACCCCAGTTCTGTGAGTTGACCCTCGTCTGAGAGCCTGGACTCACTAATTGTTGCTATTTTGATGTTATACCTTGCCAGCTCTTTTGCCACAAGTGTGGTTCTTCTTTCAGGACGCTCATTTGTGCCAGCATCTAAAAGGGTTTTGACATTCCATGCAGCGACCATAAGAGGTTGCATAGTTTGGTTTTGTTTGGATCTGTAATTATAATTGTGTTTTCGACCGCATAAAGATGACCCCACTGTTTTTTTTTTTTTTTTTAGGCAGGCCATGTTTAAGGCACATTTTCTAGCCCCCTCTCCGTGTGGGGTGAGCAGAGTGGGTCCTCGAAAGGGCTGCTCAGTCGCACAGACTGGACCGGATTGCATTGCGTCCTAGATCCGAGTGCATAAACAACCATCTATTTTTTGCCTCCCGTGTGCAGAGATGTGATTAGTGACTCCCAGCTGTCATCTTTGCCTGTCCCCGTCATCACTCGTCTGTCACCATAGGACGTTTTGGGGATATAGGGGTTTTGATGATGATGAGAGGTATGATGAGCTGGATGATGGCTGCAGGTGAATTGATTTATGCTGTTCGGCAGGAGCGCAGGCAGCAACCACACATCTTGGCGCTCCATTTTCCTGATCCAGTAGTGCAAGTTTTGCAACGACTGGGGAGAGGGAGAGTTGCAATGGAACGCCGATAGCCCAGCTTGTTGGGTTTTGCCTTAGTAGCCTGTCCATCAGGCATTGACTTCGTCCGCCGATGTAGTCATTCGGCTCACATGGTGGTCACCTCTTCCGCCTATACCACCGTTGGGATCTTGTTGGAGCTCTGTAAGCGTGTCTTCCTGAGCTCCACCGCATATCTTTTGTTCGAGGTTTACTCCCGTAGCCTCATACCTACCAAGATTAATCCGCAAGGCAGCGGCGCAATGCTTGGGAGGCCCCAGGACCTGTCCACATGCTAGTGGGCCTATGGACCGTCCCTCTGGGGCCCACTGCCACTCCGAGATCCCCTGCTGGTCTAGCCTGGGCCCACGAGGCACCCAGTTACCGTGTGTTGTCACAAGGAGGCACAGCAGGAGTCTTGATGATGAATAGGTTGTTACTGACAGGGGAAGACTTAAGCAAGTTGCTTCCCTTGTCGCTACAAGGGCTAGCCAGCGGCGGTAGCTGAAAGCAAGAGGAAGCAAGGAGTGCTTGCACCTTAACACTAACATAATGCTGCCACATTAGACCTATTTCACCACCCTTTGTGTAAACACACTCACACACACACACACACACACACACACACACACTACTACTTCTACTTTGCTGTCACTCAGAATCGAGTATGACGATCATCCAGATATGATACAATGATATGAATTATTAAGGATGTCATCTAGGTTGGTGAGTTCTGAGGTGACTAAAGAGTCCGATGCGTAACCGTCAGGGTCGATCACAGATATTGCACATGTGGGGAGATACATCTAGTGCGGAAGGGGCGGCGGCAGCGTCTTTCCAGCGTTTGAATTTGTCTGCCTCGTTATGCTGTCGGGATAACTCGAAAGTATTGACACCTTCTTGTGTGGTGATCCTCCAAGCATTACGGTATGGAGTGATCGTCTCCAGGCGAGGGAGGTCGATTTATCACTTTTTTAGGTTTGTCTTAAGATTATCCTTATATCTTTTCAGTTGTCCGCCAGCGTTACGTTTACTATTTGTTAGGTGACTGTAAAGTAGCTGCTTTGGCAGTCTACTGTCGTCCAAGCAGGTAACATGGCCAGTCCGACGTAGTTATTCATGGAAAATGGTAGCCTCGATGCTCCTACAGTTCGTGTCAGCAAGAATACTGGCAATTATTCTCTTGTCTTCCCAGTGAACTCGCAGGATGGAACGTAGACTACATTGGTGAAAGTTTTCAAGTCCCTTTTAGGTGCCGCCTGTATGTGACCCATATCTCGCTGCTATAGGGCAGGGTTGGGGAGGACAACTGCTCGATATACGTGTAACGTTATAGACAATTTCTGCTCTCTATCGCTGAAGACCTATTTGTAATGGTAAGTAGGCTCGCCTCGCTAGCGAGCGGACCCGGATTCGATCCCCGGGCAGCGTGATACTAAAGGCGTTTCTTTACAGCATTTGCCTCTGTCTACCCAACAGTATTTGGGAACCTGGATGTTAATCGATTTGCGGATCACATTCCGGGGTAATGGTTAGCCAGTGCAGTTGGCGAGTTGTCCGGTCTTCTCAAACTATTCCTTGACACCTGGTCAGGCAGCTCGTTAACTTAATGTGTGGTTGTTGTGTTGCCGACAGCTTCTTTACCTTAAACAAATTCACGCCATCCTCTTTACACGAGGGGCAACCAACACAGAGACACACACACACACACACACACGACATAAAATAAAAGTATACCAAAACCCCAAAATAGGTTAGCACTATGGCATCTTTGTGGCCTGGGAATAATTCTGTGTTGCAAAGAAGGCTGATTTTCCCCTTTCTTTTATATCTTCTGCCCAATACAAGAAATATATTGTCTTGAAATATACATCATGTGAGTGTGCGTGCGTGCGTGTGGAGGGGGGGGGGGGGGGGTGGGTTACGGGAAGTTGGAGAGGCGAAAGAGAAAGAAAGGTGGAGGAGATAGGGAACGGTAGTGAGGGTAAGAGGAAGGGAGGAAGAGAAAGAGGGAGAAAGGGAGTGAGTGTGAGAGGGGGAAGAAAGTGAGTGAGATAGGAAAGGAAGATGGGTGACGGAAGGAGGAAGGGATGCAGGAAGGTAAAGAGGTACAGAAGAAAGCAAGGTGTAAGGCAGAAGGAGAAGGAGGGAGGGAAGGAGTGAGAAAGGTTGTGGGGAAGAAAGTAAAAAGAACAGGAGGGAAGTGTTTGTGATGGAAAAGGAGAAAGAAAACGAGAGGGAACAGATGAGGGAGGTAAAGCAGCTGTTCTGGAATGAGGAAGGGAATCAAAGAGGAAAGGGGTAAGGAAGGAGGAAGGGAAACAAAGAGAAAAGGAGGAAAAGAAAGAGAGAGGGAGGAAGGGTGGAAGGAAGGATGAAGGGAAACATAGAAAATGAGGGAGAGTAGTCGGGAGATAAATCGAGAGAGAGGTGGGAGGGAGTGGAGATCTTACTAATGATCACATGAAGTATTTTATTTCACTCTCGTATCCGTTAATTTGACATGAAAATTAATTATATCACTTATTTCTTCTTATTTTTTTGCTTTCGTTTTCACCTCTTTTTCTCTCTTCATTCTTTTCCCTCCTCTTTCTCTCCCTTCTCTTTATTCTCCCCCCCCCTCCCCCTGTTTCCTTTGCTCTCGCAGAGGTGAGCGGTAATTGGGAAAGAGGAACAATTAACTCCAGCTGTCAATTCTGTAATTTTTTCCCAGGTGTTGTTGTTTTCACCCTCTTTGTCATTCTTTAATGGTTATATTTCGTTATTTCTTTCCGTTTTCTCTTATCATACACACCCACATGTACACACTCATAAAATAGAGACGCACACACATACACACACAATAACAAGTATGAACAATCACGCAAGTATACACATGTCGGGCAAAGTACTTGCCAGAATTCTACTCTGCAGATTAGCCCAACATATCGCTGAGTCCACTTGGCCTGAGACCCAATGTGACTTCCGTAAAAATCTCAGCACAACTGATATGATCTTTACCGTGCGTTAACTACAAGAAAAATGCCATGAACAGAACCGTGACCTGTACATAGCTTTCATCGACTTTACGAAAGTTTTTGATACTGTCAGTAGAGAACTGCCCTGGACAGTTCTCTCTAAGTTTGGTGTTCCTCCAAAATTTCTTAAAATCCTCAAGAGCTTCCATGAGGATATGCAAGCATGTGTACTTGCAGGAGCCACGAAATCCAAACCCTTTAGCATTGAGGTCGGTGTGAAACAGGGATGCGTTCTGGCCTCCGTCATCTTCAATCTCTACATCACAGCAGAGACCCTGATCAGCCATAACTCCATGAGCGACGATGACGGCGTGAAGATGCAATTCCACTTAGACGGCAACCTGTTCAACCTCCGCCGCCTCCAGGCAATAACGAAAACGTCGACCTCCCACCTCCTGGAGCTCCAATATGCTGTCGACTGCTCTCTAGTTGCTCACTCCCTAGAGGCTTTCCAACACATTTTCTCGATTGTCTTCCCCATACATCAGACCATCGGACGAAAAATTAACATCCAAAATACAGAGATAACTGATCAATACAGAGGTGCAGACCCACCACCTGCATTCGTGGTCAACGGAGAACCTGTCAAACAAGTAGAACATTTTACAAACCTTGGTAGCGCTCTTACTCCATAGCACAACATCGACGAGGAGATCCAGGTTCCGATCCATCTTGCAGCTGCCTCCTTTGGTCGTCTGTGCGCCAGAGTATTCGACAATAACAGCCTCAAATTTACAACCAAACTTTCTGTTTACCAAGCTGTCTGTATTTTCACCATCTTATATGGTTGAGGCGTGAATTACGTACCAAAGGCACAACAGATCCCTCGACGCCTTCCATATCCGATGTTTGCAGAGCATTCTTGGTCTGACCTGGCAGGACAAGTCTCTCATACTGACATTCTCCTGCGCGCCAACACCACCAGCATAGAGGCATTTCTAACGAAGCGACAGATGCAATGGACGGGAGACGTTATCTGCATGGTAGAGCCCCGACTCCCCCGCCAAATCCTCTACGGGCAGCTGCCCGAGGCAAGCCGCAACCCTGGCTGGAGGACAATGCAAACGGTACAAAGACAAGCTCAGAATGACGCTCAAAAAATTTAACATTCCTCCAAAGGATCTTGAAACTATTGCCTCCAACCATAGTCTATGGCGCTCCACCTGTACCCAAGGCGTCAAGCATCTCGAGAACAAGCGTAATAAGGCCAGATGTGCATGTAGAGAAAGGAGACACAATCACACTCCCAGAGTCGTCGTCGGCTACGACGGTCAGCCTTAAGCAAGTAAGCAAGTAAGTAAGTGTGTACGTAAGTTTGTGTGTGTATATATATATATATATATATATATATATATATATATATATATATATATATATATATATATATATATATATATATTTATATATATATATATATATATATATATATATATATATATATATATATATATATATATATATATATATATATATATATATATAAACAAAGAAGTATGTGTGTTTGTGTGTCCGCACGAACGAGAATCTCGGAACCTACGTTACTGATCTGTAGTGATGATGGATGGTGTTATATGTAGTGATGATGGATGATGTAGTGATGATTAGACAATAAAATAATAACAGTTTAATGCTAAAAAAATATACTTTGCTGTACCGTTGTAGTGGAACTTACATACACCGTTAATGAACTATTGATGGAAGAAGAAGTTTTGGGGACTGAACAGTGAGACAATGTGGAGCCTCCCAGAGGGTGGCGCCCTACCGTGGGCTAGCGAATGAGCCACCCGGACCAAACTTGGCATGGATAGCAAGTGTCATGTGGGAATCTCAACAAAAACCCAACCAACCCGATCCGACACACCCAACCCGACCCGACCCGTTAAACCACACAGAGGTTGAAAAGGATGTGGAAATGTTGTAAAGTCTCAACTGAGCTCACTAACATGGTCTACCCAAACATTATCCACCACTACAAGGATCACAAGTCGCTGCGTAAACGCGCAATTCTGGCACCAAAGAATGAAACAGTGGCTGAAATCAACATGACTCTACCCAGACAGATTCCAGGTAGTGAGACCTCATTCAAATCTGTTGATACAGTAATCGACCAGGACCAAGCAGTCCAGTACCACGCAGAATTTCTTAATTCTTTGGAGCCCGCTGGAATGCCTCATCACCACCTCACTCTCAAGATTGGAACTCCTATAATGCTCTTAAGAAATCTTGAACCTAGCGAAAGAACCGCCCGGAGGGCGGTGATTCCGCTAGTATATATATATATATATATATATATATAGATTAGTAGGGTCATTACCTGACCATTGTGGACCTGGTCTCACCCTCCTCTGTATATATTCATCTTGTTCTGCATTACTCTATCTAGTCTGTACTCACCCCTGAAGATGTGAATTACACGAAAGCGCTTGGGAACTTCGTGTTTTCTTCTTTCCTGGTGGTTATCAGCATATATATATATATATATATATATATATATATACTGTATATATATATATATATATATATATATATATATATACTGTATATATATATATATATATATATATATATATATATATATATACTTCATTTTTAGTCCATTTAACACGCGGACTTTGAACATACAATCAACGACCTCACCAGCAAGGAATCGAACCCTCGACCTACTGGGTGTGACTAGGGAGCGCTTACCGGCTAGGCCACAAGGACACTAAAAGCAGTTCTAGACTCTGTTATATTTCACACAAAGCCGGTGAGGTCGTTGATTGTATGTTCAAAGTCCGCGTGTTAAATGGACTAAAAATGAAGTATATATATGTACCTCGCGTTTCATACCAGCTGGATTCGGTAAAATGCTACTGACACCACATACGAGGCACGGGCAGTTTCCCATTGAGGTTCACGGCGCCATCAGCTCGATGAACAGGCTTTGTGTGAAATATAACAGAGTCTAGAACTGCTTTTAGTGTCCTTGTGGCCTAGCCGGTAAGCGCTCCCTAGTCACACCCAGTAGGTCGAGGGTTCGATTCCTTGCTGGTGAGGTCGTTGATTGTATGTTCAAAGTCCGCGTGTTAAATGGACTAAAAATGAAGTATATATATGTACCTCGCGTTTCATACCAGCTGGATTCGGTAAAATGCTACTGACACCACATACGAGGCACGGGCAGTTTCCCATTGAGGTTCACGGCGCCATCAGCTCGATGAACAGGCTTTGTGTGAAATATAACAGAGTCTAGAACTGCTTTTAGTGTCCTTGTGGCCTAGCCGGTAAGCGCTCCCTAGTCACACCCAGTAGGTCGAGGGTTCGATTCCTTGCTGGTGAGGTCGTTGATTGTATGTTCAAAGTCCGCGTGTTAAATGGACTAAAAATGAAGTATATATATGTACCTCGCGTTTCATACCAGCTGGATTCGGTAAAATGCTACTGACACCACATACGAGGCACGGGCAGTTTCCCATTGAGGTTCACGGCGCCATCAGCTCAATGAACAGGCTTTGTGTGAAATATAACAGAGTCTAGAACTGCTTTTAGTGTCCTTGTGGCCTAGCCGGTAAGCGCTCCCTAGTCACACCCAGTAGGTCGAGGGTTCGATTCCTTGCTGGTGAGGTCGTTGATTATATATATATATATATATATATATATATATATATACACACTGTCCAAGATGGGATCGATACCTTGTCTCCCTGTGTAAGAGACGACTGAGAGTGTTGCTTTGGAGACGGCAAGGAGACACCACACTCACGTCTCACACACGATTACTCAGGTTCGACTCCAGTTCGGCACTCTATCGTTATAATGTTAACTTTCTCTTTTGATGGTAATATTTTTTTTGTAATATTCCCCCGAGCCCTTTGGACAGACAGGACAGACAAGACAGACAGACCGACCGAGAAACCGACAGACAGACAGATTTGACTTTGGCAGAGACGAAGGGATTTTTATCATGGATTTAGTGTGAGTTATCTGCGTCTCCTCGCTGTCCTCAACACCACAACTCCCTCAATTTCTTATAACATTATCTCTTTTACTTATGTTTTCCGGTAGCGAGAAAATCCGGAGTGAAATGAATCTCATGATTAAAGTGATGGCGTGTTTTTATTTTTGTTTTTATCATCCGTGATGAGATAGAATGAGATGTGCCTCAAGTTGATTTTGCCAACATGCTGGAGGGCTCTTGTTACCATGGCAACGTGACGCGCTGTATAGTCTGATGAAAAAAACAGATAAATGCTGGATTTCTCGTATTTTTCTTTTCTATTATTAGTCAGCTTTGCAGACTTTAAAAAACAGCAACAAAAAACTTATAATGCTATTTATATATCTACTCAATATCCAGGCCACAGTAATATAAATGCTTTTTGTCAAAGATTAAATGTTAGATTAAAAAAGTCTAATTTTAAAACTATAGTTGATATAGGTGGAATTATTTCATATATTTCATACATAGTTTTATGATCATATCCATCCCACAGATAAGAGGTCAAACGTCAGGGGTCAGCAATACCTCCTACCATCTCTTATTCCCCTCCCTTCCCCTCCCCCATCCCCTACCATCCTATTCTTTCTCCCTTAAGAAATGATTACGATTCAACAAGTAATTGAAATATGGGTTGCCATGTAATCGTATTTAATGGCTTAAGAGATATTACTCAAGGATTTAAGGCATTGCACTTAAGGGGTTTAGATATAATACTCAAGGGGTTATTTCACCGTAGGTAAAGTGTTAATATATCTTACTCAAGGGGTTACCAAAGTTCTCAAGGGGTTAGCATCGTACTAAGGGGTTACCAATGTACTCAAGGGGTTAGCATCGTACTCAACGGGATCTGATTCTTTATTCAATGGTCCGACCCACTGTACTCCAAGGGTTAACATTTTTTTCCGCATTAATTTAAGTAAATGTTGGTCAAACCCGCACATGTTGACTCGCGTTGTGTCGATTCACAGTAAATTAATATACAATTTATTTTTCGCTGTTTACATGTCATGCACATAACTGGGAGCTATCGTAAAATGGACAGCTGATGCCGTGTCTGTAGTAATTTTATTCAACTTTGTACAGGGTCATCGAAAAAGAATGTCCACATTATAAAATAAAAGATTCAAAATCTAGGTAGTCTTTTTCGATGACTATATAAACTGCATTTCCCTAAACATCAATATAAATAAAATATTTATTTCTCTCGCATAAACTAAACACAAAAGTCGATATTGATCATACTAATTTCCGGTATAGATAGATCAAGAGATATCTATCCCATTTTTTTTAATGATACACGATCCATTTAGGAAAAAGGTTGTATAGCAGTGAAACAAATATTGAACGCTGGTATTGCACCCCTGTCATTGAAATGCAAATTCCCAATTGCGAACAAAATTATTTTTATCCATCCTATGAAACCAGCGTAGGTATTTTATCAAGGGTTTTTATGCTCACTATGTTATCTAGGCGTATTACCGCTCTCTCTCTCTCTCTCTCTCTCTCTCTCTTACTCATTAATGCCGTTTATGGTCTGGGTCAACGTTGTGTTACTGATAGTTCAGTTGATGACAGATGTTACTGACGTCAACTCGCCCACCTGAGTAGGAAAAGTTCCATCACAGAAAGCCAGGAGATAAATTAGTATAATAATAATAATAATAATAATAATAATAATAATAATAATAGTTTTATTAAATTTAATTTTTCAAACCTTCAGAACCAAGCCAAATATTCTTTGCTCTCTTCTTAACAATGAACATATGATTCCTGCAGTTAATTGGGTGATTTCTTTTCTTCACTTTTCTCTGTTATCAGAATGAAGTGCGACAATAATCACTTGCTTCTCATCAGTACAATAGCTGGCGGTCTATACTTGTCTTCAAAATAATGATATGCTTGCGATATATATATACTGTATATGCAAAAAACAGGTGATTACTTACGTAATTAATTAGGAAATTTATCTCTTTGTTAAGAAGTAAATGAATATTTAAAATTAAATAGGCTACATTTATAGGCTACATAAAGAAAGATGCATAAAAAAAAATGATTAAAACAAAAAAATGCATTTAACTAAGAAGTGCAACAAACTATAAACAGACTATTAAATATGATGAAGCAAACACTGAAAAATAAATTGATATCGTGAATAAAAATCTTTACAATGAAACATCAAAGAAATAAACAGCAGAGGACATTTCTATCTGATCGTTTCTACTATTGTTTTTTTTTTCTTCAATAACTAAAAATAAAACATAAAATAAAAATACATTCGTGTATGAACTAGTAAAATGAACGAAACTCCACATGAAAAATCGGCAAAATGCAGATTGGAGGCCACTGAGCTCCTCCCGGGGATGTGAAGGGTGAGATACGGTGTGTGGTGTGGCGGAGGGAGAGAGGACAATGACCTTACTACACCCACACTAGTATGGCTACAGAGTACATGCAGAGAAACCTCCATATAACGAAACTCTATCTAATGGTTGTATTCTTATCTAATGGCTGTAATTCGTTCGATGGAGGTTTCATATCTAACAGAACCTCGATCTAATGGATTTCCCCGCTATATCTGGTAAATGGAGATACGGTATGCATGGCCGGTCTAATGAACTCCAATCAATCCTACTCCTTTACGATTGGTCATGTGAGGGATTTTTTTAGGATTTTTTTTAAGATTTGGTTCTAATAGATTAAGTTAGATTGGGGCATATTAGGATTAAAACCCATTAGGTTAGGGCTGAATAGGCATGGAACCAATTAGGTTATATTAAGTTGGTGCCTATTAAGATTGAGGCCCATTAGAACAGGTTAGGTCACACTTCAAGATTGTGTGTGATTAATAGAACTTTGCAACGTACAGGGTGTGTGACTTATATGGTGTGCAATTTACAGGCTGTGCTAATTACAGATCATGTGAATTACAGGATATGCACTTGCGTCACCTCTCCTCGAAGAATTTCAGCAACTTTGAGCAGTGTCAGTGACAGTGATTTTCTGTGAAGTGTTTAGTGCATTGTGTGTTCGTGCCATTCATGTGTGACCTTGTTCTAAAGGATTCCCAAGGTATACGGCACGTTCTGGGCATTTGTAAGGAGTAAAGTTCAGTGCACCCGTCTCTGACCGCGTCCTGAGGGTAACTAGACTGACTGGGAGTCGCCGCGCCTCTCCCTCCACCCCCCCTCACAGCGCCGCCTCCACCCCCCCTCACAGCTGGGGCGAGACGCTTTGCCGGCCCAGGACACACACTCACTCGCACACGTACATGTACTGTACTAACACTCGCTGACCGCGCGGCTTCCTTATATATATTTTATATATATAACCTACTTATCTGTGTATTTAATTAATTTTTTGTCTGAAATCTTGTTGATACGACGGGCTGACCGGTCAACACTGATTTAAGACATAGTACACAGAGGAAGTAGTTATGTCTCACGCCTTACGTAGCCGTGGACCCAGCGTCTGGATGACTCAGGCGGGTGATAGCCCCGCAGAGATTGATGACCAGGCCGGCCACGACGCTCCAGCCCCCACATCGCGCAGTCCCTCACCTCAATATTCAGCGTTGTCTCCAGAGATAATTGCTTTACTGAAGTTTATGAGAGATGAGAAACGCGAGGATGAAGCCCACAGACGTTTGGCGGATGAGCACAGAAGGCAAGCAGAGGCAGAACGAGACAACCAACGGAGATTGGAAGACAGTGAACGGTTTGAAGCCTTGATATCTCGCCTCACTGTTAACCAAGCCCCTGGCTCTAACACTGCCTCGGTACTGACTGGTTCAGATACCTCATCCATGCTTCCTTCACACCCCCCAGCCCCACCTAAAGCAGCAGCTCAAACGCCGCCCATCTTGAAGCCTGATGAGACTTTCCAGACTTTTCGTGAATGGCGGCGACGGTGGACTGACTACTCTACAATGGTGGATCTCCAGAGTTTGTCACAGCCTAAACAACTCATCCAGCTGCGCATGTGCCTGTCCTTGGAAATTCAGCGTGTCTTGGAACATACGTTGCAGGTACCCCCAACCTCTTTGCTGTCTGTAGAGGAGGTACTGGACGTTCTACAACGGCACATCAAAGGACAGCAGAATGAAGCTCTGCGCAGGAGGGAATTGTTTAGCTGCAGACAGATGGAGGGTGAGTCTTTTGATGCCTTTTACGTGCGTCTTAAGAGAGCCTCGGAAGAGGTAGATATATGTCCAGGCCACCACCAGCAGTGCGAGGAGACCCAGTTGAGGCAGGTGATCCTGATGGGTGTTAAGGACGAGGAACTTGTCCAACGCCTCACCTCCCTCGACTCTTCCTCTTCTCTTAAGGATGTGTTGACGATATGTCGCTCCTATGAGGCTGCCAGGTGTGCCACCTCTGCCATCCGTGCTCCCCCTACAGCTGTACGCGCTGTGTCCCGGTACAAGAAGGACAAGAAGTCTGTTCCTACGCCTTCGCCCACCACGTCCACGCCCGGTTTATTTTGCAACAACTGTGGTAAGCAGCACGGAACACAGGTGTGTCCAGCTGCTCAGTCTACCTGCAACAGTTGTGACCGTAAGGGCCACTGGTCACTCACAGTACGGTGCCCAGCCAAACGCGTCCAGTGCAATGTGTGTGGTCGTCTGGGCCACTATGACAAGTGTTGCCCTTCCAACATACCCAAGGGACCGCGTCGGCGGAAGCTTCAGCCCCCCTCCACCAGAGAGGGCCGCCCACAGTCTTCCAATCAGAGGTACGACGACTCCTGACAACGCTCGAGCCACATTAGGAATGTGTGCTCCCCCCAGCGTCCCAGGACCAAAGTCCCCCAGTACATCAGCGTCATTGTGACCTACCGCAGTGCTTCATCCCGTCTTCAGATGTTGCCCGACACCGGCGCTGATGCTACAGTCATCGGTCCCCAGCATTTGCAATGCTTGGGGCTCTCTCCAAGTGATCTAGGACCGCCCCCCAAGGATCTTCAAGGATATTCAAATTACTAAATATACGAAGTACAGACTGTGAGACTTAATGGAGTTGACACTACAAACCAGAGAGAAGACGAACACAGAATACTGTACGTCTCTCTCTCTCTCTCTCTCTCTCTCTCTCTCTCTCTCTCTCTCTCTCTCTCTCTCTCTACCAATAATTGTTGAGGCCACATATTTTCCTCTTTTAAGACAAAGAATATATTGAAAATGTGGCCAAGGCGACGGCACCACCACACCCCAGCATTAGCTCGGGGTCACGTCTGAACACGGTGGTCCCTGCGGCACTACAGCCTTCCATAGGTTATAATTGGACCCAAGAGTCACAGGGTAAAAGAATCTGTATTTGAACTGCAAGAAGTGAATCTGTCCTTTGGTGTCTTCCCCTCCTCCCTTCTCCTCTGGTCTCATTTTCCTCCGGTCTCATTTTCCTCCCGTCTCATTTTCCTCTCGTCTTCCCCTCCTCCCATCTCCCTTCTGCTCTCTTCTCAATTTTCCTTACGTCTAACTTCTCCTCCTGTATCCCTTTTCCTTCCGTCTCCCTTCTCCCCCCGTCTCAACCTCTCTCTCTCTCTCTCTCTCTCTCTCTCTCTCTCTCTCTCTCTCTCTCTCTCTCTCTCATCAAACTTATCCCCATTCACTTTTTCATCATTACACCCATTCATTAATTTTTCCTCAACAAAAAAGTCGTCAACACTGAATAAAGTTTAAAATTATCCTCCTGAACTTTTACCTTCAAAGAGGACAATTTAATTTCCATTGGACAATGGTGCATACAATATTGTAATGGCGAATAATCGCTTCCAATTTTTTCCCTGTTAAACGGCTGATCCAAACACTGCAGACAAAGTGAATGAGACGTCCCCTTTTGGTGATGAATGAAGCCTGTCACACACACACACACACACACACACACACACAGACACTACTACTACTACTTTATTTTAATTTTTTTTATATGGCTTCCACCCTCCGCCTTATGGCCTGATAGCCACCTTCGCGACCATTTTGTTACCTTAATATTAAATATCCTAGTACATAAGTAGCTATCCTAGCTGTGTTGAGTTAGTTGAGCCTAAGATCTATGCGGCATTTAGTGACTGTTGCCTCATAGTCAATATCTGCAACTGTTGTCGGCTTTGGGGGCCGATGCTCTTGTTCCCTTGAGACACAGCAAAGCCGACCTTAGGAGAGAGAAGGACAGTCGACATCTCATCCAGGCTATAACATAACTTCTGGGCTGCTGCTGCTGCTGTTCGGATAGCACTACTACTACTACTACTGCTTTGCTGTCACTCGGAATCGAGTATGACGATCATCCAGCTGGGAAACAATGATATGAGTTATTAATGATGTCACCTCTGTTGGTGAATTTTGAGGTGACTAAGGAGGTCGATACGGGACAGGCAGGGTCGCTCACAGATGTTGAACATGTGGATGGCTCCATCTAATGCCGGCTAGGCGTCGGCAGCGTCTTTCCGGCGATGGCGCTTATCTGCCTCGGTTTTTAGTCGGGCTAACTCGAAAGTATTGACACCTTCTCGTGGGGTGCTCCTCCAAGCGTTGTGGTGTGGATTAATCGTCTGCCAGGTGAGGTGGTCGATTTGGCACTTTTTCTGGTTTGCCCTAAGACTATCCTTAAACCTTTTCAGTTGCCCGCCAGCGTTAAGTTAACTATTCGTAGGGTGACTGTAAAGTAACTGCTTTGGTAGTCTACTGCCGTCTATGCCGGTAACATGGCTAGTCCAACGTAGTTGTTGATGGATAATGGTAGCCTCGATGCTTCTGAAGTTGGTGTCAGCGAGAATACTGGCATTTGTTCTCTTGTCTTCCCAGCAAACTCGGAGGATGGAACATAGACTATGTTGGTAAAGTTTTCAGTGCCCTGAGGTGCCTCCTGTATGTGACCCATGTCTCGCTGCCATATAGCAGGGTGGGGAGGACCACTGCTCGATATACGTGCACCTTTGTAGATAATTTCACTTCCCTACAGCTGAAGACACGGCTTCGGAGTCTGCCAAAGGCTTGAGACGCAGATCAGATCCAATGTTGAATCCCTTCATCGGTGTCTGCGGTGGTGGGCAGGTGGGAGCCGAGATACCGAAAGTGGGTAACATTAGAGAGGGTAGTACTGTTAAGCTGAATGGATGGTTTAGGTGTGGCGTTACCAGGGGCAGGCTGGAAGAGAATCTGAGTCTTACGCTCATTCAAATCAAGGCCGAAGTGTGCATACGCATCTGCATCGGTGTTCAGGATCTCCTGTAGAGCGCGTTCAGTGTGAGCGGCAAGGGTGAGGTCGTCTACATACTGAAGTTCAGTACTGGAAGCTGCCAACACCTTTGTTCTTACCTGGAGTCGTCTTATGTTGAAAAGATCCTTCGTCCGGTACTCGATGTCCACTAACTAAATTGGCACTGGCACGAGTAAGGAGAACAGCCAAGAAAATAGAAAAGAGAGTTTGCGCCAGTACACATCCTTGTTTCTCCCCCGTGTGGATGAGGAAGTCCTCAGACTGGGTGGCATTGTGCAGGACACTGCCGTTCATGCCATTGTGGAATTGCCTCATGATGACGATGAATTTTGGTGTGCAGCCAGGGAAGCCAGAGGGCTTCCCTGTTGACCGAGTCGAAGGCCTTAGTTAGGTCGACGAAGGCCATATACAGGTCGAGACCCTGTTCTCTGCACTTTTCCTGTATCTGGCGGGGAGCAAAGATCATGTCAGTGGTGCCAAGTGATGGTCTAAAGCCACTTTGAGATTCTGGGAGGAAGTCTTCCGCCTTAGGAAGAAATATGTTTAAGAGGACTTGGATGATAATCATGCCACCTACAGTCAGCAGGGAGATCCCGCGGTAGTTGCCACAGTCTGACCGTTCTCCCCTGTTCTTATTAATATTGACGATGGGGGTGTCTTTAAGAGCTTGGGATATTCCCTCTTTTTCCCATAAATTCTCCAGGAGAGAGTGGAGACAGCTGGTAAGTAGAGGTCCTCCTGCTTTATACACCTCGGGTGGGATTCCACCAGGCTCCGAGAGTTTATTATTTTTCATCTGTTCGATGGCAGTAGCTACCTCATCCAGGGATGGAGGATAGCTGAGTTGGATCAGCTCTGCATGCTAGACACACACACACACACATAATGCACACACACACACACACACACACACACACACACACACACACACCATCCTCGACACCGGCTCATACTACCACCCGAGATTCCTCGTCCGAGAATTGCTGTTCGACACCTCAACCGCAACCAGCCCATGCGAGAACGTACTTTATCGCTATAAGAACAGCCCAGTCCTAACCATTGTAAAAATTATCGATAACTTGTAATCAACCAGTGTATTCACTCCCAGTCAATCTTACCTTTTTGCACTGTTACTATGTTGAAATGCCTTGTAATATAACCTCCCCATCTAGTTATTATATATCATATCTGTATCACTTATGCTACTTGTATATTATTTGTCAATCAAGAGACCCATTCCCTAATTATGCAACTGTATATTTTCAGCCTTCTGGCTGCCATGCTCTTTCAATAAACCGTTAATTATTATTATTATTGTTATTATTATTATTGTTACGTACGCACACCTGCACGCACAGAAACACGCACTCACACACCCTCACACTCAAACCTTCTCTCCAGATGTAGATGGCAGGTTATTGAAGTTCTCAGGGAAAAATGTCATTCATAATACGTATGTAAATTATACTCTCGATCATTATGACAAAAACAGAAATATCATTATACTTTATATGGTGTCAATAATGTTTTTTTCATTTAACTATTTTACACAAAAACTATGATGTCACATATGCCAGTCGCTTATTTCTCAGTAGAAAGGCGCAATAAAAGCCCCTTATGCACGATACAACAAACAAATATTGAAATACGACCGAAGTGACACGTGTTTACTAAAAAATTGGATCGCGTGTTTTAATGTGAATTTATACATTTCAATGTGGTGACCTTACCTCCACTGTTACGGATTATTAAAACTTCTAGTTCACAATATGGTGACTTTCTATAACACTTCCATTGATTACCTGATAATTTAAGTAAGATGTCAACCAAACGTTTCAAAACCGTAGACAAGGCATACTGTAATAAAGTTAATGTCAGTTAATTAGATAGTTATCAATTAATTATGGTTGAGGATAGGTAAAACGAACAGTGCCAGTTTTCTTTTTGCACTTAAAATACTTATTTACATAAAAAAATAATAATCAAGAGACCTAGATGCAGGGCAGAACTTAACGTAAGTATCTTGACTTATTTATCACACAAGTACATGCAAGGTTAACATTAATTTATCACTTATAAGAGTTACTGAAAAATTAGCACCAAAACTACCTACTGTATGTAAAGATAATGAACGATTCACTGCAGAGTTCTAGTAAGATGCTATCGTACTGGTGAGAGAATCATATAAGTATACAAGCAAAGGAATATAATTATAAAATATGCACTCTCAACAAAAACTTCTGGAACACCTGGGCACGATAAATGTGAGAATGAATAGAATGGGGCTTGCCATCTCGGAATGGTTTCATATTCTTCGTTCATTTTCAGACTGCTTAGTGCTTATAACGCTCGATCAATTTTTGGTGAGAGAGTACGTTTGTCTCGTCACTGATAAATTAATCACTATGATTTCGATGGGCGTTTCACAGTAGATAGGGAGCTCTTAGAAAACACTCACTTCACACTGGTACTGTATAACTAAGGCTGGAGAAGACCCTTAAGATTAATTAAATAAGTGCAAATAGACTTAGTGTGACAGATGAACTGAAAAGTTGGTTGAACACACAAAGCACTTGAGTTCAGCTCGTGGAGGGATGGCCAGTCTGCTGACGGGGAGTTCTTGTGGTAAGTTAATAGGAGTGAATAACGCTCACGAGAAGGTGCGAGAACTTATAACACCTCGTATTGGGGCGAGGCTTGTGGTGGCATTACTTTTGATTCTAATTGATGATTGGCTGAATTTTCCTGCCACACACATCTGACGACGGGGGTGAGAGAGGAGGTAAACCATCAACGAAACTGGCGTCAGCTTATCACTCCCACAAGTAGGCTCAAAAGTTTGTGGAATTTTCCATAGGCAATATGGTGAAGCTTTTAGAATACATGCCACCACATGCGAGTCACAGACGCGGAGGCTCAAAGCAGTACACACAGCTCATCCCAAACGAGCGGCCACCCAAACTAGCGATCCAGTGAGACACGCTGCCACAACTTCGGTGTAGTGAGAGGTGCACCGGGCGGCCAAAACTGAGGACTGGGTGATGGTGTGATAATAAATGCGCCCAGTGGAGTTATGATCTTCAGTTTGTGCAGAGTGCAATGATACCTACCATGAAACTATCAAAACAGCATTTTACCATTTGTGCTTTCTAAGAAAGAAAGTACTTACAAGACCAGGAACAATTCAATCTAGCCTGCTATTGTTGTTATAAATGTCATGGCAGATATACAATAATCTACTCTATACAGTATTTTTCTTTCTTATAAGTTAATACAACATCAAACAGTTAACTTAGTTGGCATATACTGTGTCTCAACATCATCACACTTCCACGTTTGATAATAGCGGATCTCTTCATCTTGACTCTCTGAGACTATTTTAAAATCATATTTACAATTTTACTTCTTGGTCACATAAATATGCATTAAGACATGGTGCTCTATCATTAAACTTAATCATGTTTAACAGTAAACATAGGTCGCAGAAACGTTAACATATTTAACCTTTCTAATATCCTTGTATAATATTGTCGCAGAAATTCACTTATAGTCATTTTTATCATATAAATCATCAAAGAAAATGTAGAGAAACTAACTGAGCAAAAACACATCATACTTGTCATCTCGACGCCGCAGTCTATGAAAATAAATCCCGTAGTATGACACAATTTAAACTAACTCTGTTTTAAGTACAACAATAATAATATCCTCGAAATACTTTGGCATATAGTGAATCTGATGCACACTGCATGGGAGCATTGGTTACCTCAATTAGCAGCATCAAAAAATGGGCCAATAAATAGCTTCATAGGCAAATCACGCTACTATGTCATATATGGTGTTACGAACCCCTCCACCCAGCACTACGAACCACGCCATCTATTGTCTTGATCTACCTACCCAGCACCACGAGCAACGCCATCTAGGGACGAGACACGAGTATGACTCGTCTTAGTTAACACTCCGGGGTTTCCCTTCTCCATATCCTGGTTGTTGCGTCACCGCCTCAAAGTCTTCTTTGTCAGCTCCAATTCGAGGAGAGAGCAGTTCACTCTGGGAAGTGACCACAGGATCACCTATCCTGGAACCCTACGGCACAGTGACTACCTATCGTCTTCTACAATACTTAGCCTTACTCGTCAGCCATCTCAGCTCCTCACTTAAGTATTTGTAATCTTGTATTGCCTCTCTCACCTCCACCTTGCTTCACTATTGTTTTATGTTCTATTAATATGTGTATACTGTTAATGTTTAGGTTAAGTTTGGTTAAGGGTAATTTATAAACTGAATATTTTGTTAAGGGATTTATGGTACTTTATTATACACAACGAAAACTCGCATCCTTTGTCTACCCTTTTATAGTCCGATTGTCTGTTTTTTTTTTTTTTTTTTTTTTTTGTTGTTACCTGTTGGGATCTGGGTAGACGTATAACTATATTCTAAATCCCCAACTCGTAACAAATGGCGACCGTGACAGGACTCGACCTTAAGTACCATATTCCTTTCTCCCTTGTTACTCAGTGTTAATTATTCCTCCCAGTCACTTCTGTTCACAATTGCTTTACGGTGGTTTAAAGGTTCCTTCATATGTGTGTGCATATATTGGTATTATCGTACAGTAAGAGTGACAGACGTAGGATATTAGGTTCCAAGTGTCATAAGGCTTACCTGTTATTACACGTGGCTGTCGTGTAGTAAGTCTTATCGAGTGTAGGGAAGAATCCGGATCTGTTTAATGCCGTTCCCTCACTCCAGAGTAGGCTGTTCCATAGTCACTAGTTTAGGGTGAAGTGATATCTTGGGACGCCCTGCTCTACCAGGACCCCATAATTATAAAGCCTCAATTATTGTTCTTCTCATTATCTCATTCAGGGTCAATCATACCAAACTCAAGGGTTGTTAATCCGGATCTTATATTAATGCCGTAATACGCCCTTCCTCTTTCAAGTATCTCAGGGTTGTTAATCCGGATCTTTATATTAATGCCGTAATACACCCTTCCTCTTTCAAGTATCTCAGGGTTGTTAATCGGGATCTTTATATTAATGCCGTAATACGCCCTACCCCTTTTAAGTCTCTTATCCTTATCTAAGGATCTTCTCAGAAGAACAATAATCTTAAGTGTAATTTCCCTAGGTATAACTTGGTTAGTTTCCGGGACTTTCTGGTTATCCACTGCCGTGATATTTTCTAGGGTTATCCACTTATCTTATCTTTTGACCATTAGTTAATTTATCCTATTTTTCTTAACAATGGCCACCTCAGGTTTTGATCTCCAGGTTTTTATTGAAAATCCTTCCGTAGCTAAATTACGTGTTAATATCCTGAAGAAAGAATGGAAAGAAATAGCCAACTATTACAATATCCCATTTTCACAACAACTGACTAAGGAAATGTTAAAAAATCATGTGATTGAAGTGTTGGTTGAACAAGAAGTTTTAAAAGAATCCGCTGTTGACAGATTAACGCTCATGTCCAAGAAACTTCAACCACTATCCACCACCCCTCCTCACTCAGAAGTTGCCTCAGGTCTGGCTAGCCCTCAAGAAGAAACACAACGAATAGACGCCTTACAACTAGAACGCGCTAGGTTCGAGTTCCAAATCAAAATGAAAGAACTCGAGTTGGAGCAGGAGGCCAAGTTGGAGCAGGAGGCCAAGTTGGAGCATGAGAAAAAGTTGGAGCATGAAGAAAGGATGGAACAGGCCAAGTTGGAGTACAAGTTGGAGCATGAAGAAAGGATGGAACAGGCCAAGTTGGAGCAGGAGGTTAAACTGAAAGAACTACAGGTGAGAGAGACAGAAGTCACCTTAACATCGGAGTTTAAATCAAAAGTGGCATTAAAAGAGAAACTCGCTGCTTTTAACCCTGCTACTGCTTCTTCCCTTGTTCCCGGGTTTGATGAATCCGATATGGACGGGTCATTTAGGACTTTTGAGAAAATAGCCGCGAAGAATGAGTGGCCAAAGGACCAGTGGGTGTCAGTGTTAGTTCCTAAATTATATGGTAAGGCTCGTAGAGTTTATAACTGTTTAGACCAGACTGATGACTATGATAACGTAAAAAAGAATATCCTCACCTCTTATGCTATCACGCGAGATGGATACCGGCAGAAGTTTCGTAAACTAACCAAACCATTTTCACACACATTTGTTGAGTTTGCTCAAGAAAAGCTTAGGTTTTTTAAGAAGTGGTTAGAGGCTACAGAGACCTCCACATTTCAGGATTTGTTAAATTTGGTAGTCCTGGAGGAGTGGAAAAGCAAGATACCATTTCACATCTTGAAGCATGTGGAGGAGCGTGGAGAGGTTAATTTAGGGCGTGCTGCTGAGCTGGCTGATGCGTACGCTTTGCTGGTGGAGTCACTGGGCAGTAGGGAACGTGGTACTTCCCGACATGTTAGGTCCTTCTCTGATGATAACCTTGGGGGCGTGAGTGGTAGGTCGAAAGGTCCCACACCTACTCCCCCAGATGCAACCAAGCTTACTTGTTCTTACTGTAAAAACCCAGGCCATACGATCCAGACTTGTAAACACCAAAGTGTCGAATTGCTAAAAGTAGTTACCTGGATCCCAAATCCAAACCAATAGCAAACACCAATGTGGAAAGGCCCCATCAGGATCTCTTCTCTTCATTCACCTATGAGGGAAAATTTTCAATCATGGAGGGGTCTCGTTCTTTCCCGATTCGTATACTACGTGATACGGGCGCAGCACAATCTATCCTCCTGTTTAACGTCATTCCTGATATATCTACCGCATTTACTAATGAGAGTGTTCTAATTTCAGATCTCTCATCCCATTCTTCCTATCCTTTAGCTAAAGTGCACCTCCAGTGTCCCTTGATTACTAGGGAAGTGCAACTAGCCATAAGGAAAGACCCAATGCCTGTGTGCGGCATTCATTTATTATTGGGTAATGACTTGGTAGGAGATCTAGTGGTTCCCAACATAAAGACAGTAGATTCTCCCTTACCTGTCAACTCCACCACTGCCCTTGAAGAAACTATTCCTCACCTTTTCCCATCTTGTGATGTCACCCGGTCACAGAGTGTGCGAAATGGGCCCTCTTCATCTAAAACCACCTCCAATATCTTCCTACCCACAGAAGATCTGTACAATAAGATCATTAGTAAGGATGAGCTCATTACAGCCCAACACTCTGATCCATCTTTGTTCAAACAGGTGATGAAAGACCTCAGTGTGGACCATTGTACATCTTCGGCTTACCACCCACCGTCCCAAGGTTGCTTGGAACTGTTCCATCAAAACTTTCAAATCAATGCTAATAAACTATCTCCTCAACTATATAGTCCATACTCCTGATCGCAGAAAAGATTCACAACTTGTTCACATTAATCTCATGAAACTTTACCATTCCAGGCAGTCGGAGGAAGACATCCCAGAGGCTGTAAGCCTACCTGTATTGCGTTCGGTTTTGTCAGGGCCGGAGCCGGAGACAGATGACATGGACCTATTGGAGAATTTAGACTTCCCTCTACCTAAAGAGAACCCTGCTAACAGTCACATACTCAACAACTTGGATGAGTATTTTCTGTTCTGAATCCATCTCAAGCAAAAGATCTCGGTAAGTTATTATCAACATTTCCTAAAGTCACATCAGACCTCCCAGGGTTTTGCAATATACTTAAACACGATATTAAGCTAATCTCAGATGATGTACAACCCATTAGGCAATCAGCATATCGACTTAATCCACAAAAAGAGATTATGAAAAAGGAGGTAGATTTTTTGTTAAAGCATAACTTAGCTGAGCCTAGTACCTTCCCCTGGGCTTCACCTTGCCTTCTCATTCCAAAACCCGATGGCACCTTTCGTTTCTGTACAGATTATCGTAAAGTGAACCAGGTCACTGTCTCTGACTCCTACCCTTTACCTTTGATTGAAGATATAATAGACAGCATAGGCTGTGCCAAATTTATCAGTACCGTGGACCTATTGAAAGGATATTATCAAGTGGGACTCACGGATAGGGCAAAAATAATCTCGGCATTTATAACTCCATTTGGTCTTTTTCAATATTTGGTTATGGCGTTTGGCTTTTCTAATGCTCCGGCCACATTCCAGAGGGCCATCAACTACCTTATTCAGGACCTAGGTGTGACGTTCGCCAACCTGGATGACCTGGTAGTAGTGTCGGACAGCTGGGACGAACATCTGGTGCGTTTGGAGATACTGTTCGCACGACTGCAAGAGAGTGGATTCACCATAAACCTGGCTAAATCTGCTTTTGGCCGGGCCTCAGTGACTTACCTGGGACATATCGTTGGGCATGGTATGGTGAGACCCAAGGACGCAAACGTTAAAGCCATCTTGTCCTTCCCCACTCCAAGGACGAGGAAGGAACTCATGCGCTTCCTGGGGATGTGCGGCTACTACCGTCGGTTCTGCAGCAACTTCTCCAGCGTGGCCGGACCCCTCACAGACCTTACCAGTTCTGCGGTCCCTTACATCTGGAACCAGAAGTGCGACCAGTCTTTCCACCGCCTCAAAGCCTTCCTTGCCTCTAAGCCTGTAGTCCACCCCCCTGACTACACCTTGCCCTTCCATCTGCAAATCGACGCTAGCGGTGTCGGAGTGGGGGCTGTGCTCCTACAACCCGACCCAACCACTGATGTCCTTCACCCTGTGGCATACTACTCCGCCAAGTTGAAAAAACATCAGACCAACTACTCGACCATTGAGAAGGAGGCCCTGGCTCTGGTGTTGGCAATAAAGAAGTTTGAATGTTACCTCCAGTCTTGCCCACGAACAACCCTAGTCTTCACCGACCATAACCCACTCACGTTCATCCAAACCAACAAGACCTCCAACCAGCGAATCCTCCGCTGGGCTCTCCTCACCCAGCCCTATAATCTACAAGTCCGGCACATAAAGGGGGTGGACAACCTGATTGCAGACTCCTTATCCCGAGCTCCAGTGGAAATGCAGCAGCTACTCTCCAGATGCACCAGGTGATCACCTCCTTCGCACCGCGCTACGGAGGTCTTTGGAGGGGGGGTGTGTTACGAACCCCTCCACCCAGCACTACGAACCACGCCATCTATTGTCTTGATCTACCTACCCAGCACCACGAGCAACGCCATCTAGGGACGAGACACGAGTATGACTCGTCTTAGTTAACACTCCGGGGTTTCCCTTCTCCATATCCTGGTTGTTGCGTCACCGCCTCAAAGTCTTCTTTGTCAGCTCCAATTCGAGGAGAGAGCAGTTCACTCTGGGAAGTGACCACAGGATCACCTATCCTGGAACCCTACGGCACAGTGACTACCTATCGTTTTCTACAATACTCGGCCTTACTCGTCAGCCATCTCAGTTCCTCACTTAAGTATTTGTAATCTTGTATTGCCTCTCCCACCTCCACCTTGCTTCACTATTGTTTTATGTTTTATTAATATGTGTATACTGTTAATGTTTAGGTTAAGTTTGGTTAAGGGTAATTTATAAGCTGAATATTTTGTTAAGGGATTTATGGTACTTTATTATACACAACGAAAACTCGCATCCTTTGTCTACCCTTTTATAGTCCGATTGTCTTTTTTTTTTTTTGTTGTTACCTGTTGGGATCTGGGTAGACGTATAACTATATTCTAAATCCCCAACTCGTAACAATGGTGTCGATAAGAGATTGCCTTATGACTTACTCACAGGAACCCCTGAACCTGTATCTAACTTGAGCGATTATGTGAAGAAGCAAATCGACGTCTTTCCAAACAGTCATGGAAAAGTGTGTAAACCTTAGCAGAGTCACTGGCTGAAATGATCTATAAGCACGATAAACAGGATAAGCCTATCAAGTTAGGAATAGGCGATGCTCTAATGTTGCAAGACCCAGAAAGGATATCCAAGCTTTTGCCCAAATTTTCGAGTTCATTCCTAATAACTGCCAAAGAGCAGGACAACACATTCAAACTACTTTAGTGTTAACGTTATGATGTCTCCCACTCAGGATGGGTTGGAGAAGGGAAGCTCTTAACGGCGGTTTTCTTATAAATATATTATATACAAAACAGCCTGGTGCTGGGAAGTTGCTGCGTGATAGAGGAGTTGCTGTGCAGGAGCTTCTTTAGAGGAGGTGTTGTGTGTTGCAGAACTCTAGGTAGAATGGATTTCACGGCAAAAGTAAAACCGGAAGTAAGCGTCGTCAGTGTCGACACCCCCCCCCCCCCCCCCCCGCGAGTCCAGACGGCTAGGCTTGTCAGAGAAACTTTGTGGCGGGATCGACTGATCAGCGACTAACGGCAGTGGCAGTTGTAGGGGAGAGTATCCACTACGGTACTTAAGCCAAATACGCCAATAATATATATTACAGCATAACCTCAGATATCCGGCATTTAACCATCCGTAACTCTCAAGCAACCGGCAATTTTTTAGGGTGGGGTTAATTTCCAGTAAGTAATGTCTTAGTCATATTTAAAAAAGTAAAAAAAATCGGTTTGAATTTGGTGCCGCTTAAGCCAAGGTTCCATTTCTAGCCACTGGAGGCACTGTATGCATCCTCCATGTTGGCCAAACACACTGGGGGCCGCCATTAGTGCCCTTAATGAATAAAAACTAGTTTTAAGTGTAATCTTCAAGAATTTTATTGATTATGAAACGTAAAAAGCCTGAAAAATAGTAGTGAAGTAAGTGGATACTGTACCCATATTTACTCAAACTCTACAGTTAATATAGTACCTGCTACTGTACAACAGGATTACATACACAACTGCAGTGGTATATAACGATTGAGTACAGCTCTGCTATTCCTTTTATAATATATTTACCGAGTCTTTTTATTCTTTTAAAATATATTTACTATATCCTTTTATGACGATGATCTTGAGTTTGAGATGCGTATTTATAAGAGTAACTCTCAAGCATCCGGAAAAAACGATTATCCAGCACACTCGATTCCCCATGCATTCTGGATATCTTAGAATGTTTGAGTTGAACATTAATTATTTTTTGTTATCCAATCAGGGAATGAAGACAATCTCCCAAGGCTAACTATTCCGTTTTGAACTACGATAAGACATACTTCACCGGCTAATTAAATGAGCAGGTTACTGTTCCATAATTATCGTACCTGCCGTATTATAAGCGACGGTACTCTCACCGTACCACAATATGCTTTTAGCATGATTTATTCCGAGTATGACAAATGACTTGCAGAAATAATACGAGTTAGGAAAATGCATTGAATGTAAAACAAAAGTTGTTAGTAATCTCCTTCAAGCTGTATGGAATGCCAAGAGAGATTATTATTCAACTCCTATACTCTATTATAAGCTTCGCTCATGTGTAACCACTAAAAAGTTTAATGCATGGCATATGAAATCATTCCCATTGGAGGCAAATGACACTCTTTTTAGCATTGGACAAACAGACTTTGCCAATTCAGCATTTTTATATTTTCAAGTACCGTTAATGTTACCTTTGCGATATCAACCAAACTAATTATGTTATCACTGTATTAATATTTTCTCGTATAAACATAGCACTTTAGAAAGGCACTGTAGGCAAGTCTTATCGAATCTTAACCACCAGCTCCATAAAGGTTGCAGATTTTTCACCTTACTGTCGCTAAAGCACACATGCATTATTACAAGGTTAGGTATACACTGGGAATATCTACGTGGATACTAGACCGCAAGGGACTCGATAGTTAAGTGGCTAAACAATGTAATAGCCTCTGTCAACAGATACCCGGTAGTACTTATATAAATGTAGATTATTTACATTATATCACTTGTATGACTTACGCGTGTTAGATGACATCCCTCTGTCCTCCACGCACCTCTGATTTGCATAGTCATCACCAAGTGCCCCGCCCACATTGGACTTAACCTCTGTATCTCACACGCGACAGACGTGTTGAAGGAGCTCTGTAAATTACCTCCGATATTATCTCGTTATAGTGACAGTTGCGTATCATCCGTTAATTCGTCATTATGACAATATGTGTGCATATAATTTTATAAATAATTAAGGAAGCCATTTATCGCTTGTGTGAACATAAGTACTCTGAAACAACTACATACAGAGATTACAAGTAACTCCAACTGCAAAGCAGTTACACCAGTTCTTGAACTGGTGGTTACACAATGGGCGAGTTGTCGGGCGGAAAATTTTCGTAAGATGGCAGGTGAATGGGTAAAGAAAACGCTTAAATTCACTGTGGTAATGATGTTTGTAAATAAATTGGGCCAAAAAATGCGCAAAAATAAGGGTTAAAGTTGGTAAAAAGTCACGTGACTACGAAAAGCTCTGATTGGTTGTGACGTCACTGGCTGGCTCGAGCCTCTGAGAGGGAGCCTGGAGGCAGCCAGCTGTGGTATGTGTGTTGTTACCCCCAGAAATACAGGACTTGTGGCCATATACAATGCTGATATACACAGGCATACCTTATTTTTAGGTTAAAATAAATTACTGCTCAAGTATCTCGTGTGTATTTACTTGCTGGGTGCCAAAATGTTGCAAAAGACCGATAACTCCAACGTGGAAGTTTTCATCACTGTTCTCTATTTTATGTCTGGAAAATGTAAGTTTGCGTCACTGATGTCTATATTTAATGTTGTGGAAGGATTAGGGGACAACCATGGCCAGGGGATGGACTTGAGATGATCAGATGACAGAGGTAAGTTAACGTGCTTCATGGATGGATGGCGGAGTTCTGTATAATGTTACGAACCCCGCCACCAATTGTCATGATCTACCTACCCAGCACTACGAACCACGCCATCTATTGTCTTGATCTACCTACCCAGCACCACGAGCAACGACATCTAGGGACGAAACACGAGTATGACTCGTCTTAGTTACCACTCCCGGGTTTCCCTTCTCCATATCCTGGTTGTTGCGTCACCTCCTCAAAGTCTTCTTCGTCAGCTCCAATTCGAGGCGAGAGCACTTCACTCTGGGAAGTGACCACAGGATCACCTATCCTGGAAACCTACGGCACAGTGACTACCTACCGTCTTCTACAATACTCAGCCTTGCTCGTCAGCCATCTCGGCTCCGCACTTAAGTATTTGTAATCTTGTATTGCCTCCCCCACGTCCACTTGCTTCAAATTATTGTATGTTGTATTAATATGTATATACTGTTAATGTTTAGGTTAAGTATGGTTAAGGGTAAATTATAGATAGCTGAATATTTTGCTAAGGAACTTATGGTACTTTATTATACACAACAAAAACTCGCATCCTTTGTCTACCCTTTTATAGTCCGATTGTCTTTGTTTTTTTGTTGTTGTTGCCTGTTGGGCACTGGGTAGACTTTTTACTATATTCTAAATCCCCATCTCGTAACAATAATATTCTACTTTTGGTAAATTTCTTTCATCTGCCTTGATGAACCTTGGAAGTAGTTATCCAACCTCCTCGGCTGATCGGCTCTGTAAATAAATATTATTAGATAATTAATTGTGCTTTATTGTGAAAACACAGCAACAACAATTTTGAATATATAAACATTGCTAAGCACATTAACTAATTAAATGGATATTAGCTGCCCATACTACAAATTTCATAGTATAAACATTCCAAACAAAATTGATATTATTTTGGTTTTGGTCATCTGGGGAACCTTAAGATTCTAACTATGGGATTGAGTACTTTAAACAATAATACACATTATGTCTACAGGATTCCAGTCTCAAAACATTTTTCGATCTCATAAGAAAATACAGGTCATAGGTTAGGTTAGTTTAGGCTAGGGTATGATAAATTATATTATAAGTTATAAGATTAGCTTAACATACGCCTATAAGAGGGGAGGGATAACTCAAAACTAGTGATTTCCGATAGAAATGAAAGACTAAATCGTTCATAACACATAGCAAACTACCAAACAAACGTAGTCTGTATGTCTAAGTATAGGGATTACCAAAACTTAAAATTTATCCAATGTAGCCTAACGAGAATCTAAGCATCCAAATACTTACGGAAGTTAAAGTAAAACTTTACCCAATAATTAATATAAATGATGATATATCCCAGTGGTTCATAAGTGAATCATCAAAACAGTAACAGCACTATGTTGTCATGTTTACCTAGCATCAGGTATTCTCAAAACAAAGTCCAGACTCGCATCTCCATCTAGTAATGAAATACTCTATAAATGCACTGAAAAAAAAGAGAAAGTATACCAGGAAATAAGTACATGACAGCTGAGCTGATGTGAACATGGGAGTTTTATATCCATAAGAACATACGAATGGAGGAAACTGCAGCGAGCGGTCCCATTTGCACCCAACACCTATCTCTCAATATCCATCCAACCTATGTTTGAAGTTGCTCTTCACCGCACATTTCTTCACTTACAAAATGTCCATGACTTAGACCATTATAAACACCCTTAAAACTTACCTGAACGTGGCATTTGGGGTCCACTACCACCGACTGCAGCGGCGAGTTTGTTGAAGAGCGTCGTCTGCAGGAAGGTGGTGACGTCATTGCAAATGGCGGCCCCGTTTCTAGAGAAATAAACTTATCTCGACTATTATGGCAGGACTTTAAACTTTTATTACAAATTAAATATACCGTATCACTCTACGAATGTGGCAGAGAGTATTTCTTGTGTTTATACCCAGAACCGACAACTCGTCCATTATCCATATCCAGTTCATAAGGTGACACAGCTGGTAGGATAACTATATAAACTCAAACAGTGCTTTAGTGCTTGTGACTCAACACACACTCAGCAGTACTTCAAGTATCCAAGAATAAGACTCACCAGCAAGCACAGGAAGGTGACTTGCAGATGGGATTATCTGACATTCCACAACTAGTTACATAGGTGTTACCATGTGGAATATCAAGTATCCATGCGACTTACTCAGGTAGTATGACTCCCTCGCAATTATAAAAACATTGATAACTGATCTATAAAAGTGACTTGGACATGCCTGAATTGTGATGTGCTATGATGTGTTACGGTCACTCGAGTAGCTGGTAACTTTCACCTACCTGGAAATAAAATCAGATTAACTCCTAAAAAAGATTCATAAAGGTTAAGAGAAAGTTGCCACTTCTACTGAGTTATATTTTGGAAGGATCTCAAGGATGCTTTTTTTTATTTATTTTTTATAAGGCGGGAGAGCATAAGGTAATAAACACCTACAGTAATACCTTTAGAGGTGTTCTTAAGAAAACAATTTTTTGTGGGGCTATGACGAATGGCGGCAGAAACCAACCAAGCCTAACCAAATCATTAGTGGTTAAGACCTTGTCACATATTGAGACGATAACATCATGGAAAATTTCTGAACATGTGAGACAACCTGGCGCCAGATGTGACACGGTACAAAGACTTTCAACCACTCATCAGTTAGAATGGAAAAGTGACTTCACCACAGCCACGCCCTAATACTAGTTAAAATGAAGCCTTTCACAACTGAGGAACGTCATTCACTTCCATACCCTCCTAACTATAAAATTTTTAATTTTTGGGTTTATGCTCATCTACATTAAACCAAATGCTGTACGTCACCACTGGTAACTTACAAGTCCTACATCTCCAACCAAGCAATCGGCTCACCTGTCACGCTAAGTCTATCAGTACTTACTTATTTCATCTAAGGGGCCTTGTTAAGCCTTAGTTACACTATGGTGGAAAAAAGTTGATGTCTTAGAACTCCGTAATTACTGTGAAATGCCTATCAAAGTGATTATAGAGAATACCAGTGACGAGACAAATTACCTGTACATATATATATATATATATATATATATATATATATATATATATATATATATATATATATATATACTGCCTTACTATCACTCGGAATCGAGTATGACGATCATCCAGCTATGAGACAATGATAGGAGTTATTAGGGATGTCACATAAGTTAGTGAGCTTTGAGGTTTCTAAAGAGGCCGATACGGGACCGGCAGGGTCGTTCACATTCGTTGCACATGTGGAGGGCTCCATCTAGTGCGGGAGGGACGGTGGCAGCGTCTTTCCGGCGTTGGTCTGCTTCAGTTTGCAGTCGGGCTAACTCGAACGTATTAACATCTTCTCGTGTGGTGCTGCTGCAAGCGTTACGATGTGGAGTAATCGACTCCCAAGTGAGGTGGTCGATTTGGCACTTTTTCAGGTTTGTCTTAAGACTATCCTTATAGCTTTTCAATTGCCCGCCAGCGTTACGTTTACTATTTGTTAGGTGACTGTAAATTAGCTGCTTTGGCAGTCGACTGTCGTCCATGTGGGTATGTATTAGCCTCTGTCAATTAATATTATATAAATATGGGGCTAAGGACAAATATTCATTATATACATTCTACCACCCAGACTATTGAGCATACAGCTACATTAAGCATTTGTTCTGTCACACCTTCTGGGGTGGACAGCACATAAACATTTGTTCTTTCACACCTTCTCGGGTGTACAGCCCATAAATTTACTGACTCAGCCCTCCATGTGTGAGTAGGCCTGTTTAGATTAATGTCTGTGTTGACGTATGGATTACTCTCCAACAACCAGACTCAAGAGAGGTCGGCTAGTTCCCACAGCCAGACATGTGATGCTAAAGTCGTGTCGTTAGACCAGCTCTCCAGGCTGTACCTCTCTCTAATTACATCAGCTAATTACAAGCTAATAGCTAATGCTCATTAGCCTGTCAACAACCAACATTGTATAGCCATGACTACTAGGGTGACAATAGTGCATAGGGGTGAATTTCTAAAATTGATTAAATAGAATGGCCATTGGTCCAATACTGCGTACCCATGAAAAAAGAACACAGGCGAAATCCTGGGTCATTTGGACAATATTTAGAGGTAGCTCAAGTCAATTGAAGTTTTATCCTTATAGGCAAAAAATACGAATATTCATAATATGCCGGTTTATTTTAAAATTTACATATTGAGCAAGTTTATGTGTACACTGTACATATAAATGATTAATTCCTTTTTATAATGAAACTGCAGTGAACACCCTTACATCAATGGGTGGGAGAGGTGTGGACAACCCATTCATTGTTTTCGCTTTTTGCTTGTAAGGTCCTGTTTTGATGTCCCTGGTTGTGACCGCCTCTGCTCTTCAACAACCTGCAGCAGATGTTGACGCTGGTCTTCACTCTTCGTGATCTTGCTGTTGAATGCCTGTATCAAGGCAATCCCTCTCTCTGCAGTGTCGTTGATGACTCTGAGACCACCCACAACTGCGACGCCAGTTTTGAAGTCTTCATCATCAGACCATGTGTCAGGTTCCTTGGACAAAAAAGAAGTCTTCATTTTGAGACTTTCAAATAGAAAGTTTGATCCTCTAGAAGCAAAGTCTGAGAGCTGCTTTGTGGGAAGGGAAGATGTGGCAGGAAGAGCAGCACGTTTTGGTGAATCCTCGGTCGCCTTCCTCTCAACGATTGCCCGAACTATGTTTGTCTTCATTGTTGCACTAACTTGTGGATCGAAGAGTGCAAGACCCACCAAGCCTTCACTGAGGTACCACAGGTGACGACCGAAGACTGAGACATGTTCTTGATATTTTGACGTCGTGGTACTCTGACAGGTCTTGGAGGAGCCGCAAATCATTAGCAGGAGCGGAGGATGGAACGGAGGCCGTGAACCATGCACTGACATACACCTCTAGCACAAAGAATGTGAATCGTTTCAAGCCTAATGTCTCACGAGCAGTTAGTTTAAACTGATTAGCAAAAATCAGGATCTTCATGACATAAATGAGCTTAGCCATCCACCGTGCTCGGTGAAGTGCTCCGGGCCGTCGGAGATTAAACTTGGGTAGAGCTCCATCGAGACACCTGATTGCTAGCTCCAGTACCTCACGGTAATCATCACGTGGCTGCTGCTTCTTGCCCAGATGATGTTTCCAGCAACAGATGAGGTCATCTCGTTTCTCGTACAAACTTGGAGGGAGGTCTGAGAGAGGGCTGTAGTCATCTTGACTGATGTCCTTCCACTTATGCTTGAAGCCAGAGAAGAGAGTAATATCTGGTCCAGAGGAAGGCCCCATGCATTCCACATACGCTTTCTCGGCAACAAGCTCAAGGATGTGGTGACGACACGCGAGATGCAGAAGACGGCGGCCGAGTTTCTGCTCCAGAATGACAAGTGCCCAGTGTTTGAAGCTGTTGTGTCAAAACTGAGTGCTGAAACATTCTCTGATATTTTCCACTCTTCCAGCACTGCACTGACTGCTGTAGCAATGGCCTGTCCAGTCCCTGACAATAGTTTCGGGACACCAAGCAGCTTTTCAGTATTGATTCCGGAGACAAGAATGGCGATTCGGTCAACACTCGCTCCTTGTTCATCAGGAATAATTTTTCCATCCCAGTGCACAGTGAGCACTTCACTAGGTTGAAATTTTTCTTTAATTTCGTTGGCAATCCCAGAACGGTGGGTCGCTCGCGAAGTACGCACTGTCTCATAGTTTAAAACTAGTTCCATTGGGTCATGACCTAGACTAGCAGCCGTGGCACTGACGATCCGGAGAGTAGAGCGTTGACTGATCCCAGTGCGGTCCAATGTATTTGACAATTCAGGGGTGATAACTTTGAGAGTAGCACGTTTACGATTGGAAGAAGATACCACTGGTGATATCGCTAGGGAACTTGTAGATGATGACGAGCTTGATTGTGATTCTGTTTCAGACGAAGAACCCAACTCATCATATTCAAGAGCAGAACTGGCTTGATTCTGTTGTAGAGATTGCTTACTCTTGCTTTCTTCCCGACGCTTCATGGAACAAGCAATCTTTTTGTCTACTCCTGCCATTACACCTCTTCTCCCTTTTTCTCGTTGCGCTGCCAGGAATGCTCGGTCTTCTTTGATGGTCAAGAGCTGCATTGCCTTGGGGTGGGCAACATCGAAGAGGTCCTCTAACTCATCACAAAAAGTTTCCTCTTTCTTACGTTGTGTGTCTGTAGTGCGAGTGCAGTTTTTCTTAAGTCCCTTCCACATTAAAAAAAGATCCACTACCTTTCGTCCAATACTCTTCTCAGTTATGGTAGGAATCCGTGCTTTATTCCAGAAACTAATAACCGATGCTGCAACTTCACTCGCAGAATCATTCACTGTTTTCTTATGTTCATTGTGACCGTGGAAAAACAGACGTAGAACATCTCCTCTTGAAGGAAGTTGTGCACCCGTGATTTCGGTTATGTGTTGACCAATGAGCCAAACTTCAGTTTTTGAACGTGTACTCGCCATTGAACCTGAAACAAACAAAAACATTTATGTAACTTATGTTGTTACTGTTATGCAAACAACAGCACCCATAAAGCATACGTCATGCAAGATCACTTGTATAAAGTTTTTAAAGTGTTATATACCTAAATTGATGCATTGATTTTAGACAAAGACAATGGTACTAACCGTAATACTGCAACAAGAGCGACGCACACACACCCACCGTCACGTCTCACACACAACTGATGCTACTGTACCAGTCAGACACTGGCACACAACCTCTTCCCCCTACCCCGACTGACACCCGCCTCTCCCTCCCCTCTGCATTGCCAATAGCTGCACCAGCCAAAATACTCATTACTCATTTTTAGAAAAAATGTTAGGAACAACTTTAGTTTGAATTTGCATTCTACATATACCTGCAAAGCTTCATAGTAATCGGTTCATAAATAAAGAAATTAGAAAAAATCAATAATAATTTCAGTAGTGTTAACTTCAAATAGCTTGAGCCACCTCTAAATATTGTCCAAATGACCCAGGATTTCGCCTGTGTTCTTTTTTCATGGGTACGCAGTAGTGGACAAATGGCCATCTAAAAATAAAAACTTTCACTTTTTATTGTCACCCTAATGACTACCCAATATAACTAGAAAATCACCACGTGTGTTTACATTAAACCAAGGAAAAACGAGTGAAGAGAACAGAACCTGTGAGCCTTGTGTAACTTACAAGCTAAGATAATTACAAGTGCAACCCAGGGCAGCTATGACGATTTCAACTATCAACCAATCTACGACTGTATCAAAGGTTACACGCCGTGAGATTACCTGATATCTCACCCAGCTGCATCAAAAGGTACCAGCGCCTACCCTACACTCATTCAGGCAAGTGAGATAGTTCGATATCAAACCACAGCTCAAACAATGGTGGCAGCAGTGAAAATCGAACCTACAGTCAACTTAATCAGTGCTTCAAAGTTCCAGTGATTTCTAGTGAATTAGAGAGAAACTTTATAAGTACCCAAAAGTACTTATAACACAACAAATAACAGTGACTACTACAAGTAACAAATAACAAGTTACCTTAACTGTGTACCAGTACAAGTGGTAACACTAACTTGTAAGTGGTAACACTAAATCTTAAGTGGTAACATAAGGACGAACACTTAACCAACAGAAAACCCTCAAGATAGTTTATGGTGTGATTAAGAGAGCCATTACTCACCTTGACAAGCGGAGATTACCAGAGACCCAGTGGTATTTACTCAGGGTGTCACCTATCGACTCATCGACCTATCGACTTCACCCTCATCGACCTCTACCAGAGCAGATGTGTGTGGTATGGGAGCCCCAACAGTGACGTCATCTAGACCGAAGCCATCTGGAATTCTAGGTCATCCACCCAGCCCTGCTGACCAGATGTAAACAAGAGGACTTCTCCGAGAAACTACAATCAATTCTACGGCATTAGGTATTTCACAAACAATCATTAGTTATATATACACATCTTATATATAATTTAAAACATACCTTCACAAGGTAGACATCGTGATTGATTATTAATTATCAAGTGCCTTGTAACAATTAATGGAAAAATAACTTATACAATTAATTATCACTAAAATTACAAGTCGCATTACCTTATTGTGAATGGATTGGCAAAGTTATTAAACATTTAAATCTAAGAAACATTTATGGATCATTTATATATTTTAAACGATCAACCAGTGGTAAACCCGAATGAAAACTTAGATAGTGATTCAAGAGACACTGTTAACACTGGCACATGTGAACTCGAAGGTGCGCATGAATTACAAGTCATTGAACCTGAACTAACAGTAAACACTTCAATAGAAGTTAATGAAAAAGTCATAGATAAAACAAATAACGAATTATTATTTACACAACTTAGGTCAGGACGTTCTTATGACACTACACCTCTGTATTGTGAACCTACCTCTGACAGTGTATTGACATCTTCTAATGCATTCCCTAGTAAATTACCAGCATTTCAATTAACTAGTAAACCTCTAACCACTAACATGACTAACCCAGTGACGCAAGCAACTCATGTGTGGAAAATACTACCATAGCATGTTCGAATCGGAGACTTCACGGGGAAATTCCTAGCTATAATGTATTAGCATTTCTCCGAGCATGTGAGAATGTGATGAGACATAATAATGTCCGAGATGACGAGGATCGTAAAGCATTCGTCCGTGGTCACATTAAACCGGGGTGTCCCGCAAGTCACCTAATGAATGCTTCGGCTTTTACTCAATCAAAATATGATGAGCTCAAAAGAAATTTGGTACGTTTCTTTGATCAAGGAGTAGTTGACGGTCACCTTACATGGGTTTTTAGAATGGTAAGCAGAACCGCACAGCGAATCCAAACACAGGATATCTTTTTGGCACAGTCTATGGCGGGGGAGGCTTATGACGATGTGAAAGCACACTTCTCCGGTTCTGATTGGTTTGACAAGGACCGTAAAATGAGTGAGGAACACGTGTATCGTCTAATCGAGTATAACCAATTTATATTTCTTCTTCAAGAAGTAGAGTTTAAGCAAGCTCAAAAGGAAAATTACCCCCAGTCAGACGAACTCACAGATTATGCAGAAAAGATAATACAGAGAACCCCATACACACCTCTTGCTAGAACCATTGCACCGGTGGCAACAGCACCAATTAAGGTTCAGAAAGAAACAGGTACCAAACCTAAACAAAAAAACTCTCTGCAAAATTTGCAAGAAACAGAATCATACAACTGAAGACTGTTACTATGCAAAACAAGACTGTAATACCTATCAGCTTAACAAAGCCAAGAAAAGCAACTTCAAAAATCAAAATCAAAAGTTAAATCCAAGTGCAGTAAGCAGGACATACAATGCTCCCAAACCCAAAAGTGACCAGTGGTGTTTCTTACATCAATCTAGATCACAGTTCAGAGGATTGTGTAACTCTGCGTCAATACAGGCAGGATTATCAAGAGCGCAATCCACGGCATAAAATTCAAAATCCGTCGGGGGAAGATTTGCGCCATGTCCAACACGACCTGGGATAAGATCACATATAACTAGCAATGCTTCCATGAGAGCTTCATTGATCGCTGCACTAAGTAAAGTGGAAGTATTGACAATACCAATGAATGTAGGTAACACCAAGCTCTCCTTAGACATAGATACCGGAGCGTGCGCTAATGTTATCTCGTTAACGTCATTTACTGAATTGAATCGACGTTCTCCCGACAATAAATGGCAAATAAGACCTACTGATGTTGATCTCTCCGGAGTATCAGGCCAACATTTAGATATTATAGGAGTCATTACATTACCTATATGTTTTTGTGATTCCAGTGAAACCTTTCTAGCAGAGTTTTATATAGTAAAAGATTTTTCTCCACCAGCTGATGGATTATTAGGTCTTCAAACACTAAAACAAAATAATATAGATGTCCAACCTAGTCGACATACTATAATATTTAACAGCACTACATGCCATGCTATGCAGAATTCACATCCAATGCTCAGCACAATTGTGAAAGTTAAAACTAACTCAACAAGTATGAGGAAGGTTGTCCACGAGCCCAAACTTGCTAAAGATTGGATCATAGTACCTGCAGTCCTAACAGGTACTCAACATTTTCAGAATGAGGAAATAACTTCAGAATGAGGAAATAACCAGAGCTACTGTCCGGTTGCCAGATGTTCACACTGGTACTGACGTAGTCTGTCTTAGCGAAAGCGCCAAGATTAAAGGTCTGTCATTTAAGTCTACCTTGAGTACAATTAGACCAGGTGGTTTAACAGATATCCTTGTTCTTAATAGAACTGGCGGCCCCAAAACCTTGAAAAAGGGATGTTGTCTTTGTGATTTCCTGGTGTACCATACTAATGTTGTTGCACAGCCTACCCAGTTGCCAATTGGTAGCGTTGCACCAACGCAAGAACAAACCAGGCAGGAGAAGTTGGATCAAATAACTCCACAGGTCAAGGTGATTGACCATCTCCAAGGCAAAAGGGAACTAGTGTTACTAGCTGACTATCGTGACATAGTAGCATTACTTGGGGAACCGCTAGGTCAAATGAAATTAACCTCACCCCACATATCTTTAAAACCAGACACTAACCATGTCTACATACCAGCTTATAGATTACCTCATAGCCAACGGCCCATAGTTGAGGACATGGTTAAAGATATGATGTAACAGAAAGTAATCACACATTCGTCATCCCCTTGGAATTCCCCTCTTTTTCTAGTTCCAAAGAAAGATAGAGGATGGCGACCCGTTATTGACTTTCGACGAGTCAATGAAGCAACTATACCTGATATGTACCCGATACCTATTCTGAGTGATTTGTTGCAATCCTTGAGAAAAGACAACGCAGTTTTTAGTAACCTCGAATTTCTTAGCAGGTATTGGCAAATTCCTCTTAACGAGAAATCCCGCGAGGTGACTGCATTCAGCACTCAATTGGGACATTTTGAATTTTTACGAATGCCATTCGGACTACGAAATGCCCCATTAACATTTCAACGAATGATTAATACACTGTTTGCAGGAATGATTGGCAATACAGTTTATGCCTATCTAGATGATTTGATTATTGTAAGCAAAGATGTAAACAGTCATCTTGTCAAATTACGTGGTGTTTAAAAAACTTCATAAAGCACGTTTGAAAATTAAGCTTTCTAAATGTGAATTTTTCAAATCTAAAGTTCAATTCCTTGGACACGTAGTTGATGGAAACGGCATCCATACTATGGACTGCAAGGTTAAAGCAGTTGACCGATTTCCCTGTCCTACAAATGTAGACAAAGTGCGTAGTTTCCTCAGACTTTCCGGCTACTATCGCTCATTCATTCACGGGTATGCTAAGTTAGCCGCCCCGCTGACAAAATTACTAAAAAAAAAGATGCAACATTTTTGGAACAATGAACAAGATAACAACTTTAAGGCATTAAAAGGAAGCATTGACCAATGCACCAGTATTGGCATTTCCTGATTATATTCAGCCTTTCACCCTGTGCACCGACGCCTCTGGATAAGGGCTTATGCAAGCCGTAAACTTAATGATGCAGAAACACGCTATTCAGTAACGCCTCTTGAGGCGTTAACTGTTGTCTGGTCATTAAAGAATTTCAGAGATGTGATATTTGGTTATCAAATAACAGTCTATAACTCTATACGGATCGTGCAGCAGTAACGGAGTTATTCCATGGAAAGAACCTCTCAGGCAGACTTGCACATTGGTACTTGACCATTCAAGAATTCGAACCCGACTTTAAACACTTAACGGGACGCGCGAATGTGGTTGCCGACGCACTGTCTAGACTCATAGCTCCAGTTAAACCTATACCCTTGTTCACTCCACAAAAATTAAGAAAGGAACAACAGCAAGATCCAATGTGGTCTAAAGTAATTTGTGCTCTCGAATCAAGTGATTAGGACGATCTACCAAAGTTACCTCTTCCGTTCAAACAGTTTGAACTGCGACAAGACATACTGCACCGTACAACAAAAACAGTGCAGGATACTGTCACACAAATTGTCGTACCTGACAACCTACGAGACACGGTACTCACTCTGTACCACAATACACCTCAAGCAGGCCATCCAGGGCATGACATATGCCTTGCAGATAAGAAAATCTTACTATTGGAATACAATGAAAAGGGACATCGAGCAACACAGTGCTAATTGTTTATCTTGTGCTAAACACAAGGGAACTACGATGCAACCTGCTCCAATTCTTGAATACCCAACGCCTGAACGCCCATTCGACACAGTCGCAATCGACTTATTACAACTGCCAAAAAGCCATCAAGGCTCCACCTACATACTTGTGTGTGTTGATCATTTCTCCAGATTCGTGATTCTAGTCCCCTTGCAGGATAAATCCGCAGAGACTGTGGCACACGCTTTAGTGACGCATCTCATATGTCCGTTCACTACATCAAAGGTTATTCTTTCCGACAACAGATCAGAATCAACTTCTTGCAACCATATGCCAACAATACGGCATTCAACAAAGCTTCACAGCAGCTTATCACCCACAATCGAATGGCCTAGTTTAGCGGACCAATCGCAAAATCCTAGAGATTCTCAGACATATAGTGAATCCAATGCAGGTAGCATGGGAGGATTGGTTACCTCAAGTATCAGCGTCAATAAATGGGTCAATAAATAGCTTCACAGGCAAAGCACCCTACTATATCATATATATTTGACCGATAAAAGATTACCCTATGACATACTTACAGGACCTACACAGCCTGTATATAACATGGATGATTATGCAAAGAAGCAAATCAATGTCTTCACTGACATCCATGGAAAAGTGCGTAAAAAAATTAGCAGCAACGCGCGCTGAAATGATTTACAATCAACATAAAAGGGCTAAGCCTATCAAGCTACAAATAGGCGACGCTGTCATGATAATAGAACCTGAAAGGATCTCTAAACTTTCGCCGACATTTTCAGGACCCTTCCTGATAATTGCCAAGGAGCACGGTAACAAATTCAAAATACTTGAACCAGATACAAATTACTGACGCACTACACGTGGACAGATTAAAAAAGGTGAGCCCTGGCTTGCTTCCCACCATTGTACACGGCGTTCCTACACAAGCTCTACGTCTGCACAAAATGAAAACCAAAACGAAGGTCGTAGACACTACAATTACACAAGCTGTATCCAATGAGTATTGTATGAAATTACGTTCTGCACGTACAGATTAAGCGTAGATACATGCACATCTGCATTCTATAGGCTCAGTAATGTGAATGTTATATAACACAAGCTGTTATTAATCTCCTTGACGCTTTACAGATAGCCAAGAGAGATCTGTACTTAACCCTTATCTATGATGTTATTCTTATATACATATCCTATTGCTTTCTACTTTTAAGTTTAATGCATGATATATGGGACTATTCCCAATAAAATAAACTGACAATTTTGACATTGGTTAAACAAACTGAACTTCATCGATGTCTCGGGTGATGGACAGGTGGGGGCCGAGATACTGAAAGTGGATAACATTAGAGAGGGTAGTACCGTTAAGATGGATGGATGGTGGAGGTTTGGCTGAACAAGGGGCAGGCTGAAAGAGAATCTGAACCTTACGTACATTCACCTCAAGGCTGTGTGCATACGCATCTGCGTAGGTGTTCAGCATCTCCTATAGGTCGTGTTCAGTGTGAGCAACAAGGGTGATGTCGTCTGCATACTGAAGTTCAATAATGGAAGCTGCCGACACCTTTGTTCTTGCCTGGAGTCGTGTTATGTTGAAAAGACCCCCTTCACCCAGTACTCGATGGCACTGGCATGTGTAAGGAAGGCAGCCAAGAAAATGGAAAACAGAGTTGGTGCCAGTACACACCCTTGTTTAACTCCTGTTTGGATGGGGAAAACTCAGACTGGGTGCCGCTGTGCAGGACACTGCCGTTCCTGCCATCGTGGAGTTATCTCACAATGTGGCGATGAATTTTGGTCGGCAGCCAAAATGGCTGAGGATCCAACCAGAGGGCTTCTCTGTTGACCGAGGCAAAGGCCTTGGTTAGGTCGATGAAAGCCATGTACAGGTTATGCTGTTGTTCTCTGCATTCTGCACTTTTCCTGTATCTGGCGGGCAGCAAAGATCATGTCGGTGGTGCCACATGAAAATCGAAAGCCACATTGAGATTCTGGGAGGAAGTTTTCCGCCTCAGGAAGAAGTCTGTTTCGGAGAATTCGGGCGATAATCTTGCCAGAAACGGACAGCAGCGATATCCCGTGGTAGTTTCCACTGTCTGACCGGTCGCCCTTGTTTTTATAAATATTGACAATGGAGGCATCTTTAAGAGCTTGGGGGATTTCCTCCTTTTCTCATATATTCTCCAGGAGAGAGTGGAGACGGCTGGTAAGCAGAGGTCCTCCTGCTATATACAGCTCGTCTGGGATTCCATTAGGCCCTGAGGCTTTGTTGTATTTCATCTGTCTGATGGCAGTAACTGCCTCATCCAGAGATAGAGGATAGATGAGGTGGGTCAGCTCTGGATGCATAGGGACCTGCTTGGTAGTCAGGACATCCACATCGGTGTTTCGGTTGAGCAGTGAATGGTAGTGGTATTTCCAGCGCTTTATTTTTAAACCAGTCGTTCTTTAGATTGCGAAGTTCCCGCTGGGCCCCCGCTTTGTACTTGTGGAAGGTAACAGCTTTGGTCTGAAACTTAGGGTTGTTCTGCCAGTCAGTGAAAGCGGCACGTTTATCATCGATGAGTATATTGATTGCCGGGTCATTTTCATCAAACCAGTCTCTCTGCAGGTTTTTGCCATGACAGTGTTTAAAATATCCCATTCGGCACTGGGATTTGCGTTGCTTGCTGTTGGGTTGTTTATCGGGCCATGTTCGAGCTGCTCTCTGAAAGCATGTGCTACCGCTGGATCCTCCAGACGCTTAGTAATAAAACCTCTTCTGGAGGCTTGCTGTCTTCGCCATTTTGGGGCGACATGAAGTTAGAGCTTGGCTCTGACAAGCCGATGATCGGTGTCACAGTGGTCTGAGCCACGCATGGCACGGGTGATGAGGACATCTCGGCGATCTCTTTCTCTGACAATGATGCAGTCAATGAGATGCCAGTGTTTGGATCATTGGTGTTGCCACAAACGCTTGAACTTGTCAGCCTGCCTAAACAAGGTATTGGTGATAGTGAGGTTGTGTGCAGCACACTTGCTGGGGAGGAATAGCCCGTTGGGATTACACTTACCTAGTCCATTTCTCCCTATGGTTCCCTGCCAAATGTTAGCATGTCTGCCAGCTCTGGCATTGAAGTTACCTAGGAGCACAACTTTGTCTTTTCTGGGGATAGAAGTTAGCACTCTGTCGAGGTTGGTGTAAAAAGCCTCCTTGATGTGATCCTCTGCATCCAGTGTTGGGGCGTATACACTGATGAAAAAGGCATGACCCTCGAGACCCACTAATGGCTGAGATGCTGATGTTATACCTAGCCAGCTCCTTTGACACAAGGGCAGTTCTTCTTTGAGGACACTCATTTGTGCCAGTATCCAGAAGGGTCCTGACATTCCATGCAGCGACTATAAGAGGTTGTATAGTTTGTTTTTGTTTGGATCTGTGATTTTGATTGTGGTTTCGACCGCATAAGGATGACCTTACTGGGTGTGGTTGCCCAGTCAGGTTGGGTTTTTAGGTAGGCTATGTTTAGGACACCTTTTCCAGCCCCCTCCCGTGTGGGGTGTGCTTAGTCGCTCCTCGAAAGGGCAGCTCAGTCGCAGACAGGACAGGATTTCACTGCTGCCTAGATCCCAGTGCGTAAACGACCATCTTATCTGTGCCGCCCATGTGCAGAGTTGTGACTAGAGACTCCCGGCAGTCATCTCTGCCTGTCCCCGTAGCCACTCGTCCGTCGCCAAGGCCTTTTGGGGGTATCTGGGCTTTGATGATGATGAGAGGTATGATGAGCTGGATGATGGCTGCGCATGGGTTGATTTATGTGGTGAGGCAGGAACTCAGGCTGCAACCACACATCTTGTCTCTCCCTTTTCCTGATCCAGAGGTGCAAGTGTTGCAACGACTGGGGAGAGGGAGTGTTGCAATGGACTGCTGATGGCCCAGTTTGTTGGGTTTCGCCTTAGTAGCCTTTCCATCAGGCATTGTCTTCTTCCGCCGGTGTATACATAATAATAATGGAAGCCCCTCGAAATCGAGGATGGCCGGCCCAAGGGCCTCCTATGAGTGAATTTGTTAAGGTGTAGAAGCTGTCGCCAACACAACAACCACACTCCAAGTTAACGAGCTGCATGACCCAGTGTCAAGGAATAGTCCGAGAAAACTAGACAACTGGCCAACTGCACTGGCTAACCATTACCCCGGAATACAATCCGTAAATCGATTAACATCCAGGTCCCCAATTACTGCTGGGTAGACAGAAGCAAATAGCATAAAGAAACTTGCCCATTGTTTCACCCTGCCCGAGGATCGAACTCGGGTCTGCGCGTTTGCGAAGCGAGGATTTTGATCTTTACACCACAGGTCTCCATAGGTGTATGCACACACACACACACATACATACATACATACATACATACAGTGAATCCCACATAGCATTTAACTATGTGTTTTGGTGTTAATATGCAGAAACCTCCTCAGTAATTCTTAAAAGTGATTAAATAAATGTCAATCTTGCTTGTACTTGTGTGATAATTTAGTAAAAACATTTTTTTTATGATATTATTTTTGTATATAAATAAGTTTTAAGTATATTACAAAAGATTATCACAGTTAGTTTTAACTCCCCTCTACTATACTTAATTGATAACAATTAACTCCCATAAACTTGATTGCACTATGCCTTGCCTGCAGTTTTGAAACTTCCGGTTGACAGATTACCTAATTTGTCAAGTAATAATTGGCAGCGTTATATTAAGTCACCTTACTGTGAACTAGAGTTTTTAATAATTCGAAAGAACCTTTGGCCTTCCTGAGAGAATTTGATGGCAAAATCATAATATTCTGAAGGAAAACCATATGTTTTCATTCTCTCCTAAAAGACAAGTATCTATGCATTACAACGAATGTGTCTAAAATGATTCTGCCCCCCCCCCCCTCCTCCCATAAAAAAGTGGTGGCGACACTCTCGTTAACCTTTACCAACAATTGTACCTTTCTACTTATAGAAACAACCAGAATATTAAGACTGTTTTTAGTAGCACCAAAAACGAATAAAGATTCTTTTCCAACATATCATAATAAGAGCAGCAGAATTATTTATCTCCTTGCCCTGATGGTAGAGGAAGCCTTGGCATAACCCATCTTGCCTGAAACATTCATAAATGAGGCCACGGTTCTGCTTTAGTTACTCTAATAATTAAAAACAATTTGATTGATATTTAATTCAAAATTCTATAAACTGTAACACAAGAGATTACGACAAAGGAACTAACCAAGCCTGGCCTGGGCCATCTAACTAAAATTTATGGTAAACCTATTTGGTTAGGATGGGTTTCCTTGGTTCGATGCTAAAAATATTTAAGGTTCCCTTCATGGAGGTCTAGTAATATCTCCTTTAGCCGGAAACCCCATTAGCTAGAACGCTGGAATACCCGGAATTGAAATCGGCTCAACAAATTTTCAGGAAGACTCGCTCTATTCGGGTCTAGAGAACGAGTTTCCAACGTGGAAAATCAGGCGCATTTTTTGAGAAAATTCCAAGAAAATTCAGGAAAATCTCTCCTAGTTTTTTTCTCGGGTCTGGGAGCAAATTCCGAGGATAAAATAATGCGCACGTTCCAGAAACTTCCCAGTAACCGGAAAAATTCCTGGGATGTAGGGTTTTTCAAGGTTTGAGAGAGTCATCTCATTACCTCGAAATCTCTCATCCCTGGAAGAGCTCTGCACCAATTATTTCGGCTAACTGGGATATCACTGCACATTGATTTGTATTTTGGGAGACAGAGGAAAAATGGAATACTTTACTCTAGTGTTTTCGTTGGAAACTTATATTTTTCAAGTTTTTTTACTTTTCAATTTCACTTATAAAGATGAAATTTTGATCTCACAAAATGAGCAAGGCTTTGAAGTAGTGGGAAATTGTGGGATAAAATCACACAAAAAACTGAAGAAACCAAACCTAACATAGGCTAACCCAACTACAGGTGTATTACACAAAACTTTAAAATGTGAAATATTTAAGAACAAGTTCCCGAGTTAAGGAGCTTAGTTAAGAAATTTTGATATAGATGAAAAATTCTTCAGCTAATCAATAACATCCCAAACATGGCGGTGGAAATAAAATTTTGCCACGCTAAAAGATCATCACGGACTTTACCTAACGACTCTCAGATATCAATACACATGTCAAACCTAACCTAGTGAAATCTAAAAGTAAAGCAATTTAGATTTTTTTCTTCTCTTACGGTTCTCTCGCAAATGATGTGGAGAATAGATAATGAGCCAGCCCTCTTCGACTCTCACTCCAATAACCTCTACCTCCAACAGATCTCTGGGCTTGATTAATAGTCATTCATATTTCAGTGTCCGAACGACTAGTGTATAAAACACGTTTATAATAATAAAATAATAAAGATTTCTACCCAACTTTGGTGGAGAAGGGATATTAAATCAAGAGAATTGACGATCACCTACTTGGCCTAGACGCTCCTTTGAAACCTGATAGGATACGGATAACAATCCTCACTAAAATCAACATAAGAAATTAGTTCCATTTATTGAATTAAAATTATATTTGAGTGGACTAAACAAATTTCATATATTCTAGATGATCAATACCAAGCGCCGAAATATTTACCTTTTACTCTGAAATAACTTGCGTCGTAACGATACAACGAAGATGTAAGTTTCAGTATACCGAACCACCTCGTTTTCTACAACCAATCTATGGCCATAAATAAGATTCATAGATATAATTATTAACTAAGTACGGGGTATTAACTCATTATCCCTATACCAAGCTAATTGTTACTTATCTTTGAGATGTTTGTGCGGTGCTGGAAGATATTCACTCACTAAATTGAGAAAAATGTCTGTGAGAGAATTCCGTGTTTCTTCCACGCCGGCTTTTCAGCACTTGCAGGTACTTGGCTATCCTATCCACTCTCCCGAGTGGCTGAGTCTCCTGTCGTTTTACACTGACGTCAGTCGGGGATACCAATTACTCAATTAATCATTTAATAATAAATGATTTTCATATTGATTTATTACTAACAAATATACATCATTTAATGAGTTAATTATTAGTTATTCAGTAGAGATTATGTAAAGTCATTATTTATTGTAACTCATGAATTTAATTTAGAGTTCGTAATCAACAAACATGATTGTGTTGGTTACTCATATTTTCCGGAGTAGCGTTTTATATTATGTACACTAGCCTCTTCTGTCAGGGATAATTTTTCCATTTAAACATCACCATATCCCTATTTAGTATGCAGTTTCAGTGCAACCCAATACAATTTAGATTATATACAATCTTACACTAATTTTACCCTTTCCTGTCAGAGAAACCTGACAAATGACATAAATATACCGTGGGATCCAGGGGAGCGGAGTCTCCCTGTTAGGATGTTAGGTTAGGTAATTGTAGGTCATCTGCGAGGGAAATGTCATAGAAGAAAAAATTAAATTAAAATTGTTTAAACCATCGGAAAAACACATGTTCAGCTCGAGAGCCGTGGTAGACCTTTTCTTCGGATACAAAGCATGTAGATACATCATTTTAGTGTCATATGATCAGTTTTTCACCTTGTTTTACCCCAACAGTATCCCTCATCCTTCATACTTTCCCACTGCAGGCGATTTGTCGTCGTAGATAGAAAACTAAAAAAAAAATCCTTAAAATAAAAATAAAAAGTTACCGCACCGTTTTTATTACTTACTTTCATCCAAAGAACATCTGTGGAAAAAAATTGCGAAATCAAACAACTCATTCGGGTGTAAGCCATCTACTCTGACGTTGCCCTGATTTGTTTCGTTCTATCTTCCTATATATAAATCAATTATCGATAAAATCACAGGAAAAGGGAAACAATGGAGCACCATAGCCTTCGTTTTTACTCAGGACATCCTCAAAGGCAACTGAAGATGTTTCCATTGTGGATCTACATGAAATATAAATTAATCTGGAGTTCCATGGTTGAACTTTTCCGTATTTTTACCCCGCCAGCTAACACTGTAAATACATGAGTATAATGGAGTGAGGGATTGCAGTTCACAAATGTTCAAATGATTCAAACACTCGCTCGATGTATTATTATTAAGTAAGATAATGTTTTGATTATATTTAAAACAGTTTTACCTATATTATGGAAACATCTACAGTCCTTTCTTGTGTTTTTACTGAAAGCAATTCAACCGAAACGCCATATTGGAAACACACTGTCAGCAAATTTGCTTATTTCCCATTTAAGTTTAACAGTATGTCTATGTATTCTGCCAAGTAAGGCCGAGTGAAATGTTATTTGATTTTTTTTTCGTGGTGGGAATGGTAAGATTTTTTTAGGGGAATAAGGTAATGAATACAGATTTAGTAGTTGGTTGTATTATGGACTGAGTCAGCTCCAGCCTACAACAACTACATCCTCACTGTACAGTCCCGGCCAAAAGTCCTGTACAGGGAGTTTTGCCATTATCTGTGGGTTCAAAGTTCTCTAGTGGTTTTCTTAGATGTGCATGCTTCCAGAGATATGCCACTTAGTTGCACCTCGCCAGCTTTTGCACCAGAATATATTTGCTTCAATTCCCTTTATTTTCTCCAATGGACTATTTGAATCGGTCAGTTTGTATTTCTGTAGAAAGATTTTCAGCACAACAAACTCGTACTTTGCTCTTGATAGCAGCACTGGCACAGTTTCTCACACTTCGTCTCTGCAGTGGGCTTTCAAACCTTGTAAGATCCTTTAAGCATTCTTAGAAGCACTCATCACTTGTTTCCCAAAACAAAGAGAATTAGTATGTCCTCTTCAGTGGCGCACCCAGGGGGGTTTCCTGGTTGCCCGGAACCCCCCCCCCCCCTCCAGGTACTGCATGGTGCGGCCAACCCATACCTGACCTGGCGACACCTTAGTAACACGAAGGTTGGGTCAACTTGCCTGACCTCACCCCACGCCACGGTAACTTCCACCACCTCTGTCATTCCCATGCACCTGAATGCACTTAATATACAGCACTGCCAGACAGTGTGAAATATTGAGATTTAATGTTTGTTTTTTTATTTTCTCATCTACATTGTACATTTTCTATAGATTTTACATATTTATAAATTATTTTTCCATCCACTTTCACATATTTGATGATTTCGCAAGTGTGCTTCAAATAACTGTATCGTACGATAATACTGCTTTGGAGATCGAGCATGCTGGGTCAAGGAACATGTTCCCACTTCTCTCGTCCTCACTTCACATGCGTAAATAAAATATTTTTAAAAAATTTTATGACTTCTATTATACTGTAATATAAGTCTATATACAAAGATTAGGATGCTAAATTACACCATCTTCAACCCCAGGTTATTTCTTAAGATTCAGTGCAAATGGCGTCAAATATTGGTGAGATTTCAAAATTTTTTCGGACCCCCCAGCTGAAAGGGCTCGCTACGCTCCCCAGACCTCTCAGTAATATGGAAACCCCCCCCCTACTCAATTTCTGGGTGCGCCCCTGCTCTTTCACTACATCTGACATTTTCTTGCCATCTGCTAGGTGGTGCAGATTGGTGGCCTCGAGCAGGGACTCGACAAAAGGATTCATAGTAGCCTCAATCATTTTGGAAATGCTTTCCAAGTGTCTTTGATATTTACTTACCTTTGACTTTCTAAGTTCATGGATTGGATTATTATTATTCTTTATTGATGCTTTTTCAAACACTTGCCTAACTATGGCGCTTCTGGCTGATATAGAAACTTTCCAGCGTCTGGTTGCTCCTTGACTTTGATGGAAAGCGGTGATTCCAGTTTGTCGTGAAGCTGAATCTGCATTGATTGTACTCTCTTGTGCTTGATCCACGGGTTGTCTAGCAAAGGAATTGGACGACAATCTCACAGATAAACCACCTCGTTCAAGTTCTTGCCTAATGCCAGGATGGGTTGTATCCATGTTCATGAGCCTCAGACAGTACAAGCACATGTAGCATGAATGACTTCGGCTAATTGCAGCAAAGAAAATGTCAATCATTTTCCCATGCATGAAGATGAAAAGGTCCACATCATTTGTTCGTACAGCTCTACTGAACAACATGTATACATCAATCAAGTTAATGTAGTTCATCCAGACCTGTACATTAACACCATGTTTGCCAGCTGTGGTATCATCGCAGAAATTTGCCTATACAGGTCATCATGAATGTTATGTACTCATCTGTCTCTTCCAAGTCTTTCATCCTCTCAGGGGATGGTGATGCTTAGACAGTCTTCAGGGCTTCACCAAAATGTTCATAGCTATCACATGCCTCTTCCAGTTGCAAGAACAAGTCCATATGTTTGCTCCTGATTGCAGTTGCGAGGAGCATGTGCAATCTTCTGGCATTATTATAGTGTTTTCTTGCCAGAAAGGTAATGAGGGAACCCTTGGTGAGGGCAGCACTTTCTATTAAAATGTGTGTTGCACCCAAACCATTTACGAGGTACCCTGCTGCTGATAGATAACGGAACATAATATGGCAAGCCCCGAAACAACAGGGTATGTTGATCTCTTTTGATATTGTTTTATTGGCTTCAGCTATATCCCCAGCGGTTTTACGTGTCTGTTCAGTAAATGTAGTAACTTTATCACCATCATGGTCTGTATCACCGTTTACATGCAGCAGGCACTGCAAAGACATCTCTATACCATCATCATCCATCTGCAACGAAAATACACACACATTAGTACTCGAAAATGAGAGTTTACCAAATGTGGCCAGATTGTCCAAATTTAACACACACACATAGTTAATATCCCATACCATATTATGTAGTGCAGTGGTTCTCAACCTTGTTTGCTCCATGCACCCCTTTCACCATATGTCAGAATGTCATTCCCCCCTCCTTTCCAAGATTGTCTGCCTCAAAAAGTGCATTCCAAATAATATGCATATAATACTGAAAATCCTTTATTTTTTCCATATTAGTACATATACATTTACAATTTTACATGGATTATTTTTATAGTGGAGTTTTACAAATTAAATGCCAATTGAAAATGTTGATGGATTTATAAAACTTGAATAAAAGTAAAATAGTTTTTTTTTCATTTATAATGAATTACTAAACAGACCAAACTGAAGCACAATGCAATAAACAAAAAGTTCAATAGAATACCAGGATATTGTAAATTTTTTAATTAATTTTATTCAGATGAAGATTACAGTCAATGAGAAACCTGTGATTGTTTTTTCTTCGCCAATTCTGGGATACGCGGAGGAGTGCTTGAAAGGGCACAACGCAGGTCATTTTCTACCTCTAATCTACTACGTTGCTTCGTTTAAATTTGCAACAGAGTTGAAAAGCCTGACTCACAAAAGATATGTCGACACAAACGGAAGCAATGCACGGATAGCTCTTTCTGCCACTTTTGGGTAGGAATCGCACATCAAGGGCCAAAATTCTGTGATTGATTTCTCATCGAACATATCTCTTGCTCCCGAATCAGTTTCCCCCCCCCCCCCCCCCTGAAAACCTGAATTCCCCCCCTGGGGGGAATTCCCCCCTGGTTGAGAACCGCTGATGTAGTGTATGGCATGAAATGACTCTGATACGTGCAATCTGTTCGTACCATAGAAGTACACATTTTACCAACGTTGGTCGAAAATTTGCCAAAATTAGTCAATATTGGTCACTTCTTCATTAAATATTGTATGAACAACCAATATTGTGTGATTCAGTGCACCTTTAAACATCGATGTACATCATCAAAACATCCAAATGCGGATAAAGATAATTTAGCCAAATATGGTTCAAATTGTCCGAAAAATGGCCAAAATGGCAATTTTGTCAATAGGCTGTTTTTTTTAAACAGCACCTTGTCAAACCATCCTTAACTAAAATTCTGATTTAAACTATCTATCTCTGAGTATATATCTTAAGCCATCGCCTTCAAAGGGTTAAACCTCAAACCATAGTCCCTAAAGGGTTAAGCTTTAAGCCATTATCCTCAAAGGGTTAAACCTTAAGCCATCGTTATCAAAGAATGTATTCTTAAACCATCGTCTTCAAAAGGTTAAACGTCAAACCATTGTCTTCAAAAAGTTAAACCTTAAACCATTGTCTTCAGAGGGTTAAATCTTAAACCATTGTCTTCAAAAAGTTAAACCTTAAACCATTGTCTTCAGAGTGTTAAATCTTAAACCATTGACCTCAAAAGGTAAAACCTTAAACCATTGTCCTGAAGGAGTTAAACCATCGTCCTTAAAGGGTTAAACCTTAAACCATCGTCCTCAGTGGTAGATTGTCGTGTATTTCTCACAAACCTGGAAATTTCGTTGCAATGTTGAATCTCAATAATTTAAGCAGAATTTGAACATGAATCTGAAAATACTGGAAATGATGACAATTGGTGCAATTTCGTGTTGCAATTGTAGGTTTATGTGTGTGTGTGTGTGTGAGAGAGAGAGAGAGAGAGAGAGAGAGAGAGAGAGAGAGAGAGAGAGAGAGAGAGAGGAAAGGAAAGAGATAAAAAGGAAAACAAGGAAAAAATATATTAAAAAAAGAGAGACACGCAGCTGGATGAGAGAGGGAGATAGAGAGGGATAAACTTACCAGACAACTTGATAAAGGGAATAATGGGAAATAAAGAATAATGAAAAAGACAGAGGGAAAGAGTATAATTGAACGAACGTAAATCACAAGTAATAAAATGTATGTGTGTATGTATGTGTTTTCGTATAATTGGCAATTTAAGTGCATTTGTTCTTGAAAGTAAGAATAAAACTATTTATTTTTTAATCGACAATAAAAAAAAATTGGAAAACATATATAATTGTGGTATTCTCCTGGATTCCTAAAACCTGGTACCTTGTTGATGGTTAAATACACAACTGGGTATGAGAGCAGCAGGTCTGTTCCACCCTCAGCCAACACACCCATCTTACACACCAATACACAATTACACTCTCTAAATACACTAAGCAAATACCCCAATTTAATCTGACTGAAGCCTAGACTAATGAGGCAAACAACTGTACCGATTTCCCTGTAACTTGTTAGTGAAGAGTACAGTAGTTATTTGTATTACGTGTATTGGATTGGTATGGGGCACTATTATTTTGGTAATTGAATAGTCCAGGTGTATAGGAAAACTTATATATGTAATTAATTTGAGTTGAAATAAAGATGGGTTAGAATTACCTGTGTTGACAATCTAGCTTTCAATGTATAAGATTAATTATAGTTGATAAGAGCTAGTTTACTTTCAGACGTGTGTTAGTTATTTTATAATTGATGACAAAAATAATAACTCTTTTTGTCCTATGTTATTAAATATACATATCATATAGAGGAATTATTAATTAGATCTAATTACATTATCAAAAGCTTAGGCTTAAATGCAGAGTTCATTATAGTAAACGAATTGGAGTTATAATTATAGATCTCTGTTATTTGCGTAGCAAAATATGAAAAGGAAGGAAAACTATTATATTTAATTGGTTAATTCTCCTGAGTGTTAAGGGGAAGTACATTGATCAGCAGACCACGATGCAGCTGCAAGTTTAGGCACCATCATCTTTAATAGAAAGTGACTGCCAGTTGAATTAATTACTATGTTCAAATGCTTCATGTTGCACTATTCTCTTTATAAGTGATTTAGCATTGTTGATATTATTATTATTATTATTATTATTATTATTATTATTATTATTATTATTATTATTATTAATATTATTATTATTATTATTATTATTATTGTTATTATTATTATTATTATTATTATTATTATTATTATTATTATGATTATTATTATTATTATTATTATTATTATTATTATTATCATTACTACTACTACTACTATTGGTACTACACAAAAATCATACGCATATAAGAATGGAGGAATATGCAGCTGCTCCATTGGCCCATACTAGGCAGCCCTGTTATTATCATTAATATTTGTCATTATTCTTATGATGTTATTATTTTTATGTTATGATTATAAATCTAAATGTCATGTTTCATATTTTCTTATAATATTCATCATCACCATCATCATCATCATCATTGTAATTATCACAAATACTTATTCCTATCATAAGAAAACCCCAAAATAAACGCTACAATACCACTGAAACTCAACCACGACGACACAACGAGTAATTACTTTTATATCATGTTGCGTCTCGTCCAAGTTGATTAAAAGGGAGGCTTGTGTTGCCTCAGAGACATGATGTTTTGTGGCTCACTTATTGAAGGTTCTGAAGTACAAGTTTGGTCAGAAGGGTAATCATGAATGTGACTCTTAGTTCAGGTGGGCCACTTGATTGCAGGTAAATGGCTTCAGGTAATTAAGTCAGTAGAAGGTACAGGGGAGTAACCAGAGGAGTCGTTTTTTACACGTAGTACTTGTCAGTTGATTCAGTCATAGTCAGTTTAGATTAGGCTTTTCACCCCTCCCAATTATCCCTCATCTCCTAACCCTCCCACCCCTCTAGTCCCTCCTCACCCCCATACCATTTCGTACCCTCTCCGTCGCCCTATCTATCCCTCCTTCACCCCTCTAATCCTCCTTTAACCCCTAACTCTTCTCTACTTACCCACCCCTCCCTCATCCCCTACCTTCCCTCATCCCCTACCCTCCCTTAACCCCTACCCTCCTTTAACCCCTAACTTTCCCTCCCTCCCTCCCTCCCTCCCTCCCTCCCTCCTCTTCCACACATCACACAGTGCCAAATCCTCCACAAAATGTCATAAAAAGTCACAGGAAAAGTTTCAGTAGTTAGAAAAGTTGAGTTTGTATAATATACACTCTGCAAGCTCGATTTTTTTGTTTTTCAATTTATTTTTTCTATTTTTGCTGCACATAGTTGATGACAAAAGCGTTTCTACATTTGGTAATTTGAAACTCGCAGAAGGAGGAGAGAGTTGTAGATGTCGAAAGAAGGGGGAGGAGGTCCTATAGTTCAGCTTCTGTATCAAATAATAATTAGTATTGCTTCTGTTTTGGAAGACTGATACCTGAGCAGTGATTGCCCACTGTGCATAAGGTTGAATAAGATTAAACTGAGATTGGGTCCCATACTTATGCCCAGAAGTAAAAGTCTGGTCCAAAATAAATAGAAATTGTATAAAAATATTACAACAACCATTACACATGAAGAAGAAAACGAGATAAAATAAATACTGTATAGCAATATAGTTAAGAGAAGGATAACACATCAACTAACCTGCTATTGGTAGTACAGTAGAAAAAAGGAGACAAGCAGTTGAGTAATAATCAGGATTGAAGTGGTTGTTACAGACAACATGAGATATATTTAGTTGATGAAGCATTTTAATCTTCAGAAAGGCTATATTGAGGTTTCTCATCCAAGTTATACATCTGGTATGATGAAAATAATAGCATCAATTATCTAAGGAAATTAAGTTGGACATGAGAATAATTACCGATACCTTTGTCAATAAGTTGTGCTATGATATTCACAAGATATATTAAAGATGGTTACAACATAAGTTTTTGCCTTTAACATAAGTTTCAGATGAAAGTATGGGTAAAGGTTGAGTATACAGTGAACACCTGAAGGACCTTATTGAGTTTGTTCATTTTTGCGAGATGGTTGTAATGATGATACTGACAAATGAATGTGATTAGAGTATTGTGTGCCATTAACTGAACCAAGCCTTACTTAACGTAACGAAACCAAATCTCGATTTACCTAACCAACCTAACCTAACTCAAATTGTTTTCCCATTTCCAAATGCAGTATGAAAATATAATGGTCAAAAACAAATAGGAAAATGTTGCAGCAAATTTAGCTGTGTTTAAAGTATGTGCTGGGTTTGATTACTTTTACACATATTATGTGTTGCGGACCGTACTTAATCAGCGGGAAAAATTAGGACAAATATTTCCAATTACACGTAGCATTTTTAATATCCAAATTCTTATTCAAAACCACCATAAAAACAAACCTCGAAAAAATGAAGAAAATCCACAAAGTTCTTCTGGTGTCAGCCGCCTCCTCTACCATTACCATAATAGGCCATATTTTTTCTCTTGTGTGACAGGTACCAGTCAGGGACAGAAGCCCATATTGAGGATCAGTCTCTCGAGGGTTTATGAGTCAACCCATGTCTAACCATTAAAATTATTTTTGTTTGACAAATGATGAACTACTCAGGTAAATGAAGAAAAAATACGGTTATGATTTGGTAGATGACAACCAAAGAACTGTATATTTATTTTCTTATTATAATAACTTCGGACACCACTAGAATATTGGGATTTTCATATTATATTTAATTGTTTTCAACATTTCTATGACACTTTTCTTCTGTGACGTTTCCCTTGCAAACGCAATTTTACCTCCAAGGTTAAGTTAGCTAGGTGATTTGCGATAGAAATAATAGTGAGAATCACTTAAAACATAAAAAAAGGGAAAAATATTATTTCAACTTCCAAAACCCGTGATGCCCGAGACTATATATCTACCAGGTTAGGTAGGTGAGTTAAGGTTAGATAAAGTGAGGCACGTTAGGTACAGTCTCGTTCAAAATTCTTCGAACACTGCTGGAGACGCCTGGCAAATCAAGGCCGTTTGTTTACTATAATACTTAGTAAATATTATGAATAAATGTAAAAGGTTATCGGTGATTGGTTACTTGGTTCCCTGTTGCTTAACTAATGGTTGGGCTTTGTTGTTTCGTATTATATTATACTACGTACTATAGTAAACAAACGGCATGTAGGGAAAGAGTTAGGGCGAATCAAGTTTTGAAACTGCCTCCTCCTGTTATCCACTCCGCTTTCATTACTTCTAGGAATCGCTGTAAGGCTATTCTTCGTAGGGCCAAGCGGAATTTTATTAAAAGAAAGACCGCTGACCTGACTAACTCTTTTAGTAAATCCTTTTGGTCCTTAACCAAAAACATCTGTAATAACTTCTGCACTCCCTCTTTTCCTCCTCTCTTCCGACCTGATAACTCTATAGCCAACTCTCCCCATGATAAAGCGAATTTCTTTGGCACCTTATTCTCCTCTGATTCCACATTAGACGATTCCAACTCTATCCCTCCTGCTCCTCCTACTGAACCTATGCACTTTCCTCTAATCTCCACTCGTAGGGTTGCTGGTGTGTTATCCAGTTTGGATGTGAATAAGACGCATGGGCCGGATAGAATACCCCCTCGTGTTCTGAGGGAGTGTGCTGAAATTCTGACTCCTGTGTTTGCTCGCCTCTTGCGCCTTTGCCTGAAAACCCAAACTTTTCCTTCTTCTTGGAAGCATGCCTCAGCTCAGCCCAACCCGAAGAAGGGTGACCATTCTAATCCCTCTAACTATCGCCCCGTTGTCCTAACTTCATCCATCTCTAAGATTTTCAAAACAATCTTAAACTCTCATTTTCTGCGTCAACTTGAACGCCTTTCTCTTTTTTCGGATCACCAGTATGGCTTTCGCCAGACGAGATCTACTAGTGATTTGCTCTCCTACTGCACCCATCTTTGGTCATCCTCTCTTAGGGATTATGAGGAAACTTTTTGTTGTGGCCCTCGATTTCTCCAAAGCATTTGACAGGATATCGCGCAAGTCTTTGCTTTCACAACTTCCCTCTTATGGTTTCTCTCCCCCACTTTGTTTTCTAATTTCTAGCTTCCTTGAGAACCGATCCATGGCAGTTGTTGTAGAGAGATCGATCTCTCGCTTTTTCTCAACCAATAGTGGTGTTCCACAGTTCTTTCGCCTACTCTCCTCCTTATTTTTATCAATGATTTACTTCACACTACGACTAATTCTATCCATTCGTACACTGATGATTCTACCGTTCCCTCTTTTTCAAAATTTTCCTTTCCCCCTAACTCTCAAACTAGATCTGTTTCTAGGGGCTGACATCGTTTCTTCTACCAGTGCGGATCTATACAGCATCTCCGAGTGGGGAGGTAGAAACTTGGTTAAATACAATAGTAATAAAACGCAGTATTTACTAATTACTTTTTCCAAGATAGATCTCCCACCAATCACATTTCAGGGACGCAATCATTTTATCAAACTCTAAAACAGATATATATACTAGGCCTCACCATTTCCTCGAAAGTTGGGAATGCTGCACAGATGCGTTACTGCACCCCTGAGCAGTTGCTTCAAGTTTATAAGGGAATCGTTCGTCCTAACTTGGAGTACTGCTTTCATATCTGAGGTGGCTCTTCTTCTGTCCAACTATTATATCGGGGTGGAATCAAAGGCATTTCGTCTTATTAACTTTCCTCCTTTTATTGATGATCGCTCTTGCTTTTCTCTTCGCGGCAATGTTGCTTCACTCTCTCTCTTTCACAAGCACTTTAACGGGCTATGTTCGGTGGATTTGGCATCCTGTGTACCGCCGGCAAGGCAGAGGGCTCGTAACACTCGTCTTGCTCGCGGTGCCCACCGTTTCTGTGTGGATGTCGGTCACACTAGAATAGCCCGTTATAGCACATCCTTTCCTCACAGAGCCAAAGTGTGGAATGCCCTGCCTTCTTCTGTGTTTCCATACTCTTACAATCTGTCTCACTTTAAAAAGCTGGTTTACCGGCCTCTTTGTAGTGTAGATTAATATAGTATTTTTCTCTTCTATTTTTAATTTATTTTTACTCTTATTTTTTCACCCCCCTAGTCTCCATTGTCGGTCGATGACCTGTGCCCGGGTGGGCTAATCCCAGCCAAAAAAAAAAGGTTAGGCCAGGCTCTAATAGGTTCTGTGCATTGTCATAACATTTGTTTTTACTTAATATTGCCTAAACAACATCTCCTGAACATTTAGTGAAATTCCATAAAATCTTTCTGATGCTGTATCCTAAAACACAATATGGTAATATTGTGTACTTTTGAAAGTGAGCCTTGGTTTTACTCACATCTTCTCTGCTGCTTTTCGAAAATATGGTTTAGACTTGTGTCACGCTTACTAAATATATCTACTTACCTTTTCTTGCCGTTTGAGAAGTAGTGAAACCTCAGGTCTTTATTGTAGTTTTTATTTATGCCACACGCAACACACCGGTAAAGCCCTTTCCTTCTCGCTATGTTTGTTTCACTGGCATGTCAGTCACCATGCCAAGGAATGTGTATAGCAGGAAGCGCGCCTCTCATACTTTACTTTGAGGCCTCCGACTGGCACGCCATCTAATGACCAGGCGTTCCTAAGAAGGAGAACGATTATCTTTTTCTTTTAAGGTTTTACTATGATAGAAAATGAATATTTTGCAAAAACCACGATACATATATCTATGACTCCCACTATGATCAAGTTAAGGGATTTCCTATACTGTATAATCATTCCCCCTACCGTACAATTCTTGTACCTTTGCTAAGTTCAACCAACTGTTACCTGTTACGTGTTACCGCCTCCAACGCCGTGCGACGCAAAGGGCCTCCACATACTCGCACCAGCCATTTCGATCTTGAGCCCTTTCCATGGCTGTATTTAACTCCGTGAGGAAGGAACTCGGGCTGACCTTCCACAAAAGACTCTCTGGGGCGTGGCATCGTGGAAGTGTTGCGGATCTCTTGAAACTGAATGTTCCAATCACCCCAGACGAGCCCATTAATGGCATTCCTCCTTGGCTGGATGTATCAGTTCCTGTTGGTTACGCTCCTGTTGGTGGTAAGCGGGTGTTAAACACCGATGTGATGAGATGTGTCACACTAGAAATTATTAACAGACACATAGAGAGTATTAAATCAAGTGAATGTTATGCTTTTACTGATGGTTCTGTGAAGACAAACGCAGATGGAACGGGCTGTGCAATTGTGATATATAAAGAAAAGGAGATGGTGTCAAGCAGGCAAGGGCTGAACGGCTGGGCCACCACAACACAAACTGAACTAGCTGGAATCTACTTTGCTGCAGGCTGCCTTAAAGAAAATGGAGGTGGGGTGATGTTCTGTGACTCTCAGAGTGCTTTGAAATCAATGAACGGGCTCGGGTTCTATGTCTAAAGTTGTATGAGATATTGGGGGAAATGTGATAGCTGCCAATGAGAACAACTCTCGTGTCGAATTTGTGTGGATTCCGACCCCTGTTGGAATTGGGTATCATGACCGTGCTGACAGACTGGTCAATAAGGCATGTAAGAAAGAAAATATTGACCGTGACCTTGGCCTGTCCAATGCTGTACATAAAAGCATCCAAGTCAGAATCATGAACTCTGCTCTGGAAGAACTGAAGAAGTGAGAAATGCGGAGGGACCTGGCAGTTGTAGCATTGGTAAATGTGACAAATTTTGTGACGAGAGGTGCCGGTATGGCCAGCATGGGGACGGAGCCAGACAGTTTGATATGGTCGTGGCCAGAATTAGGCTAGGATACAGACACATCTGGCAAGTTAGTAACGCTGTGCCCATACCGGAACATTCAGCATGTAAACTTTGTGATCAACCTTTAAAGCATACACTTGAGCACTATATTATTGGGTGTGACACTGTCAAAGACTTCAGGCCACCTGGCTTATTGTATCATGAACTTTGTAATTACTACATTGAATCGGGGGTGCTTGAGGACATTCTTGCTGTTGGTCCCAGATTTGCTAGCCCACACTGATTAATCTTCAATTAGAATATGACGTCCAATGTATATGAACCACTGTCTTGCGTGGCAGTGGACAGTGACATCACCCACATGACTTTGACCTATATATACTGCTAATGAATATACTGTATTTCTTTGTGTACGAACCTCTGTCCTGCATGGCAGTGAACCGTGACATTACCCACATGAATCTGACCTATATATACTGTTAATGAATATGATGCATTTCTTTGTGTATGAAACTCTGTCCTGCGTGACAGTGAGAAGTGATACCACCCTCAGTGTCAAGACCTGATTTACTCAGCTTTGTCAATAAATTTGTTAAACTAAAAAACGTCCTCTGTCTCCCTTCTCATAGTCGGATCCATGTAGGCCTTGGTATTCCTCTTCTTCCCGTTCCGTCCACTCTCCACCCTACCGCCTCTCTCAATACTCTATCCAGACGCACACGCAGAACGTGCCCTAGCCACCTCTGTCTATTCTTCATCAGCCATTCATCGATTCAGTTTCAATTCATTTTCAATATTTTATTCCTTGATAGAGGAACCGGGATCCTAGTGCTGTCACTGGGTACCCCTGTACAATAACACCTGAAGCATCTGGCAAGTGTCACAAGTATATATAAATATTATAACACTAGCAGAATCGCCGCCCTCTGGGCGGCTTATCCGCTAGGCAACGGTAGGACGCCACCCTCCAGGAGGCTCCACATTGGCTCACTGTTCATTCCCCAAAACTTCTTCTTCCATCAATAGTTAATTAACGGTGTATGTAAGTTCCACCATGTTTTTCACTACAACAAAGTATATTTTTTTACCATTAAACTGTTATTGTTTTATTGTCTAATCATCATTACATATAACACCACCCATCATCACTACATGTAACTTCATCCATCATCACTACATATAACACCATTCATCATCACTACATATACCATCATCCATCATCACTACATATAACACCATCCATCATCACTACATATAACATTATCCATCATCACTACATATAACATCATCCATCATCACTACATATAACACCATCCATCATCATCACTACATATAACACCATCCATCATCACGACAGATCTGTAAAGTAGTTTCCGAGATTCTCGTGCGGACACACACACACACACACAACAGAGAGACTTCTTTGTTTTATATAGATAGATTGTCTAATCATCACTACATATAACACCACCCATCATCATTACATATAATATCATCCAGCATCACTACATATAACACCACCCATCATCACTACATATAACAACATCCATCATCACTACATATATCATCACCATCATCACTACATATAACACCATCCATCATCATCACTAGATATAACACCATCCATCATCACTACAGATCGGTAAAGTAGTTTCCGAGATTCTCGTGCGGACACACACAAACAAACACGCAAACAAACACACAGACATACTTCTTTGTTTTATATATATATATATATATATATATATATATATATATATATATATATATATATATATATATATATATATATATATATATAGATAAGTAAATACCAAGATATGTGAACACGCCTGACGGCAAGACTCTGTTACCATTCATTGTACCATTTATTCACATGTCTGTATTACTATATATTATTATAGCATGTCTGATATCTGTGCTTATGTCTAATGCCTATGTCTACTTACTGTGTCCCGATGTACTATGTCTGTACCGCGCTAGTCAAGTAACTAGAGGATCTCATTTATTGTCCTAGTAATGTCTAGCAACTCTCCCTGCCTAGCTAGCTAACTTCTCTCAGATCGGCTTCGGCCTGGCTACGACACGGAGTCCTTTGTGCTTGCTCCTGCTTCTGTATCTGTTGGTTATCCTGCCAAGTCTTGTACTACTAATGGAATATATCTACTGCTCGTGCTTTGGAGTTTGAAGAACCTTGTTTAGGATTACATCCCACCACATGGCGCAGTTGAGTAGCTCCAACACGACCGTTGACAAGTCTCAAGAGCCGGCCTCGTCTGTTTCCCACCCAGAAGATGTACTCTACAGTGCCCCTGGATTTAAAGTGCTTTGTGACCTTGTGAAGTGCAGTGCCTTTCATGTCTGTTTTGCTATGTTTCTGGGGCCCTACAGGATAGTAGAAACCCTTTTAGCCCAGTTTTCAAGAGAGCACTTCAGGCATACATCCTCCATCTACGCCGGCCCGCAAGCCACTACCCTCCTCGACTGAGTCATCACCGACATCTCGCCCGGGCGCGCGGAGGAATACAGAGTCCAGTAACACAGCCGCCAGCCTCCTCCACTCAACTTTACAAATATTACAGTCAACACTCTTTTACTTGCCCGCCAGTTCCTTCACTTAGGCAAGTACATTGATGAAAATATAGCACTTCACCTTATTCTCCTAGTCTTTCCCATCGCAACCATACCAAACACGAGATGTCTGACTACGACGATTTGCTGGGGAATTCAAATGAGGATTATGAGGAAGACGAAGCCTCACAGACCCTCCCACCCCCCCTCAAGCCTCACACGCCGGGCACGCCAAATTCAAAGGATGGGAGCCAGGATATACGTCAGTTAATTCACTTCCTACAAGTTTCCCAAGAGAAGGAAGCCCAAAGGCGTCAATTAGAGGAGGAAAAACGATGTCAAGAGGAATTGTCAAGACAGTCAGAGGCATCAGCTTACCTTCTTCAACTCCAACAACAACACCAAGCTGATAACCGCAAATTCCTGGAACTATTGGAATTGCTGGCAACGAGGACAACTTCATCAGCTGCCTCAACCAATTCGCCAGCTTCAGCCTCGTCATCTACCCTTCGGACAACGCCTCCTCACACGTCACCTATCCCTCTTGGGTATGCCTCAGTGCCTTCTCAACCACCTGCTCCAGTCTCAACTCTCGTCGACCTCTCCGTGCCTCCTCCATTACCTGCCGTCTCGAGTACACCCCTGCACAGCAAGTCTTCAGTTTCCAGCCCCCCACCTCTTCAATCTGATGCAACATATCAAGTATACCGTCAATGGCGACGTCGTTTCGAAGACTTTGCTGTTATATCTGACCTCAACCGAATGCCCCCTCATAAACAACTCATCCAATTAAGATCGTGCATTTCCCTCGATGTTCAACGCCTCCTAGAGCACACGCTAGCCATTCCCCCTGACTCCCCCATGTCAGTGACAGAGGTTTTAAACGCCTTGCAGAGTAATTTCCGAGGCCTCCGCAATGAAGCGTTGCGTCGTAGGGAACTGCTATCCTGCAAACAAGCTTCTGGGGAATCATTCTCAGACTTCTACGCACGACTTAAGGACCTAGCAGCCGAGGTGGACCTATGTACAGGCGATCCTGTAACCTGTGCTGAGATCCAGCTCAAGATGATCTTGCTGATGGGTGTACGTGACGATGACCTGCTTCAGAAACTCCTCACCCTCGACGCCGCCTCTTCCCTCACCGACTTCGTCACCTGTTGCAGGTCGTATGAGGCCACAAGAGAGGCTGCCTCAGCTATACACTCATCGCCGTCTCAAGTTCACGCCGTCTCCACCAACAAGAGGAATCAACGCCAGATGCAGACGGCGTCCTCTCCACAGCCCCCGTCACAGTCACCAGTTTCTTCTCCCGAATCCTGCAGAAACTGTCAGCGCCAGCACGGTCCAGGAAAGTGCCCTGCGGCTGATAGTAAGTGTCGAAACTGCGGGTTTCAAGGCCATTGGCCCCGCACAACTCGATGTCCTGCCAACAAGGTCTCATGCAACGCTTGCAACAAGCAAGGACACTTCGCCAAGTGTTGCAGGTCCACCAAGAAGCCTCCATCTTCAGGTCAAAACGTCTCTTCACAGCCCGACAGAACGTCCACACCACCGTCTCCCAAGAACAACAAAGGATGCCGACGCGTGGATGATGCCTCGAGTGACAGGTCCCCCAGGCCCGTCAATGTTCGTCTGTCCTACGGTGCCAACTCTTCCAACCTCCTGATGATACCTGACACGGGCGCGGACATCACGGTGATTGGACCAACACACCTGGACGCCCTCAACATTCCCAGGAGTATCCTGTCACCCACAGCCATGAAAGACGTGCTCACAGCGGACGGGTCCCCGATGTCTCCAGCTTTGGGTTGCTTCAAGGCAACATTACAGCTCGGTCCCAAGTCTTGCCTTGCCACAGTCCACGTCCATGAGGGCATCCAAACCCCTCTCTTGTCATGTGGCCATTGTCAGGATTTGGCCATCGTCTTATCCGAGTTCCCAAAGCCCATCCTCGCCGTGACACACCTCAACAGGTGTGCAGAGATACCTGTTTCAGCCATAACCACACCTGCTGCCGCCCGGGAGTTTTTTCTTTGTCAGTTCAGCGACGTCCTTGTCTCCAAGTCCCACCCCCAGAAGACGCCGCTCAAGAAGATGACAGGCCCCCCGATGAGAATCCACCTCATGCCTGGCGCGACGCCTTTCGCCACCCACACACCCAGACCTATCCCCTTTGCCCTACGGGACAAGGTGAAGGCGGAGCTCGATTCTCTGGTGCAGCAGGGGATCATCAGACACGCCGGTGAGGAGCCCTCCGAGTGGTGCCACCCTATGGTCTTGGCACCCAAGCCTGTAGGTGTTCGCATCACAGTGGACCTCACCCATCTCAACTCGCAGGTCTCCCGTCCCGCCCATCCATCGTCTACGCCCATTCAAGCAGTCTGCAGCGTCACCCCATCTGCAAAGTTCTTTACCATGGCGGATGCACTACATGGGTACTGGCAAGTCGACCTGGCGGAAGAAGATCGCCACCTCACTACATTCATCACGCCCCACGGCCGCTTCCAACACTGCCGCGGACCCATGGGCTTCGCAGCAACAGGGGATGCGTACTGCCTCCGTGAGGATATGGCTCTGCAGGGTGTCACCAACTGCATGAAGGTCGTAGATGACATCCTGCTCTTCGACGATGATCTCCCGGCCCACTTGAACCGAGTTCATCTGATGCTCACAAGATGCCGTGCCCATGGTATCACCCTGAACAAAGATAAATTTGTGTTCGCCTCCTCCCAAGTTAACTACTGCGGCTACAACATCTCGCCAGAGGGGATCTCAGCTGATGAGGAGAAGGTCAAGGCCATCAGGGACTTCCCTACTCCAGCGAACCTGACCGACCTTCGCTCGTTATGGGCCTGGTAAATCAGCTGGCCGACTTCTCCCCTAAAATCGCCTCATCAGCCCCAAGCGCTCTTTCCTCTGGACTCCTGACCACGACCTAGCGTTCAGGAATGTTAATAAGGCGTTGCTGTCACCACCAGTCTTAGCACCCTTCGACCCGTCCTTACCAGTGGTCCTCCAGACCGACGCCTCCCGTCTATACGGCCTCGGAAATGCCCTCCTTCAAGATCACAGCCAGGGTAGACTGCGCTTAGTTCAGTGTGGCTCCAGGTTTTTGGCCGACACGGAGACCAGATACGCCACCATCGAACTAGAGATGCTGGCAGTCGCCTGGGCTATGGCCAAGTGCCGTCTTTACCTGTTCGGCCTTGGGCATTTCACCCTCATGACGAACCATCGCCCGCTCATACCCATCCTCAATCACTACACGTTGGACACCATTGAAAATCCTCGCCTCCAACGTCTCAAAGAGAAGACCGCCCCCTACGTCTTTACGGCTGTGTGGCGCGCCGGTAAGCTTCTGTGCATACCAGACGCCCTCTCTCGAGCCCCTGTTAGTCGCCCCGCACCTGAAGATGAATTCGACTGTACCACGGCCGCGGCTCACGTTCGGTCTTTAGTGACACACACAGCCACTTCTCTCACTGACAAGACGACGACGACGCCCTCCATCGAAGACGATAGGACTCTCGAGGAGCTTCGCATCGCTGCTGCTCAAGACCCGGCATACGTCCAACTCCTCGACTACGTCTCCGCTGGATTCCCCACCAACCGCTACGACATTCACGCCTCCGCCCTCCCCTTCTGGAAGCTAAGGGATAGCCTCTATGCGGACGGAGAGCTGGTGTTGTACGGCCCCAGGATCGTCGTTCCCGCTGCCCTCCGCCGGCGCACCTTATCCCGCCACCATGACAGCCACCGCTGTGTTGAAGCCACCAGGCACAGAGCCCGTCAGACCGTCTTCTGGCCTGGTATTGACGCCAATATTAAGAGCACGGTGGAAGCCTGTGAGCCTTGCCCGTACTCCAGCCCAGCCAGCAACAAGAACCGTACCTGTGCAATGACCTCCCGAAGCGGCCCTTTGAGTCCGTGTCCGCCGACTTCTTTAATGTGGCCGGAAAGTCTTTCCTGGTGGTCGCCGACAGGTTCTCTGGATGGCCCGTGGTGGTTTTCTGTGATTGGGACACCACCTCTTCCAGGGTCATCCGGATGTTCTGTCGCTTCTTCCGGGAAGTCGGAGTGCCTCTCCGCCTCCGAACCGACGGTGGGCCCCCGTTCAATAGCCACGAGTTCAAGAGCTTCGCCGAACGCTGGGGCGTCCACCACATCGTCACCTCACCTCATTACCCGCAGGCGAATGGCCACGCCGAGGCAGTGGTAAAGTCCGCAAAATACCTCATCCTCAAGACAGCACCGACGGGGAACCTGGACTGCGAGGAGTTCGACAGGGGCCTACTGGAACTCCGTAACACCCCTACCCCTGCTGGACGCTCTCCCGCCCAGGTGTTGTATGGCCGCCCCCTTCGTACTTGTGTGCCTGCCCACCCCCAGTCCTTCTTAGATGAATGGCAGATCAAGGCGGACGAGTGTGACCGCCGTGAGGCTGCCCGGATGGCCCAAGTGACAAGCCACTATGACGCCCATGCCCGCCCCATTCCAAGGTTGACTGTCGGCCAGCAAGTACGAATCCAGGACCCGACGTCACACCGCTGGGACAAGGTCGGGGTCGTCATGGGCCGTGGCGAGTCCCGTTCGTACCAAGTCCGCCTCCCCAGTGGTCGTGTGTGGTGGCGAAACAGACGCCATCTCCGCCCAGTGCCATCCTCTAGTGACGAACCTTCCTCCACGTCCCCTGTGCCCCCTTGCCCAGACCAGGAACGAAGGTCGTCAGTTGATCCTCCCATTGTCCCTCGCCGCTCCCCCCGACTCATGGAAAAAGAGTTATACAGTAATTAATTACATTTAAGTGAATAGCTATGCTACCTTTATTGTCTAAAAATCATATTTATGACCATATTTTTATCAGTTCAAGGCTGCAAATGTAAGAACTATTTATAGAGAACATGAACATCATTAAATTAATAAGACAAACTGTACATGCAAAATAAAAGTATACTCATAGCAACTAGGCTCGACAATAATTAAAGCATAACATGAACAAGTGCACAACAATTACTAATACACTACTACTGTACACAGTATAAGCAAAAGCAAAAAGCAGCCAAGCAAAACAAAAATTGCTAAAGGAAAACATATACAACAGTATGCTGCATGAGATTAGGTCAGTATTGCTGGATGTCCAAATCATAAATTTCTACATTATAAGGTGAAACATTTATCATCTGGTGGTGATTTCTCTCTGCAGTGGTATGTGTACTGCAATAAAATTGAAACTAAAATATTTAGCATACATAAATGTATGCATAACTTACAAAAATATTCACTTGTAACACCTATTTGTTTGATTATTGCTAAATTATTGGGTTAATTCATGCTCATAATTTTCATAGCTCCATCCTCTCAGTGGGACACAAGAGTTACCCTCCCTCATCTCAGTGGGCCATATAAGTGACCCTCCATCATCTCAGAGGGCCACATGAGTGACCCTCCCTCATTTCAGTGGGCCACATGAGTAAACCCTCCCTCATTTCAGTGGGCCACATGAGTGACCCTCCATCATCCCAGGGGGCCACATGAGTGACCCTCCATCATCTCAGTGGTCTACAAGAGTGACCCTCCATCATCTCAGTGGTCTACAAGAGTGACCCTCCATCATCCCAGGGGGCCACATGAGTGACCCTCCATCATGTCAGTGACCCTCCATCAACTCAGTAGTCCACAGGAGTGACCCTTCATCATGTCAGTGACCCTCCATCATCTCAATGACACTCCATCATCTCAGTGGGCCACATGAGTGACCCCACATTATCTCAGTGGTCCATATGAGTGACCCTCCATCATCTAAGTGGTCCACATGAGTGACCCTCCTCCATATGGGTTCTAGATCAATGGATCAGGTATTTCGCAAATAATAGAGACACAAACGAATCTTCTCTCAGTATTGAGACAGGTTCATTCAGTTCCATGAAGCTCCGACACCTGCTTTGAAATGTTTTATGAACAAGAGTCATAAACTGCAATGGTCAGACTGTTAGTTACGTTACTGCTGTTGCCGGGATATCAAATGCGGTCAGTGAAGGTTCCAAGTGTTCCCTGAAGAAGGCAGTGATGGGTCGGGAAACACCGGGTAACACTGAACTCCATTTATTAACGGATAGGAGAAATACAAGTAGCGACTAGCGTGTGCCTTGCACGACCTACGGAGTCAGACTGAGGCTGCATTGCCATTTGGCAGCCTCGGGGCAATGTTGCCCACATAACACGTGCAGTGTTGCCACGTAAAAATAAATAATAATAATAATAATAATTAACGGTTTATTGAAAGAGCTTGGCAGCCAAAAGGCTGAAAATCTACAGTTACATAATTGGGGAATGGGTTTCGAATTACAAATAATATATAAGTAACATAAGTGATACAAATAAGATATATAATAACTAGATGGGGAAAAACTCAAACTACAGTGCATTTCAACATAGTGACAGTGCAAGAAGTAGTATTTACTCGGGGTGAATACACTGGTTTATTACAAGTTATTGATAATTTTTACAATGGTTGGGACTGGGCTGTTCTTATAGCGATCAGTTCGTGCACGTGTGGGCTGGATGCGGTTGTGGTGTCGAACAGCAATTCTCGGGCTAGGGATCTCAGGTGGTACTAGGAGCCGGTGTCGAGGATGGTGTAGAAGCTTCTTACCAAATTTGCAGATGAGGTCGTGGTGATTGGTCAGTGAGAGTCGAAAGGGTCAGTGTGTTGAGCGCTTCTTGATATGTGGAGTAGGAAGGGGAGAGAACAATCTTGCATGCCCTCTTTTGCACTTTTTCTAGGTGTTTACGTTGTGTGGCATTTAGGGAGGAAGACCAGGTAGGGGAGGCATAGGTGAGCTTGGGAAGTATGAATGTTGTATAAACACTGAGGAGCTCGGGTGCAGGAACTCCGAGGGACTTGAGTCGGCACTGTAACTTATATACAAGGTTGCTACTCGGCACAGTAGCTTAGATACATAACCTACATCTCCCTCCCCCCACCTCACGCTCATAGTCTTTGTCTTGAGCGGACTTCTTAGTCCTAAGTCGCTCCGAGCGTCGAGGTGCACTGTGGGGCGGATCCTCGTGAGGTGTAGGGGACTCGTCCTCGGTCAGGGGGCCAGCAGCAGGGGGTGGGACTGGCCGAAGGAAGCGGCGGTTCCTCCACCAGACGCAGCCGCTCGGCATCCTGACGTTGTTGTCCTGCGACCGGCCGACGCCCATCACTATGCTCACCTTGACCCAACGTGTCGTCGTCGGGTCCTGGACGCGGACAAGGGCACCAATCTCCAGCGGCTGAAGAGGGCGGGGATGGTCGTCATACCGAGCCTTGGCGTCCTGGGCACGTGTAGCGGCGCGGCGGTCACAGCTCTTGGCTCTAGTCTGCCACTCCTTCACAAAGGCCTTGGCGTGTGCAGGAACGCAAGAGCGGAGAGGGTGACCATACAGGATCTGGGCAGGGGAGCGTCCTGTGTGGGTTGGAGTATTACGTAACTCCAGGAGTCCTTTGTCAAACGCCTCACAGTCTATGTTGCCTGAAGGGGCCACCTTGAGGATGAGGTGCTAGACTGTCTTGACCGCAGCCTCAGCGTGGCCGTTTGACTGTGGGTAGTGGGGTGTTGACACGATGTGGCGGACTCCCCAACGCTCCAGGAATCCTGTGAAGTCCCGTCTGGTGAACTGTGGCCCACCGTCCGTCCGCAGACGTACGGGGACACCCAGGTCACGAAAGAGGTGCCGGAAGTGGTTAATGGTGGCCACGGAGTCGTGTCCGAGCCACAGATTACCACCACAGGCCAGCCAGAGAGTCGGTCGGCGACAACTAGGAAATGTTTCCCAGCTGTGCTGAAGAAATCAGCCGACACGGACTCGAAGGGCCTGGTGGGTTCGTCGTCGCACAAGAGGGGCTCCTGTTGTTGACTGGGCAGCATGATCTGGCACGGCTCACTGGCACGGACTGTATTGACGATATCCGCATCAATGCCGGGCCAGTACACAGCCAGCCTTGCACGGCGCTTGGTGGCCTCTGCTCCACGATGGCTGTCATGTAAGCGGGCCAGAACGCGACGACGGAGAGCTGCAGGGACGACCACACGGGCACCGTACAGGACGAGGTCCCCATCTGAGTAGAGGTCCTCACGTATCTTCCAATACGGGCGTAGGGCTTTTGTGGAGGTCAAAACGGTCGCGAGGGAACCCAGTCCTCACACTCTCCAAGAGCTGAGTGTAGGAGGGGTCGTCGCGTGCCGTGGTCCGTAGTTCCTCAAGGGCCAGATCGCTGTCGGGTGGCGACACTGAGGCCTGGGTGCTGGCGAGGGACTGTACGGCCTGCAAAGTGACGATGTTGCTGACGGAGAAACCGGCCTCGGTGCTGAGCATCTCGTCTTCAGGTGTCGGGCGGCTGACTGGGGAGCGGGAGAGGGCATCCGGGATGCACAACGCCTTACCTCCGCGCCAAGCCGCGGTGAAGACGAAGGCCAAAATCTTCTCCTTCAGGCGCTGGAGGCGGGGATTCTCGATGGCGTCCAGCGAATAGTGGTTAAGAATGGGGACCAAGGGCCTGTGGTCTGTGATGAGGTCGAAGTGCTGTAGGCCAATCAAGTAAAACTTGCACTTCGATAAGGCCCATACCACTGCCAGCAGCTTCAGCTCGATGGTAGCATAGCGAAGCTCAGCATCGGTGAGGAAGCGAGAGCCACACTGTACGAGCCGGTACTTTCCTCCACCGTGATCCTGGAGAAGGGCGTAACCAACCCTGAACAGGCGCGAGGCGTCTGTCTGGAGGACGGTGGGGAACACTGGGTCGAAAATAGCAAGGATAGGTGGACTTGACAGGGCCTCCTTCACCTTATGAAAGGCGAGGTCGTGGTCAGGGGTCCACGTGAAAGTCCTCTTGGGGTTCATCAGGGGGCGGAGAGGCCCGGCAGCGGCGGAGACGTCAGGAGAAAATTCTGCCAGCTGGTTCACCAGGCCCATGAAAGACCTGGGCTCCGTAAGGTTAGCAGGTTTGGCAAAGTCCGCTGTGGTGTGAACTTTCTCCGGGTCCGCAGCAATGCCATCCCTTGAGAGTCGATAGCCGCAGAAAGACACAGCAGGTTCAGCCAAGACGAACTTCTCAGCATTCAGAGTGATGCCGTGCGTCCTACACCTGGTCAGTACCTCGTCGATGCGGCGAAGATGCGTCAGGTAGTCCTCATCATAGAGGAGGACGTCATCCACTACCTTCACGCAGTTGGTCACGCCTTGAAGTGCCATTTCACCACGGAGACAGAAGGCGTCCTCCGTAGCAGCAAATCCCATAGAGCCACGGCAGTAGCGGAAGCGTCCGTAAGGCGTGATAAAAGTGGTCAGTGGCTGATCCTCCTTCTTCAGTGGGATCTGCCAGTAACCACAGAGGGCGTCCATTGTCGAAAAGTGCCGTACCTTTGGGTCCACACTCCGTATAGCTGCAAAAGGTGTGGGTGAAGGGTGGGCGGGACGGGACAAGTCAGTAGTAATCAGCACTCCACCGTTAGTCTTAGCCACAGCGACTAGAGGGCGGCACCAAGGGGACGGGTCGTCACCAATGGGTACAATGACACCTTGGGCCACCATGGAATCCAGTTCTTTCTTGACTGAATCCCTGAAGGCGAGAAGGATCAACCGGGGAGTGTGTATGGCAAACAGCTGCGCATCTTCCCGCAGCTGTATCCTCATAGATGGACCCGCCATAGTAGGGTGTGTCATACGGAGGCGAATTTTTTTTTTTTGAGTTTGAAAAATCGGCCCATGGTATTAATGATGTAGTTCTATGTGCAGAATCATGTGATATCTTCAGATTTGAAAAGTTTTCATTTATTGCTAGGTAAATTTTAACTTGAAATCTTATGAAAATTCAGTATTCCCACCCTTTTACCAACACCACTAAATAGCTTATTTAAAGTAAAGTAAATGCATCAGGTTAATTTATTAGGATGAAAATGATCCAGAATAGTGAAACGAATGATCTTGACACACTTATTAAATTTAATATTCCTTTAGAAAACAAAATCATCAAATACAAAAACCGGTTTTACTACTACGACCCGGTGTTGCTGCACACCATAGAGAACATGTCTTTCTTGCTTCTGTTTCTACTCATCACCTCCCTGCTGACCACCTGAGCTCGGATGTAGCCTTCCCTCCTCTCCTGGCTGTACACGTGACTGCTGGCCTCGCTCACTTGCTGTACACAACGCTCTATACTCTGGGTGTGTGAGGGCCAGGCAGGGACATGCATGGGGTTGTCCAGGAAAGCTCTGACTTGAACATTGGTGAGGCTGCAGGTAAGAGGGGGCTCACTGCCAGCCTGGATGTTATCCAGATCTATGAGATCAGTGAGGGTCTTGGCACCTAGATTGACTTCAGGAGTCTTCCTGACCCTGAAGGAATCGTCACCAACTGATTCGTCATGCCCAGATCCTCTCATAAGTCTCATATCCAAGATCTTTTTGACTGCCACTCTTCTCTCCTCCTCATCCTTACTGCAGAGCATTGTCTGCAGAACTGCCTCGGGATGAGCATACCAGGAAGATCTCCTCACAGTCTGCTCCACAATCTGAACAACCTTCCTTGGCTGACTCCACAGGAGCTCAAGCTGGAAGAGAACATGCCTCGGACCTTCGGAGAACGATGACTTGACATTGGTGTTGAACCAATTTGGCAAGTAGACACTCACGATGAATTGGATAATAAGTCTTAGGTTGTGAAGCTGCTTCCCTTTCAGTTTATGATGAGCGACCGAAATTCTGCAGAACCTGAGAGCCGTTGTGAGCCACCTAGAATGTGAGACTGGACCTATCTGCAGGTAAGCAAGTTTATCAGGCATGACCCCAGTTTTGATGGTACTGCAAATCATGTAACCATAGTACTGGTCAGTACTCAGGTCGTCAATGACAGTATGTGCAAGCTCAACGAGTGGAGGGCCAACTGTGATTTTTTCAAAGCTCGGATTTATTTCTAACTCAGTGGCAGAGTCCAGCATCTTGCCAAGAGGACCAGACCATCTGTTGTTTGAAAGAGTCTTGCCATCCAGCTCCTGGATCAGATGTCTGAGTGGCAACTCGTTGGTGTGGAGGTCACAAACAATCCAGACCAGCTTCCTCCCAATCTTCCGCTCTATCCACTGTATGACCCCCCCTTGCCACCCTGTGTTCGTGTTGGTGCTGTCCCCTCCAATGGCCTGCAGGGTCTTGTCTACGTTCCTCTCTCTGAGCCAGTTCACAATGTTATCTGCCACTATCTCAGCTGGTTTCCTGATGTCATCTTTCTCTGGAGTGAAATGCCACAAATACTTCCCTCCTGGTTCACTGCAGCAGGAGTAGTGTTCCTCCTTCACCATGGCAGGGAACAACTTGTCAGAATCTCCAACTTTCATGAACACTTTAGTGTCATCCCTTCTCCCATCAAAGAACAAACAATTGATTCCATTTTCTCTTATCCCCTTATCAAACTCCTCTTCTAGGTTACTGACAAGTTTCTCCTGAGCTCTCCTTACTTTGTTATGATCTATCACCAGGTGAACATCATCAGGTGTTATCAAACCACCGTCAATCCAGGCAGCTGTTGCTATCTCTGCAGTTTCTCTGAGACCAGTGTGGTGTCGCATGCTGGCCAGAGCTATGCTCGGGATATCTTTCCTATTTCGAATCTTATGCCTGGAAGGTTTGGGATCATTATTTTCTGGGTTAGGGACAAAGTCACCATTCTCCTGGTCAGCACTCGGATCAGCCATGGGGAAGTCATTAAACTCTGAATCAGCTTGACTCCAATCATCGGCCTTTTTTACCTCACCCTGTGCCTTCTAAAGTCTCTTTTCCTCGGCAACTCTTCTCCTCTTCTGTCTCTCTGTGGCAGCCTCCTGTCTCTTGAACTCCGGAATATCTTGGTTAGAAATCATGAGAGCCCCTATACTGCCAGTCTTCTCTCTCTGTGCTTTGACAAATGCCAGTTCGATCACAGGAATCTTCAGTTCACGCATGCAAATACAGGAGATGCGGGCCTCGGATTTACAGTCACGATCGCATCCAAACTCAGGACAGAGAACAATTGGGCACTTGCAAGTAATTATGTCAAATAACTGGTCCAGTTGCTTGGCAAAGCTGTCCTTAACTGCAAGTTTTCCTCTCCCAAGAGAGATATCTCTGGCCTTTTCCCAACTGGCTAGCAGTCTCTCACTAATCTTCTTCTGACTCGTTATGACTGGAGGCTTGAACTGAGCGTTAGCCAGAGTGTACTGTGCCAAGACAGCTTTGGTCATATCACTGGCAATGTCTTTGTTTGTGTAAGTTCTTTGGTTCTTTTCACTGATTTGCCTGATTAAAACACCGTATCTCAAAGCATCTCTCAATGTAGGCAACTCCGACTTCAGGAGCTCTCTCCCAGACCTAAGATAGTGACTGAGATGGCTGGATTTTTGGTTCCTCGTCCTGACACAAGCAACCATCGCAAATATTATCAACTTATAAATAATGCATCAGAATCTGAAACAGAAAAAAAATATTGTTAGTTGGGTTGTTAAAGAATGAAGTCAGAAAGCAATGTTCACTATTTAATTGTAATGCACTAATGCAGCTGTACGTTAGATTTTCGATAAATTTCACGCTAAATTTTACCTACCAAAAGGTTGCAAAATATTGAAACTGAAATTATTTTCTGTTTATATACACTAAAATCTACCAAAAAAGTGATGGGCCATTAGTTTTAGCTGATCTTCCCTCCTATGACACACCCTACCGCCATAGCCTTCAGTGGCGCGATCAGTAGGGCCTCCTTCGTCACCAGCACTTCCGAGTACTCCTTCAGGACGTAGGCCTTTGTGTCTGAAGGAGACGTCTCGCTGTGAAGAGGAAGCAGCCGTGACTTGGATGGAGGCAGGGTGGGAGTGAACGCCGGTTCTGGGCAGCTCTGTGTAGCAGCGCCAGGCGCGTCGCTCGTTGACTCACGCACCCCGCTGGCGGTGTACCGAGCAGCTGGGATCTGCTCAGGAAAGTCTCTGGGCACCACGCCTAACTCCTTGCAGTACTCCCACGACAACAAGGGTGTAGCGAGAGTAGGCTGCACGTCGATCCATCCGGGACACGACCTGTCGCCGTAGGTGATCTCAGCTTGAAAGGAGCCCACATCGTCCGGCATCTGGGAACCATCAGCATTGTAGTACAGCAGCTGCGGCGGTGGTCCCAGGTCGCGTTTGGTGAGACCCAGTTTCTGGAGGTGCTTCAGGCCTATCACCGTAGTATCAGCGCCGGTGTCCAGTATCACCTGGATGTGACCCGACACATCACCGTGTGTGAAGGCGACGCGGATGGTAGGGGAAGGGGTAGCCCTGGGGCGTGTGGTCGATTCCACCCTCCTGATGTGACTCAGCTGCTGCTTGGGGCTGCATGGGCCATCTGAAGGGGGCTGCATGCGAACCACCCCGAGGGAAGTGCGCTGCTTTCCTCCTCGTCTCGGGCTTTTGGGCTTGGGTTGGCGGCAGCACTTGTCGTAGTGTCCATAGCGACCGCAGGCCTGACACTTGTGGCGTCTGGCAGGGCACCTGTCTGTGTTAGACCAATGGCCCTTATGGTCACTTCCACGACACAGTGTGTCGGCTGCCGGGCATGTCGTGGGGCCATGCTGCTTTCCACAGCTGCCACAGAAAGCAATAGGCGGAGGCGTGGAAGAACGTGCGGTAGCCTTCACGTTGGTGGCCGCCTTCTTACCTTTATTGTACTGTGAGATAGCTCTCACAGCAGGTTGGGCCCATAAGGCAGAGGTGGCGGCCTTGATGGCCTCGTATGACCGACATTCAGTCACTACCACCTGGAGTGTGGAGGAAGCCTTCCAGGGGGATGAGTCGCTGCACCAACTCTTCTTGCCTGACACCTGTCAAGATCCCGTGCTTGATCCAGGCTTCCTCACATTCATGGCTGTGCGCTTTGCAAACGTCAATCTCCTCCGAAAAACTCTTTAAACGTACAAAAAAGTCGTCAAAGGATTCATTCTCCGCCTGCTTGCAGCTGGTGAAGGCGCGGCGACGCAAGGCCTCGTTATTCCGACCTTTAACGTGCTCCTGTAAAAGGTCGAGCACATCCGTCACTGAAGACGTAGAATCCGGAGGCACTTGCAACGTTTGCTCCAAAACTCTCTGGGTCTCCAGCAACAAACACATTCGCAGTTGGATGAGCTGTTTGTTTGGAGGCATGCTATCAAGGTCCACCATCATGGAGTAATCTGTCCACCGCCGCCTCCACTCACGAAAAATCTGAAACGTGACATCTGGTGAGAGGGCAGGTGGGGGTTGAGCAGATGCCTTGGGAGCTGTTGGAGTAGCAAGAGTACGAGTACCTGGAGGACGCTGGTGTGGTGGAGGAGGGAGAGTACTGGCGCCTTGGTGCGCGAAACCTGCGAGTGAGGGAGGGTGGGTTAGCGCCAGGGTCGCCAATATTGCATCAAAGCGCGCCTTTTCCTCCTCTCTTCATATCTCCTCCCTCTGAAGTTCCATCTCTCTGCGTCTCTCGTCCCTGTCGTCCATCCACCTCAGAATTGTGGCAATGTCCGTCGCTGGAGGTGGAGGATGAGAGGCATCTGCGTCTCGTAGAGGGGAAGGTGGGGAGTCATGTCTCCCATCTTGACGTTGTCCCTTCTTACCGCCCATCTTAGTATGCTTGAACTGCGCTGTTTAGTATATAAAGTGGCGCCTCATCAGCTCGAACCACATATATATGACGTAAACAGTGCAGAAATAACGCATAGAGTCCACTGTTCTGTCCGTGAGTGCGTGTGTGCGTGCGTGTGTGTGTGTTTGTTTGTCTGAGAGAGCAGATCGTGGTGGCCTTAATGCGGGTGGCTAGAGGTGCCGCGGAGGTAAGAACGTTAGTGTCTCCCCGGATGTCACATGAGAAGGGTGTACGCCTGCGTGCTCCGTGAATACCACAAAAAACAGGCAAATGCTCAACTCTCAGCTCTAGACACACTAATACACTGACACTAACACTGCCACCGTCACTAAAACGCACTGTGACGGCGAAACACTGCACGTCGCGGCGAAACACAACGCAACACAACGCAACACACTAGAGTCACCGGCAGATGTAACCATCGGCGTTGTTCACGACACTTGTAAGTCCACAAATCCTACTCACTGCGCCATGAAGGTTCCAAGTGTTCCCTGAAGAAGGCAGTGATGGGTAGGGAAACACAGGGTAACACTGAAGTCCATTTATTAACGGATAGGAGAAATACAAGTAGTGACTAGCATGTGCCTTGCACGACCCACGGAGGCAGACAGAGGCTGCATTGCCATATGGCAGCCTCGGGGCAATGTTGCCACAGAACACGTGCAGTGTTGCTACTTAATTACATACATAGGTGCGACTCGGCACAGTAGCTTATATACAAGGTAGCTACTCGGCACAGTAGCTTAGATACATAACCTACAGTTAGGTGTTATACTGTCGTCTATGGTGAGAAAATATATAATCAAAAGGTAAGTTGCGGTCAACGCGGGTTGTATTTGGTGATGTTAATATGTTAAATATGAGAATGTACAGTCCTGGCCAAAATTCCTGTGCCAGGTAGTTTTGGCCAAACCGGTTATGTGGCACCGTCGGAGACATGCACGCACGAACACACATGACGTGTGCCAGTGTAAAGGCCTGGCCTGTAGGATATAAATTTCTTGCCAGCCTTATCAGGATCTTATCAAAGGAAAGTCAAGAACCATGGGTTTCCAAGGGGTAATAAGCAACGGTTAGAGAGGACATCTCTGTATTAAGAAAATAATCAAAAAAATTTAACTCTGACACCACTAACACAAATATTAAATAAACAGCACTGGAGTCAAACAATTACTTAAAACAAAAACAATCAATAAAACAAAATACAGGTATTTCCTACTGCTGCAGATGAAATCTTCCTTCTAACCAGCACTGTAGAATGTTCTGGTAAAGCGGTGATCAGCTCTCAGGGGGAAGGTTCAGGGCAGCTTCCTCACTTGGCGTTGGTGGGTGATGTCTTGCCACACAAGAGAGACGCCAGGGCACGGACGGTGGGTAGGGCGTGGAGGAAGTGGCAATCATGTGGCAGCCATGGCAGTAGCTGGAGTAGGTGACTGGAATTGCCAGTCGACTAGTGAAGGACTGGGGAATCAGCCCACGAACCCCAGGAACCTCAGAGGAGTAGGCAACCAGGGTGAAGTAACAGCTGTGGTGAAGGCTGGATCGTGCCTGCCAGGCGACGAAGCAGCAGGGGCCTTCTCACCTCCGTCTCCCCCCCCCTCCCTCTAGTGGGGCCAAGAACATGCAAACGAGCAGCGGACAACCTACCCACTTGTTACAGCCCTTACAGCCAGAAGCCCCGATTATGTGAACAATCCATTATATGGCATCTGTATATGCATATGCAGTCTATGAACTACCCAATTTACCGATGATCAATGGTAAAATGGTAGAGTGTATTTTATACTATATTACTTTTAATATAACATTATCAGTGATATTGGCCACTAGCTAAAACACGATGCCGGGATCAATTACTCATGTCCACTGCATCATACTTTCGAGTTTAAATGTCATACTTATATCCATGTAAAGCAACAACTGTTTTACATGTGAGTTAAATCTGGCCACATTGGTAAACTCTCATTTTTGAGTACTAATGTGTGAGTGTTTTCGTTGCAAATGGATGATGGTATAAAGATGTCTTTGTAGTACTTGCTCCGGTGATACAGACCATGATGGTGATACAGTTACTACATTTACTGAACAGACACGGAAAACCGCTGGGGATATAGCTGAAGCCAATAAAACAATATCAGAAGAGATCAACATACCCTGTTGTTTCGGGGCTTGCCATATTATGTTCCGTTATCAATCAGCAGTAGGGTACCTCGTAAATGGTTTGGGTGCAACACACATTTTAATAGAAAGTGCTGCCCTCACCAAGGGTTCCCTCATTACCTTTTTGGCAAGAAAACACTATAATAATGAAAGAAGTTTGCATATGCTCCTCGCAACTGAAATGAGGAGCAAGCATATGGACTTTTTCTTGCAACTGGAAGAGGCATGTGATAGCTATGAACATTTTGGTGAAGCCATGAAGACTGTCCAAGCATCACCATCCCCTGAGAGGATGAAAGACTTGGAAGAGAAAGATGAGTACATAACATTCATGATGACCAATATAGGCAAATTTCTGCCATGATACCACAGCTGGCAAACATGGTGTTAATGTACAGGTCTGGATGAACTACATTAACTTGATTGATATATACATGTTGTTCAGTAGAGCTGTACGTACAAATGATGTGGACCTTTCATCTTAATGCATGGGAAAATGATTGACATTTTCTTTGCTGCAAAAAGCCACAATTATTCACGCTACATGTGCTTGCACTATCCTTTGCCAGACAACCTGTGGATCAAGCACTCCGGAGTACAATCAATGCAGATGCAGCTTCGCGACAAAATAGAATCACCTCTTTCCCTCAAAGTCAAGGACCAACCAGACGCTGGACAGTTACTAGATCAGCCAGAAGCGCCATAGTTAGGCAACTGCTTGAAAACGCTGCAAAAAATAATAAGGAGAATCCAAGCCATGAACTAGGAAAGTCAAAGGTGAGTAAATATCAAAGACACCCGGAAAGCATTTCCAAAATGATTGAGGCTACGATGAATCCTTTTGTCGAGTCCCTGCTCGAGGACACCATTCTGTACCACCTAGCAGATGGTAAGAGAATGTCAGATGTAGTGAAAGAGGACATGCTAATTCTCTTTGTTTTGGGGAAACAAGTGGAAAGATGAGTTCTTCTAAGAATGCTTAAAGGATCCTACAAGGTTTGAAAGACCACAGTAGAGAGGAATTGTGAAAAATTTTGCCAGCGCTGCTATTAAGAGCAAAGTACGAGGTAAAGATAAAAAGGTTTTTGTGCTGAAGACAACACTGTACTTGCTGGGTAGATTAGTCTATCTTGCTTGTACCAGAAAGATTGTTTTTGAAAAGGTGTTTCCTTTTCCACTTACCCCAGTTACCCTCTCTTTGGCCAGTATGTATGGCACAATAAAAAGATAACAAAATATATACTCTCCAAGCACTTTGCAGATTTGATTACACACAGAACCAACAACAGTTAATACAGTTATTTATGATGCCATGTTTTTAATGCAGTCACTCCCCTATGACTTGCCTCTCACTTTTGGAAATGTAGCAAAACTGGTCCTGAATTCATCATATACAGTGCAAAGGCACATGATGTACACTTTGTCTGTGACAGCTATGTGAAAAGCAACAGGGAAGAGCTGTAATGTTGCTTCGCTCTCTCTCTTTTGCAGGTACTTTAACGGGCAATGTTCTGTGGATTTGACATCCTGTGTACCTGTGTACCGCAGGCAAGGCCGTGGGCTCGTAACACACGTCTTGCCTGCGATGCCCACCGTTTCTGTGTGGATGTCGGTCACACGAGAATAACCCGTTATAGTACCTCTTTCTTTCCTCACACAGCCAAACTGTGGACTGCTCTGCCTTCTTCTGTGTTTCCATACTTATACAATCTGTCTCACATTGAAAAGCTGGTTTTCCGGCATCTTCGTTTGTGTAGATTAACACAGTATAACCTTTTTCTTCTCTGTTTTCAATTTCTTTCTGTTCTTTTTTGTCGCCCCCCAGGCCCCATTGTGGGTCGTTTGACCTGTGCCCGCGTGGGCTAATTCCAGTAAAAAATAAATTATATAACTGGCACAGATCAGTTACGCCCTAAAGATTTCAGACATGCCTTGAGATCACCAAATTTTAAAAAATCACATATTATGTTTTCTATGGAGGAATGGAAAGATAACATATATGCAGCTATCATATAGCAAAATAACAGTCACGTTTTCAGTATACAGAAACTCTATCAGGAATATCGAACATAGTCAGGCACCTGAGTATTTATGCTCACACGTGGAAGCCGCTACACTGCTGGTGTACCATCTCAGTGTCCTGTCAAAAATATTACCTGGACAAAATGTTATTGTCCGTGCAAAGGACACTGACATCATGGTCAATTGGTCATACTTCTGTATCATGCTAGTCAGCTCGGGACCAATGTGTGGATGGACCTTGGACATTCGAGTGATAACATTAGAAGCTATGTCCATATTACTCCACTAGCAAACCACCTCGGTCCACTTCTCTGCAAAGAATTGCCTGGCTACCATTCTTAACTGGCTGTGACTACCCATCACCTTTCTTCAGGAGTGGAAAGTTAACCCTCTGAAAAAAGCTGAAAAGAGTGCTTTATATCTTGAAGGTCTTAGCAGTCTTGGAGAGAACCTCACCTTTGTTGATGGCGACAGCCTTGTAGAAAGATATTTGTGTTCACTTTATGGTCAAGGAGCATTATCATCCGTGAATGAGGCCAGGCTGAAAATCTTTCGACAGAAATACAAACCGACTAATCCAGATAGTCCACTGGAGAAAACAAAGGGCATTAATGCAGGCATGCTTCCACCCTGCAAAGATGTTCTGGCACGGTGTACCTTGGAAGCATGCACATCTAAGAGATCCACGAGAGAACATTGAACCCACAGATCATGGCTGGAAAGAGGTTAATGGAGTTTTTCTACCACTCCGGCAGTCAGATGCCAACTGTGCTTTCTGACACCATAGAATCAGAAGATGTTGCAGATGGAGATGAGATGATGATGATGAATACTATGATAGTATTACTGATGCTGATTCAAAAGATGATGACAGTGATGATGATGGAGATGAATAATTACGATCAATACCTTTCAAAATCATCATATGATTACCGTTATCGAGACTTTGCTTTTCATAGTAAGTAACTAAACCCACTTATGTTTGATTAATTATTTGTTAATTAAAAACGTATGATTTGCTTAGTGCTTACTGCACCGTATATAAGTTATGCAATATATTTCGTTAAATTAACAACAATATAAACAAAATGCCCCTTTGTGTTTTATGTCGACATTCGGCATAATTTTGATTTCCAAATATTTTTACATGTTATTCGTGTCAAGCAAAATTTTATTAATATTCTTATGAAAAAACTGGTTTGGCCGAAAGCTGGCCAAATATGACCAAATGATGGCCACATTGATCAGGTTATTATTCCTTGGCTATCCTTTACTAACGACATTTTAAACTCCTTTGATGATAATCAGTTCACAGTCGGAATATTCCTGGACCGTTCTAAAGACTTTGATGCTGTCGACCACACCATCGTCCTGGAAAAGCTTGAACATTACGGCGTTAGGGATTTTCCTACAATTGGTTTACCTCATAGCTGTCCAACAGGAAGCAGTATGTCTGCTATAATAATTATCAATCTGACTCTTCACAAATTTTGTATGGTGTCTCTCAAGGTTCTACTCTGGGTCTTGTACTGTTCTTGTTGTACATAAACGATATAGTCCAATCCAGCACAGTCGTCAAATACAACTTCACTTGCAAACGATAGTAATCTCTATGCCAGCAACTCATAAATTCATTCCATGATGAGAACTATGAACACTGAATTGATTAAAGTCAGGATCTGACTAATATGTAATAAACTGACCTTAAACCTCGTAAAAACCCACTACACAATCTTCCTCAGAAGGAAAAACTTAACCCCAGATTTGGAGCCCCCAGTACCTTGGTAATACAGTCCTAAAACGTGAAGAAAATACTAACTTCCTTGGGTTTGTTGTTGATGAGAAACTTAGCTAGAGAAACCACATACAAGCCATTCACTGTAAAGTCAATAAACAGTGCGGTAGTTTGTATCACACTCGTCAGTCACTCACTCTTACAGCGATGAAAGAAATCTATTATGACATCGTTTACCAACAATTGATACACTGTTACACACTATGGGGGGGCCTTTGGCTCTTCAAAAACACTCCCCTGATTACTGCACAAAAGAAAGTTGTGCGGACAATGACCTACTGGAAAAAAGCTGATAACACAACCGAACAATTTGCTAAATTGAAAATGTTAAAATTCGAGGATAATAACACCTACTGCTGTGCACTTTTTGTTTTCAAATCTGTCAATCACTTGATTGACAATAATTTTTTCCAGCTCAGGAATAATCAGAGACAGTGCCGGATTTAGACCTGTAGAGGCCCATGGGCAGCCTCTTTGTGGAGGCCCCCCTCATTATAACTACCCAAGAGGGTGGGGTGGCGAGTGAAGCGAGCCTAAACATCTGGGAGTTCCGGGGGGCGCTGTAAGCCCCCCGGGAAAATTTTGAAATTTGAACACTTCTTTGGGGAATTTTGAAGCCATATGCAGTTATATTGAGGAAATTAGAACATTGAGAAATTTTTAGTTAACTGTATATTTATTGATAGTGTACAAATTCCCAACACACACACACACACACACACACACACACAAAAGTGAGGCATGACTGGAGTCATTCATGTGGTTTCAAGTCGACCAGCCCTGATATACCTACTACCTCACATGTCAAAAATTTTTGGAATTCTAAATATATTATTAGCAACACAAACAACAGCATTCATTAAAAATATACTGTTCATAGGAAAACCAGGTATTCATGAATTTCAAGGAGTAGCTAGCCTAATTTCTATCACGCTTTTTGCTGAACATAGTTTTACGTGATGGAATAGATAAACATGAATTTTAAAGAATGAAAATAAAAATAATCCAAATGAATAAACATATAAATAAAATATTGTAATGTGTGGAGGCCCCCAGATTGTGGAGGCCCCTGGGCAGCTGCCCACTCCTGAATCAGGCCCTGATCAGAGATCCACTTAAGACACACAGAGCTACTAATACCATCCCCCATGCGTTCCTCTCAGTCCCAGACCTCCATAGATATCATGGTGTGAAGGTATGGAACAACTTACCCTCACCCATCCTGGCAAAGACAACGTTCTCTTCCTTTAAATCATCTCTTAAAATATATCTATTGTCTAAGTATTAATAATCTTGTAATAATTACTTTATATTCATGCTATATTGTACAACCAAAACCGTTATTTCATAGATTGTCATATTGATAGATAGAAATTACCATTGCAATAATTATAGTTGCCGACTAGATATGATACTGACAGCTTTGTGCTCTTGTTCCGTCGTAATACAACCCATGTTTTACTGCTCCCCTTCCTTATCATATATATGTATGTCAACACTACTGTGACATATTTTTATTTTTTATTTTTGCGGGGAATAGCCCACTCGGGCACAGGCCATCGATCCACAACGGGGCATGGGGGGCGAAATAATAGGAGTAAAAAGAACTTAAAAATAGAAGAAAAAAGATTACATTAATCTATACCACGAAGATGCCGGAAAAACAGCTTTTTGAAGTGAGACAGATTGTAAGAGTATGGAAATACAAAAGAAGGCAGAATATTCCACAGTTTGGCTGTGTGAGGAAAGAAGGATGTACTAAACGGGTTATTCTAGTCACTAGTGTAACCGACTTCCACACAGAAACGGTGGCCACCGCGGACAAGACGAGTTTAACGAGCCCACAGTCTTGTCGGTGGTGCACAGGATGCCAAATACACCGAATATTTCCAGTTATAGTACCTGTAAAAGAGAGAGAGTGAAGCAACATCGCGGCGAAGAGAAAGAGAAGAGAGATTATCAACAAAATGAGGAGAGTAAATAAGACGAAATGCCTTTGATTTCACCGTATCTAACAGGTGGACAGAAGAAGAGCCACCCCAGATATGAGAGCAGTACTCCAAGTAAGAACGAATGAATCCTTTATAAGCTTGAAGCAACTGCTCAAAGGTGAAGTAGCTACGGATTCTGTACAGCATTCCCAGCTTTCGGGAAGTAGCTTTAGCAATACTGTGGATGTGTGGCTTCCATGACAGATCAGTGGAAATATTTGAATTTGGTTGAATGATTGCGTCTCTGAAATGTTATTGATAAGAGATCATCTAATTTGGAAAGTGTAATTGGTAAATACTGTGTTTTATCACATTTGAATTTAACCAATTGTCTACCTCCCTATTCGGAGATGTTGCATAGATCCGCATTGATTGATGAAATGATATCAGCTCTAGAAACAAATCTAGTTTGAGAATTAGGGGGAGGGGAATAATATGAAGAAGAGTGAACAGGAGAATCATCAGCGTAATAATGGATAGAATTAGTCGTAATGTGAAGTAAATCATTCATAAAAATATGGAAGAGTAGGTGAAAGAACAGAACCCTGTGGGACACCACTATTGGCTGAAAAAGAGCGAGAGATCGATCTCTCGACAACAACTGCCATAGATCGGTTCTCAAGGAAGCTAGAAATTAGAGAACAAAGTGGGGAGAAAACCATAAGAGGGAAGTTTAGTTAGCAAAGACTTGTGCTATATCCTGTAAAATGCTTAGGAGATGTCAAGGGCCACGACGAAAGTTTCCTCATTATCCCTAAGAGAGGATGTCAAAAGATGGGTGCAGTAGGAGAGCAGATCACCAGTAGATCTCGCCTGACGAAACCCCTACTGGTGATCCGACAAAAGAGAAAGGCATTCAAAGTTGAAGGTTCCAAGTGTTCCCTGGGGAAGGCAGGGATGGGTAAGGAAACACCGGGTAACACTGAAGTCCATTTATTAACGGATAGGAGAAATACAAGTGGTGACTTGCGTGTGCCATGCACGGCCCACAGAGTCAGACTGAGACTGCCTTGCCATATGGCAGCCTCGGGGCAATGTTGCCACATAACACGTGCAGTGTTGCCACGTAATTACATATATAAATGCTACTCGGCACAGTAGCTTATTTACAAGGTTGCTACTCGACACAGTAGCATAGATACATAACCTGCATCTCCCCCCCCCCCCTCACGATCATAGTCTTTGTCTTGAGCGGACTTTTTAGTCCTAAGTCGCTCCGAGCGTCGAGGTGCACTGTGGGGCGGATCCTCGTGAGGTGTAGAGGACTCGTCCTCGGTCAGGGCGCCAGCAGCAGGGGGTGGGACTGGCCGAAGGAAGCGGCGGTTCCGCCACCAGACGCGACCGCTCGGCATCCTGACCTTGTAGTCCCGCAACCGGCAGACGCCCATTACTATGCCCACCTTGTCCCAACGTGTTGTCGTCGGGTCCTGGACGCGGACAAGGGCACCAATCTCCAGAGGCTGAAGAGGGCGGGCACAGTCGTCATACCGAGCCTTGGCGTCCTGGGCAAGTGTAGCGGCGCGGCGGTCGCAGCTCTCGGCTCTGGTCTGCCACTCCTTCGCAAAGGCCTTGGTGTGAGCAGGAACGCAAGAGCGGAGAGGGTGACCATACAGGATCTGGACAGGGGAGCGTCCTGTGTTGGTGGGAGTGGACGCGGGTTCTGGGCAGCTCTGTGCGGCAGCGCCAGGCGCGTCGCTCGTTGATTCATGCACCCTGCTGGCGGCGTACCGTGCAGCTGGGATCTGCTCGGGAAAGTCTCTGGGCACCATGCCTAACCCCTTGCAGTGCTCCCACGACAACAAGGGTGTAGCGAGAGTAGGCTGCACGTCCAACCATCCATGACATGACCTGTCACCGTAGGTGATCCCTGCTTGAAAGGAGACCACAGCGTCCGGCATCTGAGAACCGTCCGCATTGTAGTACTGCAGCTGCGGCGGTGGTCCCAGGCCGCGTTTGGTGAGGCTCAGTTTCTGGAGGTGCTTCAGGCCTATCACCGTAGTATCAGCGCCGGTGTCCGGTATCACCTCGATGTGACCCGACACATCACCGTGTGTGACAGCGACGCGGATGGTAGGGGAAGGGGTAGCCCTGGGGCGTGTGGTCGATTCCACCCTCCTGATGTGACTCAGCTGCTGCTTGGGGCTGCGTGGGCCATCTGAAGGGGGCTGCATGCGAACCACCCCGTGGGAAGTGCGCTGCTTTCCTCCTCGTCGCGGGATTTTGGGCTTGGGTTGGCGGCAGCACTTGTCGTAGTGTCCATAGCGACCGCAGGCCCGACACTTGTGGCCTCGTGCAGGGCACCTGTCTGTGTTAGACCAGTGGCCCTTACAGTCACATCCACGACACAGTGCGTCGGCGGGCGGGCATGTCTTGGGGCCAGGCTGCTTTCCACAGCTGCCACCGGCAGCACTAGGCGGGGGCGTGGAAGAACGTGCAGCAGCCTTCAAGTTGTTGGCCGCCTTCTTACCCTTCTTGTACTGTGAGATAGCTCTCACAGCAGGTTGGGCCCGTAAGGAAGAGGTGACGGACTTGGTGGCCTCGTATGACCGACATTCAGTCACTATCACCTGGAGTGTGGAGGAAGCGTCCAGGGGGATGAGTCGCTGCACCAACTCTTCTTGTCTGACACCTGTCAAGATCCCGTGCTTGATCCAGGCTTCCTCACAGTCCCGGCTGTGCGCCTTGCAGACGTCGATCTCCTCCGACAAACTCTTCAAACATACAAAAAAGTCGTCAAAGGATTCATTCTCCGCCTGCTTGCAGCTGGTGAAGGCGCGGCGACGCAAAGCCTCGTTATTCCTACCCTTAACGCGCTCCTGCAAAAAGTCGAGCACATCCGTCACTGAAGAGGTAGAATCGGGAGGCAATTGCAATGTGTGCTCCAAAACTCTCTGGGTCTCCAGCGACAAACACATCCGCAGTTGGATGAGCTGTTTGTTTGGTGGCATGCTGTCAAGGTCCACCATCGTGGAGTAATCTTTCCACCGCCTCCTCAACTCACGAAAAAGCTGAAACGTGACGTCTGGTGAGAGGGCGGGTGGGGTTAAACAGATGCCTTGGGTGCTGTTGGAGTAGCAAGAGTGCCTGGAGGACGCTGGTGTGGTGGGTGAGGGAGGGTATTGGCGCCTTGATGTGCCCTACCTGCGAGTGAGGGAGAGTGGGTTAGCGCCAGGGTCGCCAATAGTGCCTCAAAACGCGACTTTTCCTCCTCTCTTCGTGTCTCCTCCCTCTGAAGTTCCATCTCTCTGCGTCTCTCGTCCCTGTCGTCCATCCACCTCAGAATTGTGGTAATGTCCGTCGCTGGAGGTGGAGGATGAGAGTCTGCGCCCGGTGGAGGGGATGGTGGTGGGGAGTCATGTCTCCCATCTTGACATTGTCCTTTCTTACCGCCCATCTTACTATGCTTGAACTGCGCTGTTTAGTATATAAAGTGGCGCCTCATCAGCTTGAACCACATATATATGACATAAACAGCGCAGAAATTACGCATAGAGTCCACTGTTCTGTCTGTAAGTGAGTGCGTGCGTGTGTGCGTGTGTGTGTGTGTGTCTGAGACAGCAGATGTGGTCCTTAGGCTGGAGCCGCCGCGGAGGCAAGAACGTCAGTGTCTCCCCAGATGTCACGCGAGAAGGGTGTACGCCTGCGTGCTCCGTGGGTACCACAAAAAACAGGCCAATGCTCAACTCTCAGCTCTAGACACACTAATACACTGACACTAACACTGCCACCATCACTAAAATGCACTGTGACGGCGCACCACTGCACGCCGCGGCGAAAGACAACGCAACACAACACAACACCCGAAGAGTCGACGCGCACATCGCCGGCAGTCGCACATCGCCGGCTAACTGTCCAGTGTTCACACACTTGTAAGTCCACAAATCCTACTCACTGCGCCATGAAGGTTCCAAGTGTTCCCTGAAGAAAGCAGTGATGGGTAGGGAAACACCGGGTAACACTGAAGTCCATATGTTAACGGATAGGAGAAATACAAGTGGTGACTTGCCTATGCCATGCACGGCCCACAGAGTCAGACTGAGACTGCCTTGCCATATGGCAGCCTCGGGGCAATGTTGCCACAGAACACGTGCAGTGTTGCCACGTAATTACATATATATATGCTACTCGGCACAGTAGCTTATTTACAAGGTTGCTACTCGGCACAGTAGCATAGATACATAACCTACAAAAGTGACGTAGAAAATGAGAGTTTAAGATTGTTTTGAAAATCTTAGAGTGTGATGAAGTTATTTCAATGGGGCGATAGTTAAAGGGATTGGAATGGTCACCCTTTGTCGGGATGGGCTGAACCAAGGCATGCTTTCAAGAAGAAGGAAAAGTTTAGGTTTTGAGACAAAGGCAAAAGATGCGAGCAAACACAGGGCCAGAATTTCAGCACACTCCCTCTGAACTTTCACTTTACAATCATGGATTGATCGTTCCTGTTCTCTTGCATGTAGGGAAAGAGTTAGGGCGTATCAAGTTATGAAACTGTCTCCTCCTGTTACCCACTCCTCTTTCATTACTTCTAGGAATCGTTGTAAGATTATTCTTTGTAGGGCCAAGTGGAATTTTATAAAAAGAAAGAATGTCCACCTGATTAACTCTTCTTCTAGTAAATCCCACTGTTCTTTAACCAAAAATACCTGTAATAACTTCTGCATTCCCTCTTTTCCTCTTCTCTTTCGACCTGATTACTCTATAGCCAACTCTCCCCATGAAAAAGCCAATCTCTTTAACACCTTATTCTCCTCTAACGCCACCTTAGACGATTCCAACTTTATCCCTCCTACTGAACCTAAGCACTTTCCTATAATCTCCACTTGTAGGGTAGATTACACACCAGCTACCCTACGAGTGGAGATTATAGGAAAGGGGCAAGGAAGCAGTCCTGGATGTAATGGGCTCCTGTCTCATCAACAGAACATATATATGAATGGGTTGATACATCTGATATTATATTCAGATTCACAACCCTGTAACTTTCCACTGTCTATGAATAAGACATGAGATGTACACGTGGGAGGGCAACTCTCCCAGGAGGCTAGAGACCCATCGTCAGCATATCTGTAAGCTCGCACAGTGAAGCCCTTACTCCAGTAGTCGCTCACAGAAAGTTATATCATAAGAGCGTGACATAACATTTATAAAACATAAACGCCGTCCCTTTCTCATTCACTCATGTACAGTGGAACTTACGGTCGATCATCACTCAGGAATTATAGATACAATCCTTTTATAATAAAACAAGGAACAACAGTTTGGGTTTTGTTACTTAAACCCAAATAATAAATATATGTGAACGGCCTGGTTAATTGAACAAAACAGCCGATTCATGAGTGCACTTAGTTATAAGGCGAATCATCTTCCAAATCATTTCTTTGTTGGCAACACACTTGGGTGATTCAAACAGGTTAGCTGGCGACCACCTGACAATTTCTGAGTACGTTTCTTTAACCCATATGTCCGCATTTTCTATAGACATGCCATTCCACTGTGGTGGCTGTCTCTCATTGACCTCATGGACATCTGCTACTATTGGAGCAGCATTTATTAGTACTACATTTTCAGGTTGAGTAGACTCACTGCTATCATTTAGGATAACATCTGGCGGTTGGGTCACGGCGATATCCACTGAGAGGTCAGTCACATTGACCTATAGTTCTCACTGCCACGCGATTAGCTTAACCCGGAGACATGACCGTGTTACTCAAGAAGCTACCCCCAGCCAGCAAACCTGGCATCTGCTCAGACACACCCAGGTTAATGATGACACCTTCCGGGTAGAGATCGTCAATATATAGGCCCTGCAGCTCCCTCCAAGGCCAGTCTCATTCGGATTATTATTGTAATAGGGAAGGAGCCGACAGCTCCTCCTCAGAGGGAGACTTCCCTCCCCAGCACTGCCTCACCAGCAAGCAGTCCCCCACAGGAGACATAGTCCAGCACCCACTTCAACAGCACCTGCTGGGCCTCCCTCAGGTCACACGTAAGTCTTTGTCAGAGCGATCCAAAGGTGAGTTACTTACCTGAATTAGCTTGGAGAAGGAAATGCCCCTAAGTGCTCGTGTTAGTGACCATAGGAAATGGCCGCCGTGGATCGTTGTGTTGTGGGGGAAGGGGGACGGTGTGTGAGGAAAGACGACACCTTGGCCACTCTGCTAAGTCAGCTGGAGCAGTTGAGGAGAGAGATAGACGCTATAAAAGGGGGAGAACGAAGCCCTCAGGACTGTACTCCTTCAGGTAGGTGCCCTGCCTAGCAGGACACCTGCAAAGGAGGAACAGGCGTGGAGAGTGGTTGCTTCCAAGGAGACTAGGGTCAGACTCAGGAAAGCTGACCAGGGTGTGGAGTGCAGTAACCCCTATCAAGTGTTGGAGGAAGCTGGCGAGGAAGAGAAGAGGCAGTACGGTGTGGTGCCAGAAAAAAAAGGGCAGTTGTTCAAACCCTGCCCAGTGGTAAGGTCGTGGTAGTTGCGGGCAGCCAGATGAGGTTTTTAGATAGGACTTTTTGTGCAAGAGATAGGAAATGCAGGACTAGGGTGTGTTTTCCTGGGACTGGGATAGGGCATGTAGCTGAGAGAATAGGTAGGGTTTTGTCAGGGGAGGGTACCAAGACAGTAGTGTGTCTTACTGTAGGAGATAACATCATAGGGAAGGTAAGGAGTGAGGTATAGGGAGGCGCTAGGGAAGGTTAGAGATAGGGTAGGGATCCTGATAGTATGTGGTGTCTTGCCTAGAAGAGGAGTTAGTGGTGAATGGCTGTCCAGGGCAATTGCTATAAATTGCAGACTGGAAAAACATTGTACAAGCAATGGTTGGGCGTTCATTGATAACTGGCAACGATTCTATGGCAACGACTACCTGTACAGTCATGACGGAGTACACTTGTCTCTCGCTGGGGCAAAGACGTTGTCTGCATCCCTGGTGCATGAAATTGTCACTCCAAAGGGGGGGGGGGGGGGTTTCGCCAGTAGAGAGAGGTTGGGGTAAGTGGGCATCAAAAAGCAAGCAGGCCCTGGGGAGTAAAATTGGTTACTCAGGACAAGGGGTAAAACAGGACCAGGGAAGGGTAGATTTAAATGTATACTATACAACCGGTAGGAGTGTTCGAAATAAAATAGACTTGCTGAGAGCGGCTGTATGTACTGAGAATGTAGACGTCATAGCAATCACTGAAACATAGAAGGGTACAACCTTTTTCACAAGGACAGGGAAGGTAGGAAGGGAGGAGAGGTCGCACTCTTCGTCAGGGATACATTAAAATGTTGTATTAATAATACAATAAAGGGTGAAATAGGAACCGAGTCTGTATGGGTAGAAATTGCGGAAGGAAGAGAAAAACTAATTATAGGAGTGATTTACAGGCACCCAAGTCTTGGGAAAGAAGCAGTTCAGCCCATATGGCAGGAAACGAGTAGGGCAGCAAAATACAACAACCTGTGCATTGTGGGGGATTTCAACTTTTCAAATATTGACTGGAACAGCATTGTAGGTGACTATGAATCTGAAGATTTCCTAGATGCAGTACAGGACATTTTTTTAAAACAACTAATTACAGAACCTACTAGAGGTAAAAATATATTAGACCTGGTATTAACAAATAAAGAAAATATTATCAGAGATATCACATTAGGGGAAGAACTAGGGAACAGTGATCACGGAGAAATCAGGTTCACCCTAAACTTTGAAACGAAAAATAATGGCAATATGGTCAGAGTCCCAAACTTTCGATCGGCGGATTAAAGGGGGGGTTAAGAAGGTACCTACGTGACGTCGCCTAGGAACATTCAGGTCATCCTCCCGGTAGGAACGGGTGAGGTCACAGGCGACACAACAATTGATAATGACTATTATATATTCACTCGTATACTACGTAAAGCACAAGAACAAAATATACCATACAGAAAAATTCGGTCAAATAAGAATGAGCCAAGGTGGATGACCAAAAAACTTAAACATGACATAGGAATAAAGAGAGGAATCTAGAAGAAATTAAAGGGAAGGGAGGAGCAGCTCAGAAATAGGTATAATGAACTATCTAGGAATGTTAAAAAAAATGTAAGGAAGGCAAAGAGGGACTACAAAATCAGGATAGCAAGAGAATCCAAGGCGAATCCCAAGGGATTTTTCCAGGTATATAGGACAAAGGTCAAGGACAAAGTGGGACCTTTTAAGTCAGAGAGAAGAGAAATGATCCATGATACTGAGAAAATAAGCAAAGCATTACACAGCTACTTATCAGTTTCCACAGAAGAAATCATGAGGAAATTCCAGAAGTGGAACTGATATTTAGGGGATATGAAGAAGAGAAATTAAAGAATATCACTATCAGAAAAGAGGATGTTCTTAAGAAGATAAATAAATTAAAGAAGATAAAATCCCCAGTGCCGGATGAAATCTTCCCTCGAGTTTAGAAAGAGTGTAAGGAACAGATTAGCGGACCCCTCGTAAATTTATTTACAAAATCATTAGACACGGGAGATGTGCCAGACTTGTGGAAACAGGCAAATGTAGTACTCATATTCAAAAAGGGAGGCAGAGCATCAGCGTCAAATTACCGGCCTATTTGTTCGACGTCAGTAGTGGGGAAATTTCTTGAATCAATTATAGCAAATAGCATCCGAACGTATTTAGAGAAAAACAAATTAATTTACAACTCTCAACATGGGTTTACAAAGGGAAAATCCTGTCTAACAAATCTGCTGACATTTTTCAGGAAAGTCTTCGAGGTAGTAGATAATGACTAAAACTACGATGTTATTTGCTTAGACTTTAGCAAAGCGTTTGACAGAGACTGCATCTGATGCTTCTGAGAAAAGTTAAGGCTCATGGTATCGAGGGGAAAGTTTTAAATTGGATAAAATCATGGCTCACCGATAGAACACAGAGGGTCAGCGTAGATGATGTTAAATCTTAGTGGCGCTGTGTAACCCGTGGGGATCCCCAGGGGTCAGTACTGGGCACACTCTTGTTCATAATCTACATAAACGATCTAGGTACTGGGATCAGCAGTGTCATAAGCAAATTTGCGGATGACACCAAAATAGGGCGGCAGATTAATTCAGGGCAGGATGCAAATGCACTACAGGAGGATTTAAATAAACTGCATGAGTGGAAAGAAAATGGCAAATGAAATTCAGCACCAGCAAGTGCAGAGTACTTAATATTGGAAGAACAAATACTGTCAAAGAGACTTAGGGGTACTTGTAAGCCCAGACCTACAGCCTCGAAAACAGTACGTTAATGTTCGAAATAAGGCAAACAGAGTATTAGGTTTTATATCTAGAAGTGTAAGTATTAAGAGTGCAGAGGCCTTATTGCAACTATGCAACCATATCTTGCGCTAGTCAGGCCGCACCTCGATTATGCAGTTCAGTTCTGGTGCCCTTATTATAGAATGGATATCAATTCACTGGAGTCTGTGCAGCGAAGAATGACGAAAATGATTCCGGGACTTACAAACCTTCCATATCAAGATAGGTTAAAGAAAGTAAACTTGCTTTTCCTAGAAAGACGAAGAGTACGGGGAGATATGATAGAAGTATTTAAGTGGGTGAAAGGAATCAATAAAGGCGATATAGATAAAGGTCTTATAATATCCGAGCAGGATAGGACTCGTAGCAACGGATTTAAGTTGGATAAGTTTAAGTTTAGGAGGGAGACAGGAAGGAACTTGTTCACAAATAGGGTGGTGGACGAGTGGAACAAGCTTAGCACCCTTGTAGCAAGTGCTGGAATGCTGGACTCCTTATTTTCTTATGTTCTTATGTATTCGAGATTCAGTGTATAGTAACTTCGATATATTGATCTATTAATGTGTCTATGCAATTGAGTGATTAATAAATGGTTGTACTTAGAGTTGGCTTTGGTTTGAGGAATTCCCCTAAGAATATATTACCAAGTTGAAAGTAACGAATCGGCCACGCTAGTAACGTCTATATACTGTATATATGCAAGTAAATCACTGTAGTTGCACGTGATCCAGGTATAAGCTGATAACCACAAGGAAAGAAGAAAACACGAAGTTCCCAAGCGCTTTCGTGCAATTCACATCTTCAGGGGTGAGTCTGTACTTACCCCCGAAGATGCGAATTTCACGAAAGCGCTTGGGAACTTCGTGCTTTCTTCTTTCCTTGTGGTTATCAGCATATACTGTATATATGTATTAATTTAACTCATTACAAGATGATGAAGACGAAAATGAAGAAGGTGAATATGAAGATGAAGATGATGAAGATGAATCGGTGATGAAGATTAAGGAAATGAATATGATGAAGATTATGAAGATGAATATGATGATGAATATGATGATGAAGATGCTGCAGATGAAGATGATGAAGATGTTGAAGATGAAGATTGATAAAGATAACAAAGATAAAGATGATGAAGATAAAAATAAAGATTCTGAATATGAATATGATGAATATGAAAATGATGAAGATGCAGCAGATGATGAAGATGAAGGAGGTGATGATGATCAAAGTAATGAAAATGATGAAGATTATGAAGATGATGAAGATGCAGATGAAGATGATGAAGATGAAGATGACGATAAAGAAAAGATGATGAAGATGAAGATGATGATAAAGAAAAGATGATGAAGATGAAGATGATGATAAAGAAAAGATGATGAAGATGAAGATGATGATAAAGAAAAGATAATGAAGATGAAGCTGATGATAAAGAAAAGATGATGAAGATGAAGATAATGAAGATGAAGGTGATGAAGATGATGAAGGTGATGAAGATGAAGATAATTAAAATCATGATAAAGTTGATAAGGATGACGAAGATGAAGATGATGATGGTGGAGATGATAAATAAAATGAGGATGACAGAGATGAGGGTGAAGAATTTGAACGTGATGTAGATGAAGATTATGAGGATGACGAAGATGATAAAGTTGAAGATCATGAGGCTAAGAATTATGAATATGATGATGATGAAGATTATGAATATCATTGGGATGATGGAGATAAATATGATGAAGATGAAAATGATGAAAAAGTTGAAGATGATGGGCATGAAGATGATGAAGATGAGGATGGTGAAGATAATGAAAGCATTGAAGATGGGTTGTGATGAAGATGATGAAGACGAAAATGAAGATGGTGAATATGAAGATGACGAATATGAAGATGATGAAGATGAAAATTATGAAAATGATGAAGGTAATGAAGATGAAGGTGATGAATTTGATGAAGCTGATAAAGATGATGAATATGATGAAGATGAAGATGATGAAAATGACAAAGATGAAGATGATGAAAATGACTAAGATGACGATAATGAAAATGACAAAGATGAAGATGATGACGATGCAGATGATGAAAATGAAGATTATGAAAATGAAGATCATAAATTTGAAGATGATGAAGATGATGATGAAGCTAATGATGATGTAATGAGACAAAACTCACCAGAAGAGGATATTACATATAGGTAGAATATTTATAGTAGGAGGATGTAAAGACAGGAAGTTTGGTAGCGTGTTTCGAGGGTGTGGGGGGGTGACTACGTATATTAACACAGGCTTAGTACAAGTGTAGTATATAGAACACAAATGCATGTTACAGCTTTATTTTACTAGATGCATAGGGGAAGTTAATGGGGGGTCATAGACAGGGTATGGTAGACTATGATAGGTTCGTTTAACTTCACAAGTCGAATGGGCACTTCACTAAGTCGATCGTTGGGAGGTTCGGGATCACTGCACTTCTACCGCCTACACAGCCAGCACTTACTGTTATACGTTGAATTGACAGCACTCTGTCGATGGACCCGGCTGAGACCTCTTTGCCTTTAGTGACGGACTTCTTTGATGAGCGGGACAGGGGACGTGGATGCTGGCCCTCCTTGGCGAGAGGAGCTCCAGCCCCTATATATTGGAGGAGCCGGAGGGTGACCTCTCCTACTTAAGTGGGTGTGTCTTGACAGGGTTGTTGGGTTGGGTAACAGGTGGTGCTGGCTGATTAGCGGGTCCTTGATCTCCCTTGGGTCAGGTCTGGACAGCTGTTTGCCCAGGTGTGGCCATAAGAACATAAGAACATAAGAATGGAGGAAACTGCAGCTGGCCTATTGGCCCATACTGGGCAGTCCCGTTTACACCCAACCCCTATTGCTCATATGAGCATCCAACCTATGTTTGAAGCAATTCAGCGTATTCGAGTTAATGATGATATTTGGTAACTTGTTCCATTCATCCACTACTCTGTTTCCAAACCAGTGTTTACCTATTTCACGCCTAAATCTAAATTTGTCTAATTTAAAACCATTGTTACGAGTTCGCTCCTGGTTGGATAATTTGAGTACCTTTGTAATGTCCCCTTTGTTTAGCCCTGCCTTCCACTTATACACCTCTATCAGGCCGCCCCTCGCTCTACGTCTCTCGAGGGAGTGCAAATTAAGATGCTTTAACCTGTCTCTATACTCAAGGTTCCTAATGCCCGGGATTAGTCTTGTCATTCTCCTCCGAATTCTTTCCAAGGATTCTATATCCATTCTGTAATACGGTGACCAGAACTGAACTGCGTAATCCAGGTGTGGTCTCACAAGAGCAAGATACAGTTTTAGGATGACCTCGCTAGTCTTGTAACTAGCACTCCTTTGTATGAACCCAAGTACTTTATTAGCCTTGTTACGAGCAAAAACACATTGTTTACTTGGCTTAAGGTTCCTACTTATCATTACTCCTAAATCTCTCTCGCAGTCGGATTTCTCTATGGCATCGTTGTTCATCTGGTATCTGGTTTCCCTGTTTACATCTCCTATACTGAGTACTTTACATCTGTCGACATTGAATTTCATCTGCCATTTTTCAGACCATTGGAAAAATTTGTTTAGATCTTCCTGTAGTTTTGCCGAGTCCTCGTCAGATTTGATAACACGTCCTATTTTAGTGTCATCAACAAATTTACTTATGTTGCTGTCTATGCCGATATCTATGTCGTTTATGTATATAATAAACAATAATGGTCCAAGTACTGAGCCTTGGGGAACTCCACTTGTGACGTTGCTCCAATGGGACTTAGTGCCGTTAATGCTCACTCGCTGTTTCCTGTCCTGTAACCACGCCCTAATCCATTTAAGGATGTCACCTTTGATGCCATGAGCTTCTACCTTTCTAATTAGTCTTTCGTGGGGGACTCTGTCGAAGGCTTTGCTAAAGTCGAGATATACCACATCATAATTGTGCCCCTCGTCCACTGATTCGAAAACTGATGAAAAGAATGTTAATAGATTAGTTAGGCAAGAACGTCCGCTTGTGAAGCCATGCTGGGAATCATTGATCAATCTGTGCTTCTCCAGGTGATTTCGAATAGAGTTTGAAATGATTGCTTCCAGTAATTTGCCTACTATTGATGTTAGACTGATTGGGCGGTAGTTAGAGGATAGTGATCTATCCCCCTTCTTGAAAATCGGTATTACATTCGCTATCCTCCAGGATTCTGGTACTACACCTGTTTTTAAGGACATGTTAAACAACTTTGCTAAGGGCATGCTAAGCTCTTCCTTACATTCCTTTAATACTCTGGCAAATATCTCATCGGGACCAGGTGACTTATTAGGCTTTAGTTTGTCTATTTGCTTACTAACATCGTTACTAGTCACTACTATCTCACTTAATTTGTTTTCTTCACTATCTCTGAATAGAGTCAGTGCCTCGGGTATCATGTTTAAATTTTCGGTGGTGAAAACTGTTGAAAAATATTTATTCAAATTATTGCTCATTTCTCCGTCGTTATCAGTGAGCTCGCCGGAGTCTGACCGTATTGGTCCAATCTTTTCTCGTGTTTTAGTTTGATACATTTGGTAGAATCCTTTGGGGTTTGTCTTCGCCTCCCTTGCTATCCTTACCTCATTATTCCTCTTTGCTTTCCTTATCTCGGTTTTAACCCTACTCGCCAATACCCTATAATAGTCCCGGAGGTGAATTTCGCCACCATTTATCCTTCTACCTATAGCCTTCCTTTGGCCAATGATGTTCTTTAAATAATTAATTATCCATTTAGGGTCATTGTTGTCTGATCTGAGTTTTTTGTATGGTATGTTCTGCCTTTGTGCATTAAGTAACTCACTATTTAAATTGTCGTGGAACTCGGCAATCTCAGATCTCGTTATCAGGTCGGTGTCATCTGTCAGGTTCACGGCCAAGCGCGACACCCCCTCTCCCAGCTGCCTCTATAAACTGTCAAAGTTTGCCCTTCTGAAATCTGGTACTTTAGTGGAATTTTCCTTACGTCTGCCCTGAAAATCTAACTGGAATCGAATTTCTTTGTGATCGCTGTTTGCAAGTTCGTTCCCTACCTCGACATTGCTAATGAGGTTTTCTCTGTTCGACAGAACTAAATCCAGTATATTATTACCCAGTGGGTTCGGTCATATGTTGACTTAGGAAACAGTCCTGGATCATTTCGAGAAAATCCTCTGATTCTGAGTTACCCGTAAGGACAGTCCAATCTATTTGGCCAAGGTTAAAGTTGCCTACTATACAGACTTTGCTGTGTATGGAAGCCCTGCGCATTTCATCCCAGATAAGTCGCTCATTGACGCTATCAAGATTGGGGGGTCTATATATTACTCCTGTGATTCATTTTTCCCGACCGTCGCTTAATTCTATCCAATTTGTTTCTGTATTCCTCTCAGTTTTTATTTCCTTATTTATTTCACACTTCAGATTATCCCTAGCATAGATTGCTACTCCGCCTTCTTTCCCAGTACAGTAGTGCTTTGTAATTATTACCGCCCGGGTGGGTCTTGGCCAGGTGTGGTTTCCTTAACACGGTTATATCGTAGGGTTATGCAAGTACTTAGGCCGGGGTCAGGTCTTGACCTGAGGTGTGTCAACCTGTGGTGTTAGGGTACCATGCGGTCTGTACTGTATTTGCTGTTATATGTGATGTAATTCTGGGCTGTAAGCTTTGATCTGATATTCAATCATTACACCTCCCGCCAAGACCAAAGCTTCCATCACAGAGAACTGATGGCACACATAGACAGCAATATCAAGTGTAGTATCTAAGATAGTCCCTGAGGCGATTAATCCAATCTCACAATCTGGCTTAGTTTGATCTGACAAAGATTTACTATAATGATGAAGATGATGAATATGAAGATAATGAAGATGAAGATAATGAAAAAAAGACGAGGAGGTGAAAGGAGATGATAAAAATGAAGATGATGATTAAGATGAAGATAATGAAGCTCATGATGAAGGTGATGAATATGATTAGGATGATGGAGATAAAGATATTGAAGATGAAAAGGACAAAGATGATGAATATGGTGAAGATGATGAACTTGAAGACGATGTACGTGAAGATAATGAACATGATGAAGATGAAGGTGAAGACTTTGAGGATGGTGTAGATGAAAATGATGAGCATGATGGAGATGATACAGATGAAAATGATGAAGATTAGGATGAAAATGTTGAAGATCTTGAAGATGATGAGCATGAATATGAATGTCAATACGATGAAGATGAAGATGATGAAGATGAAGATGATGAAGATAAAGATAATGAAGATGAAGATGACGAATATAAAGATGATGTAGATGAAGATGATGAAGTTAATGAAGATGAAGATAATACAGGTGATAAAGATGATGGAGATGATGAAAATGAAGATGATGAAGATGAAGGTAATAAAAATGTTGTAAATGATGAAGACAAAAATGAAGATGGTGAATATGAAGATAATGAAGATGAAGATGATAAAGATGATTAATATGAAAAAAGATGGTGAGTATGATGATGATGAAGATGATGATGATGAAGCAGGTGATGCAGATGAAGAAGATAAATATGAAGGTAATGAAGAAGATGAAGATGATGCAGATGAAGATGATGAAGATGAATATGATGATGATAAAGAAAAAGGTGGTGAAGATGAAGACGAAGTTAATGACGATGAAGATGATGAAGATGAAGAAGATTCTAAAGATGAAAATGATAAAGATGAAGATAAAGATGATGAAAATGAAGATGATAAATATCATGAAGATGAAGATGATCAAGATGTTGGTGATGAGCATGAAGATGAAGAAGATGGTGAAGATGAAGATGATGAAGATGATGAAGATGAAGGATATCATGAAGATTAAGATGATGCAGTTGACGAAGATGATGAAGATGTACATAATGAAGATGATAATGATGGTGATGATGAAGATGAGGATTATGAAAATAACGAAGATGATGAAGATGAAGATAATGGGGATGAAGATGATGAAAATTAAAAAAATAAAATGATGAAGATGATAAAGTTTTAGATGATGAAGATGAAGATGATGAAGATGAAAATGATGATGATGACGAATTTAATGAGATGAGCTTAAGTAGAAATAATAGTAGGAAGTTATTAGTTGTAGGATTGTAAAGTGAAGAAGATTGGTAGCATGGCCGACTAGTTATTTAAACTGTAAATATATTCTTAGGGGAAATCTTTCTAAAAACTACTTTCAATACAACTATTTATTAACTACCTCAATGACACACACACACATTAATAGATCATTATATTTACGTTATTATACAATGACTCTCGGACAACAAACATGAAATGGATACACTTCCCACCGCAAGTAACTCACCGTATGGACAGCTCTGACAATGACTCAAGTGTGACCTGAGGGAGGTCCATCAGGTGCTGCTGGACAATGTCTCCTATGGGAGACTGCTAGCTGGAGATGCGGTGGCGGGGAGAGAAGTCTCCCTGTGGGGAGGAGCTGTCGACCTCGTCCCTGTTACAATAATGATCCGAATGCAAATGCTCGTGGAGGCAGCTGCAGACTCTTATATTGGCGATGACAAGCCGGAAGATGTCATCACTAATCTGGGTGTGTCTGGTCAGGTGACAGGTGTTCTGGCTGGAGGGTAGCTTCTTGAGTAACACGGTCATGTCGCCGGGTTTAGCTAATCGCGTGGCAGTGAGAATTCTGGTTCATTGTGACCGTGACCCCTCTTGGGTCAGGTCTTAATCTCACTTTAATTACGAAGGGTGGGTCAACTTACGGGGGTGTACACACCTGTGCCTCCGATCACAGATATATGTACTGTTTTTCTCTGGGCTGTAAGCTGTGGACTGATAAACAATTGTTGCACAAAGTTGAAGGTGATAAAGATGATGAAGATGAAAATGATGAAGATGAAAAAGATGAAGATTATGGAGATGAAGAAGATGAAGATGATTAAGATTATGAAGATGATGTAGATGAAGATAATGAAAATGAAGATAATGAAGATGATGAAGATGAAGATGATGAAAATGATAACTATGAAAATTATGAAGAAAATGATGATGAACATGATGAACATGATTAAGATTATAAAGATGAACGTGATGATGATGAAGCAGAAGATGAAGATGATGGAGATGATGAAGATGAAAGTAATGAATATGATGAAAATTATGAAGATGATGAAGATGAAGATGATGCAGATGAAGACGATGAAGATGAAAATGATGGTGATAAAGAAAATGATGATGAAGATGATAAAAATAAAGAAAAGAAAAATGATGAAATTGGAGATGATGATGAAAATGATGAAAATGAAGATGATGAAGGCAAAGATGGTGATGATAAAAATGAATACATTAAGATGAAGATTGAAGATGGTGTAGATGAAGATGATGAAGATGAATAAGATTCTAAAGATGGAGGCTGAAGATGATGAAAATGAAGATGATCAGTATGCTGAGGATGATGGAGGTAAAGATGATGAAGATGAAGATGGTGAAGTTGATGAAGATGAAGATGAAGATGATCAAAATTAAAATGATCAAGATATTGGTGATGAACATGAAAATGAAGAATATAGTGAAGATGGAGATGATGAATATGATGAAGATGTAAATGATGAATATGATAAGGATTGAGATGATGAGAGGATGAAGCTGAAAATGATAATGATGATGATGATGATGATGAAGAAGAAGATAATGAAGATGAAGATAATGAAGGTGAAGATGTTGAAGGTAATGAGGATGAAGGTAATGAAGATGAAGATGGTGAAGGTGATGAAGATGAAAATAATGATGATGATGACGAAGATGAAGGTAATGAAGATAATGAAGATTATGAAGATGGTGAAGATGAAGATGAAGCTTGTGAAGATGAAGATGATGAAGATGACAAAGATGAAGATGATAAATAAGATGAGGATATTGGAGATAAAGATGATGAAGATGAAGAATAATGAAGATGAAGATAATGAAGAAGATGATAATGATGATGAAGGGGAAGATGATGAAGATGGTGAAGATGAAGATGATGAATATGATGAAGATTAAGATGCTGAAGATGAAAAAGATGAAGATGAAGATGATGAAAATGAAGATGATAAAATGAAGATGATGATGATGAAGTTTAAGATGATGAAGATGATAATGATAATTAAGATGAAGATGATGAGGATGATTAATATGAAGATGCTGAAGATTAAGATGATGAAGGCGGCAAAGATGAAGAGTAATGAAGATGATGAAAATGATGAAAATAATGATGATGATGATGATGAAAATTAAATTGATAAAAGAGAAGATGATCAAGATTATGATGATGATGAAAATAAAGAAGATGACAATGATAAATATGATGAAAATAATTATGATGAATATGATGAAGATATGAACACCTACTGCTGTGCCTTCTTTGATTACAAATCTATCAATCATTTGCTCGACAATAATTATTTCCAGTTCCTGAATAACCAGGGATACAACTTAAGGCACCCAGAGCTACTAAGACCACCCCCCACGCACTCCCCTCAGTCCCAGACCTCCATAAAATATCACAGTGTGAAGATGTGGAACAACTTACTCCCACCCATCCGAGCAAAGACTACGCTCCCTTCCTTTATATCATCTCTTAAAAAATATCTATTGTCTGAGTATTAATATTTCTTGTAATACCTACTATATTTACAGTACCTGCTTTTATTGTACCATCAAAACCGTTTTACCGGAAATTATCATGTAAATAGATAAGAAATTACCATTTCATTAAACATAATTACCAACTAGACATAATCCTGATAGCTCTGACCTCTTATTCAACCTTATTACTGTACAACCCAGGTTGTACTGCTCCCCCATTATACTTATGTTTTTTAATTCCACTGTAATTTATTTATATATAAATAAATACAAAAGTTAGCTAAAAAAAATAATAAAAACAATAAATAAATAGAATAAATAAATATTGAAGTGATAACCGTGGTAACATTATGAAATGTTCTTATTACCACCATGCTATTGTACTATTCCAGATGTTACTAATTGTTACATAATACTTCCTTGAGATAAATGTATAGTATATCTCAGGTGCCTAAAAGAGTGCTCAAGCTCTCAACTGGCTCAGCCATGTTAATATTGTTATTATAATCCACTCTGTATCTGTGTTTTTCTGGCTAAATAACCTGCTTCAATTCAATTCAATTCAATTCAATTCGATGAAGATGAAGAAGATATAGGATGAAGATGAAGATGATGAAGAGGAAGATGATAAAGATAATGAAAAAAAAGATGAGGAGGATGATGCATTTGATAAAGATGAAGATGATGAAGATGAAGATGATGAAGAGATGATGGTGAAGATGATGAACATGATTTGGATGACGGATATAAAGATGATGATGGTGAAGATGATGAACATAATTAGGATGATGGATATAAAGATGATGCCGATGAGGATAATGAAGGTGAAGACAAAGATAAATAAGATAAAGATGATGACGATGATGAAGATGGTAAAAATGAAAATAATGATGATGATGATGAAAATGAAGGTAATGAAGATGATGAAGATAATGATGATGAAGATGATGAAGATGGTGAAGAAGATGAACATGAAGATGATGAAGATGTAGAAGATGATGAACATGAAGATGATGAACATGAAAATGATGAACATCATGAAGATTAAGTTGATGAAGGTGGTGAAGATGAAGATAATGAAGATGACGATGAAGAATGAAGTTGAGGTAAATGAAGATGATGAGGTTGATGAATATGGTGAAAATGATGTTGATAATGATGAATATGATGATGATGATGAAGATGAAGATTATGATTAGGATGATGAAGTTAAAGATGAGGATGAAAATGATGAAGATGGTAAAGATGATGAAGATCAAGAAAATGGTGAAGATGAAGAAGATGAAAATGATGAAGATGATGAAGATGAAGATAATACTAAGATGAAGATGAAAAATATGATGATAATGTACATGAAGTTGATGAAGGTAATGTGGATGAGAGTGAATATAATAATGATAAACATAATGGAGATGATGAAGATGAAGATGATGAAGATGAAGGTAATTTAAGATGAAGATGAGGATGATGAATAGGATGAAAATGAAGATGATGAAGATAATGAAGATGAAGATGATTAAATGAAGATGATGAAAATAATACATTTGAAGCTGAAGATGAAAAATATAATGAAAATGAAGATGGCGAAGATGATGAAGATGGCAAAGATCAAGATGATGAAGATGTTGATGATAATGAAGATGATAAATAAGATGAGGATGATGGAGAAAAAGATGCTGAAGATGAAAATAATGTAGATGAATATGAATATGAAGATGATGAAGTTTAAGATGATGAAGATGATGAAGATGAAGATGATGAAAATGATGAAGATAATGAATATGAAGATGATGAAGTTGAGAATGATGAAAATGTTAAAGATGAAGAGAAACAATATAAAGATGATGATGATGAGGATGATGAAGATGAGGATGATGAATATGATGAAAATGAAAATGAAGATGATGAAGATAAAAATAATGAAGACGAAGATGTTGGAGATGAAAGTGAAGATGATGAATATGATGATGATGATGATGAAGATTGTGAAGATGAAGATGATGAAGATGACAATGATGAAGATGAGGAAGATGATAATGATGAAGATGATGAAGATAAAGACGATGAAGATGACGAAGGCGATAAAAATGATAAAGATGATGAAGGTGATGAAGATGATTAAGATGTAGATGATGAAGAAGATGCAGAAGAAGATGAAGAAGATGATGATAATAAAGATGATGAAGATGAAAATAATGAAAATGGAAGAGATGAAGATGGTGAAGGTGATGATAATGAAAATGCTAAATAAGATGAGTGTGATGGAGATAAAGATGATGAAGACAAAAGCAATGCAAATGATGATTATGATGAGGATGATGAAGTTGACGATTATGAACTTGAAGATGATTAGGATGAAAAGGGTGATGAAGTTGATGAATATGTAGATGATGAGGATGATAAAAATGATGAAGATAATGAAGATTAGGATAATGAAGATAAGGACGATGAAGATGATGAAGACGAAGATATTGAAGAATATGGTAAAGATGATGGTGATGAAGGTTATGAAGATGATGAAGCTGAAGATAATGAAAATAATGAAGATGACGATGAAGAGGTTGAATGATGATGAAGATAATGAAGGTGATAATGAAAATTATGAAGATGATGATGATGATGATGATGATAAAATAATAAATAATAAAATTATAATAAAATAATAAAATAGTAATAGCAATAATAGCAACAATAATAATAATAGTACTACTACTACTACAATAACTACTTTTTTTTTTTTTTTTTTTTTTTTTTTTTTAAACATGGCCTCCAGCCTCCCCCAATAGCCAGACCTTAGCCACCATTTAATTACCTTAATATTAAATGTCCTAATACATAAGAAGCTATCCTATCTGTGTTAAATTAGTTGAGCCGCAGATCTATGCGGCATTCAGTGACAGTAGCCTCATAGTCAATATCTGCAGCAGTTGTCGGAGTAGGGGCAAAAGCTCTCGTTTCCCTGAGGCAGAGCAAAGCCGACCGAAGGAGAGAGAAAGACAGTCGACATCTCATCCAGGCTGTAACATAACTTCTGGGCTGCTGCTTCTGTTCGGAGATCACCTCTGCGAGTCTGGCGTAGAAACATCTTGCACTTGGTCCCATCCCACAAGAGGTTGTGAACACTAGAGGAGTGAAGCTGCCTTGATCAACGTTTTGAATTCTCTCCCCATATGCCCGTCTCTTGTCGTTCTCGTTCCTCCTATGTGCAGCATCGAGAGCTAGGTTACGGTGACATGCGGCCATGGGATGAAATATCCTGATGTCGAAGAAAGCTCGCTGTCCCGGCGTCCAGAATCCTCGAGCACTGACGTCAACAAGGGCTTCGCTAGATGTGTTTGAAGTCCTGTGTTGGAAGATCTCACCATCCAATGGAAGGAGGGTCGGTTCTACCATGACATCCCGGCAGATTTCTTTCAACATATTTGCTGTGAGGTCCCTTACCTCGTCATGCCTCATGCATATGAAGCCCCCCTTCTGCACACCATGGCGTGATCGCCATCATAGGAAGAGCCACACACGCATTGGGAGGGCAAACCTTCTACTGGCCGTCCATACCTTAGAGCAATGGCATCTGTAAATTCTTGTTTATTAAGACTGAAACCATTTGCCCTTATCGGTAACGTAGTTAACCAGTTCGAGGCGCCCACCTTCTGCGCTATAGCTACTTTTTTTTTCAAATTTTCTGGTACCTGCAGCAACAGTTGCTGCAACTTATCATTTTGGCAGTGCTGTCGATCTGTCGTAATGGACCTACGAATCTTATTTACTTCACTGGTATCCACTTCCCCAGTTGCATTCTGGGCTATTATGTGGTCCGTGAGGGCTGCTGTGAGCTTAAGTGAATTTTGATGTTCAGTGGCAGCAATCTCTTCTGCATTTGTTAGTCCTATCCCTCCCATTCTTGATGGAAGTGCAAGAAGTGCTTTTTCTGCTGGGGTTAAGACAGGGTGTTTCACTAATTTAGGAATGAAAATGACACTGATAACTTCTTCCAGAGGGTGGAGGAGGGGTCCGATATCAGGGATAGTACGCATCAGGTAGTTCCAACGATGCTTGACTCTATGGGTGAATACAGCAAAGGCCGCATGTGGCTCTGTGTTAGCAATCTCAGACAGAGCTTGGATTTCACTAACCCACTCATTCACCTTTCCCGCTACATACTCGGTCCTGAAGTCAGCAGTGCCAATTACTGCGCCTAGATGTCTTTGGCCGTCCTTAGTTATTTTGACCTCACTTCCACCAAAAACCTCCGTTGCCCGTTCATAATGTTCTGGCTTCACAATGAGGAAGGACTTGCTGGCGTTTGGGTGGTACCCTATTTGTGGACCTCGCGATGTTACCAAGTCCCACCACTTTTTGATGCTCTCCACTTTTCCTGCTCCTGTTAGGTCATCAGCATATGCCACTTGTTTGACCCCACTTGTTTCAAATTGTATTTCTTGTTGGAGCACTGAAAGGCCAATTGCATACATTGCCATTGCAACAGGGTCCCCCTGTGTTGTTCCCTCGGTTGACTGTAAGATGGTATCACTTCTTATAGCCTTGTTGTTTACTACATAGAGGTCTGATGGATTCCTATACGAATTTTCAACATACATTGCAAAGCTTGGACACTTGATCTTGATGTTGTGCAGTGCAGCCTTGCGGTTAAGTATGTTGAATGCGTTTGAAGCATCCACCAGGAGAACGGCCTCACAATCACGATGCTCAAATATCAATCTCATGGCGTGAATGGCGGCCTCCCCGCCAGCCTGGTGGCCAACACACACTTGTAGGTTCCCTGCTGCTGCCCTGACATCATCCTTTACCACCATCATTTTCCGATGATCCGCCTCAGCACTTCCCCCACCCGTATAGGCCTACATCCTAGTTTTTTTTCCAGAGGAATAAGGCGGCAGGCCGTCAGGGCCTGGAGGTGATGGCAGCAAGAGGATGCAAGCTTTCTTGCAAGGGCGGCAATGGCAGTGCAGAGATCGCTTGCCACAGGGCCAAACTTGTTTGTGCTGAGGGTGACTCTCCAACCGTTTGCATCCAGACCTGAAGGGCCGGCTCCTCCTCGAGTCTTCAGAGCCTTTTTCCACACCATCTCTCCAGTTATTTTCTCGAACAGGACAGCGTTTGGTGGGGTATAAATACCCTCGAACCTGATGCCTTCTTCGTCGCTTGCAGGGGGATGTTTCTCTTTCAGTAGTTTTAATGTCTCTCTGTTTATTGGCAAAACCCCACCGGAGGATTCCTCTGTGAGAGATCTTACCGCCAGAGACACTTTTCCCACAAGCATTTTGTTTCCAAATTTTCTTGCCACGTCATCGATGTTTTGCTTTCCGTCACCCGTAATTTTTAGTCTCTCCTGCAGTGTTCTTGCTTCACATAGGAGATCATCAAGGGCCCCAGTCTGCCACATTGCCAATCTTCTCTTCATTGCTGCCACATTTTCTTTGTGCTTGGTCTTTGTGTGTGTCTTCTGACAAAATAGATGTGGTATTATTGCCAGTATTTGAAGAACCAAAGGGGCGAGGAAGCGGTCCTGAGTATAACACTGCCCCGTATAGTTTTTGAGGTTTGTATATTATTAAGCTTTTCTGAGTGTATTTTGCATGCTGATCTCAAAAATGTTATCCATTTTGCTCAATCAGGTTAGAATTTTGTGCTATAGCATTTTAAGAGGAGATTCAGGTAAAATATTGGCATTTTTCGCTCAAAATGGGGTCCTCATATTCGTTCATTAAAAAAATCATCCGAAACATTGGCAAGCCTCACAGAAAAGATTTTGGTCAGTTTTAATGCCCTTACGATGCATTTAAATACACCCACGTGCTCGCCGGCCATTTAAATGTCCGCCGTGACGCAAAGGAAAAGAGTATATGTCCGTGTTTTTTTACATATATTTTTTCACAATTAAATTTCTTTTTCATCTGGTGGTACATGGCATGTTTCTTCTGTCTGTGGGATAGTCGAGCAGACAAGCAGCACTACATGCAATGTGACTGGCCTGCAAGAAGTGGACTTACTCCAGGTTCTCACAATGTTGTTGCCCATGCTCTGGTGAATCCGCAGAACATTCTTCTTCCGCCACTGCACATCAAGCTTGGTCTGTTCAAAAACTTTGTAAAGGCACTGGACAAAAAAAGCCAGGCTTTCAATTTTCTGAAAGAAAAATTTCCAAAAGTCAGTGAGGCAAAGCTGAATGCAGGAATTTTTGATGGCCCTCAGATCAGAGAGCTTTTCAAAGATCCCAAGTTTGATTGCAGCATGGATGTAAATGAGAAGAAAGCCTGGCATGCCTTTAAGTCTATTGTCTCCAATTTTCTTGGCAACTACAGAAGTCCAGAGTATGAACGAGTTGTTGAGGACATACGTCTGAGCTACAAAGTTCTTGGTACACGCATGTCCATCAAGATGCACTTCCTCAGCTCCCACTTGGACTACTTTCCAGAGAACTGTGGTGATGTGAGTGAAGAACAAGGAGAACGCTTCCATCAAGATATCCGTGTAATGGAGGAGCGGTACCAGGGTCGCTGGGATATCAACATGCTCGCCGACTACTGTTGGTGTATGAAACGGGACGCCCCAGACACTGACCACCAAAGAAATTCTCTGCGACAGCCATTTATGCATGTCTAACTGTAAAGGCATCTATGTAGTTGACATATTTTGGTCCTATGTGTTGTGGTTACATTTCTTATGATATATTTTGCATAAAAATTTTGACATCATATTTAAGAATTTCGATTTTTTCCTAATTCCCATAACATAAAAATCTGACCTCATTGGGCAAAATGAATGGCATTTTTGGAATCAGCACGCAAAATACATAAAGAATCAGCTAAGAAACCCCGCACCTCATGAATTTTTTTTTCAAATGCAGCCCAGTGTTATAATCAGTCATGAGGCGAGTCTTCTCCCGAATCATTTCTCTGGTGGCCGCACACTTGGGTGGTTCAAATAAGTTAGCGGGCGACCACTTGACAATTTCTGAATTGGTTTCTTTGACATATATGTCTGCATTTTCCATCGACATGCCATTCCACTGAGGTGGCTGTCTCTCATTTTCCACGTGGACATCTGCTACTAAGGGAGCAGCATTTATTAGTACTACATTTTCGGGTTGAGTAGACTCACTGCTATCATTTCGGATATCATCCCGTGGTTGGGTCCCGGCGATATCCACTGTGGCCACCTGTGTCGGCTCCCTGCGACGTGGGTTACGACACTGGTCTCGCTTCTTGCAATCCACACATGGTCTGTTGTTTCTCGCACAAACACAATTTGTGCAGTTTTGGTTCGGGTTAGCACAGACGCAGCAATGATTGTTACCAGGCATAGTGAACAGCACCTTGCGCGACAGTTACGTCCGCCTCCGAACATCTGATTTAGTCCCAGGCACAAGATAATACTGGTTTTTATGAGGGAAGGGTGGAGAGGTGACAGGCTTGACTGCTGTGTCCAGGTAGTAGGGGCATACGTGCACCCGCGTGGGTGCGTAGGCTACCCCCCCCCCCCCCCTCCAAGGGCGACCATCCATACGTCAGAATGATACACTATGGACAAGAATTTGTCACACCAAGCACTACTACTACTACTACTACTACTAATAATAATAATAATAATAATAATATAATAATAATAATAATAATAATAATAATAATAATAATAATAATAATAATAGTAATAATAACAATAACAATGTCCCTCCCTCAGGTGACCGAGCCGAGGAGGTCTGGGCCACTCACGGGAGGAGAGACTTATTCATAAGACTCTTAAGAAGAAGTAAACCTTGTTAACTTTCTTTCTAAGGAGAATAAAAAAAGTCTTTGTGTTAAACCTTTTTTTCTTACCCGAACAAAGTATTTATGATTTTTTGGTTCGATAACGTTGATATTAAATAATAATAATAATAAAAACCGAATCCTTGAATACCTTTAGTAAATATAACAAGTAAATTCTTTGTCATTTTTTAAGACGCAAAATCTGATCTTAATATTTGGAAAGACGAAATATGTGAGTCGAATTACTACCGACCACATTCTTATTTTAATACTTCAACAGGTAATGATTTTAAGCTTCGTTTACAACAATCTAAACTACTCAACAACAATATAGAAATATGAACAATATTCTTTTTATGTAATGACAAAATTAATATGCGTTTATTGTAACTGTTATACAAAGCATTTGTAATGGCACTGTACAAGAGTCAACGATTGTCTCTACTAGACGAGTAATGATGGTGAGTCAAAGGCATCAATAATCAGCAAAGGCGTATGAGAACATCTGGGAAGGTACATGCCTATCTTTTCTTTATGTTTATACTGTCAATATTTCGTCTTGCTGAGCCCCCGCCTACTATTAAGTATGTGAAACCTACTACCATACAGTGCTTTCCCAACAGTTCATTTATACCCCGGACTAGTAACTGTGTGGAAGTCCCTGCCACACAGACTGTTTTCCTGTCATGTAACGTCCGACAGTTCATTTATACCCCACACAGTGTTTTACTTACATCAATAATTAAAATCGTCCAGCTTCACATTCCTTTAGTCTTTGGCTAGGGGACGACGCAATGATGAATAGATTTGACAATAATAATAACCTGTCCTCTCTGTGACCCTTTTTTTGTTAAGTATTATTTACGTTCACAGTGATTATAATAGTTTTCTACATATTGTATTTTATTTTTTTAAATATCAATATAATTAATAGGGTATCTACTTTTGTCTGTCTGGCTATCTCTCTCTCTCTCTCTCTCTCTCTCTCTCTCTCTCTCTCTCTCTCTCCGGAAATTTCCCTGGCGTCCACGGTTCCTCTGAATACATTTTACAGCACAAAAGAATTATGAAACGACGCCAGCAAAATATACAACACTGATGGTCCAACACATTATTTTTTGCTCCAGATTTTATCATTGAAAAGAACGATTTTTATTCCTACCGATTTTTAAAACTGGTTGTAAAATATTATGAATTATGTCCGTGTCTTTGTAAGCGTAGGGGTGTTGAAGCACTTAAAAACCAAGACCTTGGGGCAGTTGAAGCACCTAAAACAAAGACCTAGTGAACGGTACTTAATAGCCCTGACAGTTGAAGCACCTGAAACATGGTAAACGGTGCTTAATAACCCTGACATTGAGGCACCTAAAACAAAGACTTAACCCTGGCAGTTGACGCACCTAAAAGTTAGACACATTAACAATAAACTATATTTATTTCGCCGTGAAGATCATGACTGATGATATTAAAGAAAAAAGACCAAAACAACTAGCAGTTCCTGGATCCCCTACCGTCTAAAGCAGGAAATTTTTAAATTGGAAACTACTGGTATTTTACAAATATATAATTTCATAAATATAATTTTTCCAGGTACCATTTTCACTTATGTTCTAGTATGGAGAATAATTTATTTTCCATGTTTTCTTGCTTATTAATTATTATTAACTTTGATTGTTTACGTAATTATACTGTATTTTGACGCACAGAAGAGATTTCGTATAGTAAACTAATACCGCTATGTTTGAGTACATAGTATGAAGTAGGGAGACGTGTACCTGTGTTCCTGATAACTCCTCTACTTCAACAGCTGGTGGGGATTCTTAGAAGGGGTGGGGATTCTTGTATTATGACAGCTGGTGAAGATTCTTGTATTATAACAGCTGGTGGGGATTCTTGTATTATAGCAGCTGGTGGGATTCTTATATTGTGACAGATGGTTTGGATTCTTGTATTATGACAGGTGGTGGGGATTCTTACAGCTAGTAGAGAGTCTTATAGGTGGTGGGGATTCTTAGAAGGGGTGGGGATTCTTGTATTATAACAGCTGGTGAAGATTCTTGCATTATAACAGCTGGTGGAGATTCTTTTATTGTAACAGTTGATGATGATTCTTACAGGTGGTGGGTATTCTTACAGCTTGTGGAGATTCTTGTATTGTAACAGTTGATAGGGATTCTTACAGGTGGTGGGTATTCTTACAGCTGGTGGAGATTCTTGTATTGTAACAGATGGTGGGGATTCTTTTATTGTAACAGTTGATAGGGATTCTTACAGGTGGTGGGTATTCTTACAGCTGGTGGAGATTCTTGTATTGTAACAGTTGGTGGGGATTCTTTTATTGTAACAGTTGATAGGGAGTCTTACAGCTGGTGGAGATTCTTTTATTATAATAGTTGGTGGGGATTCTTACAGCTGGTGGAGATTCTTCTATTGCAACAGTTGGTGAGGATTCTTGTATTGTAACAGCTGGTGGAAACGCTAGGAACGCCTGGGAAAGACTATGAAATGTGAGACAATATATCGAGAGGAAAAAGTTAGTGTGGGGAGTCACCCTTGTGTAACATGTGAGACCTCGTAAACGCTGGGCATTTATTGGTATGATGCAAGACAACAATGCCTGAGAATTTTATTGCTCCAAAAATGTTTCTCGTTTGATTTATCATTTTATGCTGCAGTGAGGTTTTACTAGTCTTTTTTGTGAGATTTTTTTATTGTTCCGAAAATGTTCCTCGATTGAGTTAACTTTTGATGCTGAACTGAAATAGAAATGTTCATGTTTTAACGAAATTTTTTATGCTCCAATATTGTTCTGGTTTAAGTTAACGTTTTATGCAGGAGTGTGGTGATGCACCCATCTTTTAGGTGATATCGTCTATTGTTCTCAAAGTGCGTTTTTTTTTTTTTTTTTTTTTTTTAACGGGCATTAGTCCACCTGGCACAGGTCATTTTATGACTTGTTTCAGGTGATATTCTATGCTGAAGTGAAATGAAATATCACAATTTTAGCGTGATTTTTATTGTTCTAATGTTCTTCTTGTGTGAGGTAACATTTTATACTGAAGGTGTTTTATTGATACCTTTATTGCTCTAGAAATAGGTTAGATTGATTATTATTTTATCTCTTCAAGTTTATATATGTTCAAGCTACCATTTTGTTTGTAATGTAAGGTAAAATGACATTAATATTTTATTCAGACCTTTATTACCCTAAAATTATGCTTGAATCGTAATTTTACATTGATAAAACGACATATTTATTGCTCGAAAACATAGCTTATTTGAGCTACTGCCACTTTTTGCAATTCATTCCCACGGAAATTCATAAGTATATAGACAATATTTTGTATTATATCACTGCGTTATAAACTTTGACATCATCTCATTATAAATCGACATTTCATCATATTATTTCGACAGATTTGCAGATATCACACCGATAGATCACCATAATACATTGCCATATTAAATTATCCAGGACAATCAGACACTCAATATCAACAAACAGCGTCATATGTTTAATCCAACAAGGTAGGTAACATAGTAACATCTAGTTGAAGGACTTGGTACATGCATACATAACACTATTTTATGTTTCATCAGAGACTATGGCTTATATAATACATAGATAGTATACCGTCAAAATATTTGGAACTTGACTCAAACCAAAGTGACTTGTAGGCAGTACATATACATAAAATTTATGCATGGGACATTTAGGTACCGTTATCTTAGGCGCCAACCGTAGGTATGAAAATAGGTGTCTTACGTATTCGAACCCATAAAGCTCCCAGTCTTCTAGCATACGACATTCTATTTTCGATAATGTTACCGTGTATATATTGTAATATTATCAGTGTAATTAATATTTGCTGTATTAGGCAGAGACTCTTTCAAGCTTAAATAGGGGATAAATTATTATTTGGACGAAGCATCTATTTATATTATTTGTATTTGTCTCAGCTGACACACAAACACACACACACAAAGATAATAGTATGGTAATATTTTTGGTGGATTGGCAATATCAATGAAAAGATACATTGTTGTTTTTAATATATATGACTGTTTGATTAGTATTTTTCTGCTTATGAATGAATTATTGAAGTTCTTTCAAACGTAAAATTGGATGAAAGTGTTTAGAAAAAATATTTTAAAAGTACAAAAAAGGGGAATATTCACGAATATTTATATTCTATGTATACAGAAATGTAATTTGTTTAAATTATATTGTTTTTAAATCATTTTTATAATTTCATTTTTTTAGCGGTTTTAATTAGTTTTATCAATTGTTTATATTATTTATAACTATGTTAATACGAGTTTTTATGAATATATATAAATTTGGTATGTGTATATGTATGTATAAATAAAAATAAATAAAAAAAATAAATATATAAATAAAAAAAAATAAAAATGATAAATAATAAAATAAATAAATATTGAAGTGATAACCGTGGTAACACTACGAGATGTACTTATTACTACCATGCTATTGTACTATTCCAGATGATACTAAATGTTATATAACACTTCCTTGAGATAATTGTATAGTATATATCAGGTGCCTCAAAGAGAGCTCAGGTTCTCAACTGGCTCAGTCATGTTAATATTGTTATTATTATCCACTCTGTATCTGTATTTTTCTGGCTAAATAAACTGTTACAATTCAATTCAAACTTCGCATCCAATATATTGTAGCCTCACTGTTCCATAAGGTACGTGTAGCCTATGAAACCAACGTTCCCATTTTTCTGTCTATAAAATTGTATTGAAATATGTGAAATCGAGTCAAAATATATTCCTGCCACGTTTTAATATACAAAATTGAATTAACTTATTGTTGCCTAAAACGTCATATATTTTTCACTGGTAATATCTTTATGTCAGGTGAATGTGTGTGATGCCTTTGTAATCAAACATGAACTACGACGTGAGAAGATAAGAGGTTAACTTACTGTAACTGTTTTGTACAAGACTGTAACTTACTTGTTGTTTCTTACAGTAATGTGCTCAAGTAAGAGAAGGAGGTAACTTATAATAACTGCTTTAGCAACAACATAACCTGTGTATAAGTTTCAGTAGTATTGTCTTTATGTAATAATATAGAGTAACATATTGCAATTATTATTATTATTATTATTATTATTATTATTATTATTATTATTATTATTATTATTATTATTATTATTATTATTTTTATTATTATTATAATTATTATTATTATTATTATAATAATAATTATCATTATAATTATTATTATTATTATTATTATTATTATTATTATTATTATTATTATTAGTAGTAGTAGTAGTAGTAGTAGTAGTAGTAGCAAGGCTCTAAGAGGTGATACCATCTTACAGTCAACCGAGGGAACAACACAGGGGGACCCTGTTGCAATGGCAATGTATGCAATTGGCCTATCAGTGCTCCAACAAGAAATAAAATTTGAAACAACTGGGGTCAAACAAGTGGCATATGCTGATGACCTTACAGGAGCAGGAAAAGTGGAGGGCATCAACAAGTGGTGGGACTTACATCGCGAGGTCCATAAAGAGGGTACCACCCAAACGCCAGCAAGAACTTCCTCATCGTGAAGCCAGAACATTATGAACGGGCAGTGGAGGTTTTTGGTGGAAGTGAGGTCAAAATAACTAAGGACGGCCAAAGACATCTATGCGCAGTAATTGGCACTGCGGACTTCAAGACCGAGTACGTCGCGGGAAAGGTGAATGAGTGGGTTAGTGAAATCCAAGCTCTGTCTGAGATTGCTAACACAGAGCCACATGCAGCCTTTGCTGCATTCACCCATGGAGTCAAGCATCGTTGGAACTACCTGATGCGTGCTACCCCTGATATCGGACCCCTCCTCCACCCTCTGAAAGAAGTTATCAGTGTCAATTTCATTCCTAAATTAGTGAAACACCCTGACTTAACCCCAGCAGAAAGAGCACTTCTTGCACTTCCATCAAGATTGGGAGGGATGGGACTAACAAATCCAGAGGAGATTGCTGCCACTGAACATCAAAATTCACTTAAGCTCACGGCAGCCCTCACGTACCACATAATAGCCCAGAATGCAACAGGGGAAGTGAATACCAGTGAGGTAAATAAGATTCGTAGGTCCATTACGACAGATCGACAGCACTGCCAAAATGATAAGTTTCAGCAACTGTTGCTGCAGGTACCAGAAAATTTGAAAAAAAATGTAGCTATAGCGCAGGAGGTGAGCGCCTCGAGCTGGTTAACTACGTTACAGATAAAGGCAAGTGGTTTCAGTCTTAATAAACAAGAATTTACAGATGCCATTGCTCTAAGGTACGGTCGGCAGGTAGAAGGTTTGCCCTCCCAATGCGTGTGTGGTTCTTCCTATGATGGCGATCACGCCATGGTGTGCAAGAAAGGGGGCTTCATATGCATGAGGCACGACGAGGTAAGGGACCTCACAGCAAATATGTTGAAAGAAATCTGCCGGGATGTCATGGTAGAACCGACCCTCCTTCCATTGGATGGTGAGATCTTCCAACACAGGACTTCAAACACATCTAACGAAGCCAGTGTGGACGTCAGTGCTCGAAGATTCTGGACGCGGGGACAGCGAGCTTTCTTTGACATCAGGATTTTTTATCCCATGGCCGCATGTCACCGTAACCTAGCTCTCGATGCTGCAGATAGGAGGAACGAAAACGACAAGAGAAGGGCATATGGGGAGAGAATTCAAAACGTTAATCAAGGCAGCTTCACTCCTCTAGTGTTCACAACCTCTGGTGGGATGGGACCAAGTGCAAGATGTTTGTACGCCAGACTCGCGGAGGTGATCTCCGAACAGAAGCAGCAGCCCAGAAGTTATGTTACAGCCTGGATGAGATGTCGACTGTCTTTCTCTCTCCTTCGGTCGGCTTTGCTCTGCCGCAGGGGAACGAGAGCGTCAACTCCGACAACTGCTGCAGATATTGACTATGAGGCTACTGTCACTGAATGCCGCATAGATCTGCGGCTCAACTAATTTAACACAGATAGGATAGCCACTTACGCATGAGGATATTTAATATTAAGGTAATTAAATGGTGGCGAAGGTGTGGCTATTGGGGGAGGCTGGAGGCCACGTTTAAAAAAAAATGTAGTAGTTGTAGTAGAAGTAGAGTGGGCCAGTGCGGCGTGGGTGTGTTGGAGTGTCCTCCCTGATCAAAAGTGTTATTGGAGGGTATATACTCAGATTGTGGGAGCGGGAATGTCATAGTATGTCGGTGAATATCGGATGTCACCTTAAGCATCGTCGCCGACGGTTTTTCTCATCCCTTACGGCATTAATCACAAATATTGCGTGTGTTCACCGGCGATCTCCAAGTGAGTCTGTGAGTATTTGGATGGACGGCGACTGCAGGTGCCAGGTGCCAGTGCCAGTGTCGATAGGCCTACCATTGGCAGGGGTGGCATCGAGACTCTCGCCCTTATGGGGCCAAGTGCTCTACGCTTGCGGTCGCCCCACCCCCAAGTAACGGTCACTTCATGTCTTGTCAGCCATCTAAGTGAGTATATATAACTAATATTACATCAAGTGGACCATAGAAATAGTCGTTATTTCTGCCAAGGATATATAAACAAGTGTGTGATAATTCTTGCTCTCGTTGTTTCATTCTGATGTGTGGATTGTCGCCCAAAGAAGGGGGGGGGGGGGCTACACATCCACGCGCGCACGTATGCCCCTACTACCCGGACACAGCAGTCCAGCCTGCCACCTCTCTGCCCTTTACTCAAAAGAACTAGTTTCTTCTTCTGTATGGGACCAAAGCAGATGTCGGAGGCGGACGTAACTGCCGCACAAGGTGCTGATCACTGCGCCGGGTAACAGACATTGCTGCGTCTGTGCCAAAACTGCACTAGTTGTGAATGTGCAAGAAGCAACCGACCATGTGTGGATTGCAGAAAGGGAAACAATTGTCGGAACCCACAAGGCAGGGAACCGACACAGGAGGCCACAGTGGATATCGCCAGGACCCAACCGCACGATGATATCCTAAATGATAGCAGTGAGTCTACTCAACCTGAAAATGTAGTACTAATAAACGCTGCTCCTTTAGTAGCAGATGTCCACGAGGTGAATGAGAGACAGCCACCACAGTGGAATGGCATGTCGATGGTAAATGCAGATATATGGGTTAAAAAAAACTTACTCAGAAATTGTCAGGTGGTCGCCAGCTAACCTATTTGAACCACCCAAGTGTGCGGCCATCAAAGAAATGATTCGGGAGATGATTCGCCTCATAACTGATTACACTCAGGACTGCTTCCTCGCTCCTTTAGCTCTTAAAATACTGGCAATAATACCACATCTATTCTGTCAGAGGACACACACAAAGACTAAGCACAAAGAAAATGCGGCAGCAATGAAGAGAAGATGAATTTTTTCTTTGTTTTTACTTTATTTTTTTTTATTGGGCACTCCCTTACACCCTTGTGTAAGGTGAAGCACAGAAGCGTTTACAGTGCCCAACAGGGAAGCATGCTAAGTTCATGCTTGCCTTTATGTCTCATGAGTTAAGGGCGTAGGAGCCTGAAGAGTCAAGGGCATAGAAGCCAGAAGAGTCAATGGTTTATGTCATCAAGTTATTGGAAGCTCCAACAACTTGTCCCTGAATACGAATTCGAAACTTTCGATTTACACCAGGTATCTGCTTTCCTGTTAGGTGAACAGGGACTAATGGTGGCTAGGAAGTATGTCCAAACAACTTCCACCGGCCCGGGATTCAAACCCATGACATCTCGCTTGCGAAGGCAAGAGCGGCACCACTCTACCATCAGCACCCCCAAGATTGATAATGTGGCAGAATGGGGCCCTTGGTAATCCCCTATGTGAAGCAAGAACACTGTAGGAGAGACTACAAATTACAGGTGACGGAAAGCAAAACACCGATGACGTTGCAAGAAAATTTGGAAACAAAATGCATGTGGGAAAAGTGTCTTTGGCGGTAAGATATCTCACAGAGGAATCCTCCGGTGGGGTTTTGCCAATAAACAGAGAGACATTAAAATTACTGAAAGAAAAACATCCCTCTGCAAGTGAAGACGAAAGCATCAGGTTCCAGGGTGACTATATCCCACCAAATGCTGTCCTGTTCGAGAAATAACAGGAGGGATGGTGTAGAAAAAGGCACTGAAGACTCGAGGAGGAGCCGGCCCTTCAGGTCTGGATGCAAACGGTTGGAGAGTCATCCTCAGCACTAACAAGTTTGGCACCGTAGCAAGTGATCTCTGCACTGCCATTGCCGTCCTTGCAAGAAATCTGGCATTCTCTTGCTGCCATCACCTCCATGCTCTGACGGCCTGCCGCCTAATTCCCCCTGGATAAGAGTCCAGGATGTAGGCCTATTGGGGTGGGGGAAGTGCTGTGGCGGATCATCGGAAAATGCATAATGGAGGTGGTAAAGGATGATATCAGGGCAGCAGCAGGGAACCTGCAAGTGTGTGCTGGCCACCAGGTTGGAGGCCGCCATTCATGCCATGAGATCGATATTTGAGCAGCGTGATTGTGAGGCCGTTCTCCTGGTGGACACTTCAAATGCATTCAACATACTTTACCGCAAGGCTGCACTGCACAACATCAAGATCAAGTGTCCAAGCTTCGCAATGTATGTTGAAAACTCCAATAGGAATCCATCAGACCTCTATATAGTAAACAACAAGACTCTAAGAGGTGATACCATCTTACTTTCAACCGAGGGAACAATAGAGGGGGGACCCTGTTGCAATGGCAATGTACGCAACAGGCCTATCCGTGCTCCAACACACAATGAAATTTGAAACAACTGAGGTTAAGCAAGTAGCGTACACTGATGACCTTACAGGAGCAGGAAAAGTGGAGGACATCAAAAAGTGGTGGGACTTGGTAACATTGCGAGGCCTACAAAGAGGGTGCCACCCAAACGCCAGCAAGTCCTTCCTCATTGTGAAGCCAGAACATTATGATCGGGCAATGGAGGTGTTTGGTGGAAGTGAGGTCAAAATAACAAAGGATGGAGAAAAACACCTAGGCTCAGAAATTGGCACGACGGACTTCAAGACCGAGTACGTAACGGGAGAGGTGAATGAGTGGGTTAGGGAAATCCAAGCTCTGTCTGAGATTGCTAACACAGAGACAAATGCGGCCTTTGCGGCTTTCACCTATGGAGTCAAGCATCGCTGGAACTTCCTGATGTGCACTATCCCTGATATCTGACTCCTCCTTCACCCTCTGGAAGAAGCTATCAGCTTCAATTTCTTTCCCAAATTAGTGAAACACTCTCACTTAACCCCAGCAGAAAGATCACTCCTTGCACTACCACCGAGACTGGTAGGTATGGGACTAACCAATCCAGAGGAGATTGCTGCCACCGAACATCAAAACTCAGTTAAGCTCACGACAGCCAGCGGACCACATAATAGCTCAGAACGCAACAGGGGATGTGGATACCAGTGAAGTAAACAAGATTCGAAGGTCTATTACGACAGAATGACAGCACGGCCAAAGTGAGAAGCTGCAGCAACTGCTGCTGCAAGTATCAAAGAAGTTAAAAAAAAAAGTAGCTATAGCGCAGGAGGTGGGCTCCTTGAACGGGTTAATTACGTTACCGATAAGGGTAAATGGTATTAGTCTCAATAAACAAGAATTTACAGATGCCAATGCTCTAAGGTACGGTAGGCCAGTAGAAGGGTTGCCCACCCAATGCGTGTGTGGCTCTTCCTATGACGTCGATCACGCCATGGTGTGCAAGAAAGGGGGCTTCATATGCATGAGGCATGACGAAGTAAGGGATCTCACAGTAAATATGTTGAAGGAAATCTGCCTTGATGTCATGGTAGAACCGACCCTCCTTCCATTGGACGGTGAGATCTTCCAACATAGGACTTCAAACATATCTAACGAAGCCCTTGTTGACGTCAGTGCTCGAGGATTCTGGACTCATGGACAGCGAGCCTTCTTCAACATCATGATTTTGTATCCCATGGCCGCATGTCACCGTAACTTAGCTCTCGTGCTACACCCAGGAGGAACGAGAACGACAATATAAGGGCATACGGGGAGAGAATTCAGAACGTTGATCAAGGCAGCTTCACTCTTCTTGTATTCACAACCTCTGGTGGGATGGGACCAAGTGCAAGATGTATCTACGCCAGACTCGCGTAGGTGATCTCCGAGCAGAAGCAGCAGCCCAGAAGCTATGTTACAGCCTGGATGAGATGTAGATTGTCTTTCTCTCTCCTTAGGTCTGCTTTGCTCTGCCTCAGGGGAACGAGAGCATCGGCCCCAAAGCCGACAACAGTTGCAGATATTGACTATGAGGCAACAGTCACTGAATGCCACATACATGTAGATCTGCTGCTCATTAGCTCAACACAGCTAGGGTAGCTACTTATGTATTAGGATATTTAATTTTAAGGTAATAAAATGGCGGCGAAGGTGTGGTTATTGGGGGAGGCTGGAGGCCATTACATGTAGTAGGTAGCATTACTAAAATCAATAGCGGTAATAATATCATTCTCCTAATTAATACTATATCCTCAGAATTATGAAGGTAATAATAATAATAATGAAAATAATAATAATAATAATAATAATAATAATAATAATAATAATAATAATAATATTATTATTATTATTATTATTAATAATAATAATAATAATAATAATAATAATTATAATATTATTATTATTATTATTATTAATAATAATAATAATAATAATAATAATAATAATAATAATAATAATAATTATAATAATAATAATCATTATCATCATCGTCATCATCATCATCATCATCATCATCATCATCATCATCATCATTATTAAAAAAAAAACACAAACACAAGAATCACCCCCAAACACAAGTACTACAGGCCACCACACGGCACCAAGCAAAATACCCACACTTATATAAACACACTAGAGAAATATTCTTGGCTCTATAACTCTGTAACACGTAGTTAGAACAAAAGTAATACTACTACTCCATTCCTGAGGTTGAGTAAGGCTCCCTGGGGTATTATGGAAATTGGTCTAGAATAATTTGAATAAAAACGAATTGCCAACTTGCAATCTCTGAGTTTTGCCTTCCAGGAAACAGTAAAAAAAAATCTTGTTGCTTGTGTGTGTTTTTGTGGTTTTGTAGCTGAGTGCTTCCGGTGGCGTTAGTGTGTTGTTGTGTGGTAAGTTGCTTCTGTTGGTGCTTGCTTGTGTTTTTTCTTTTATTGTTTGTGTGTGGTTTTGTGATGGTCGTTTGGTACTTTGTGCCGTGTTTGTGTCAGTGTGATGGTCATAAGTATGTTGTGAGCTCTGTGTGATGATGTATGTGTTTATGTTTGTGTGGGCTTTGGTATATCTGTGTATGTGGAGGAGGAAATGGTATTGTGGTTTCGTTGGTCTATCTATATTGTATATTATGTTATTTATTGGTGTTGTTATTATCCGTCTGTGTTTTTTCATATCTCTCTGCTTCCACTCCTCCCTTACCCTCCAGTTTCCATGCCTCCCTCACCTTCCCACGCCCATCCTCTCTCATCCTTTCCTCTCCTCCATCTTCTATCCAATCCCCTCCTTCACACGATACCTCTCTCTCCCACTCTTACCTTTACTTCTCTCTCAGTCTCTCTCCCTCCATCTCTCACTCCACCCTCCCTCACTCCTATCACCCCCTCCTTCTTTCACTATCTCCTCTTCATCCTTCCATTCCTCTCTCTATACCTTCATCCCTACCTCCTTCACCCGTCTCTGTTCATCATACCTTTCCCTCTCTCTTCCTTCATTCCTGCCTCCCTCACCCTTCTCTCTCTCCTTCCCTCCCTCTCTCTCTCCTTCACCCATCCCTCTCTTCCCCCTCTCTCTCTCCATCACCCTGTCTTAGCCCTCACACCATCACCACCCCTCCCGGCCCCCAGAAGAACTAACACTCTATGACACTTCACGTGCACAAAGCGACAACAACACACGCACAAGCCACCAACAAAATCATCTTTATTATTGAAGAGAAATATCAATTGACCCACTTTATCCTTTCTGACTCTCTGAAAGGTTAATGAGACACCTGTAACTGTCTTAAATTATACTACCTTCCTTAAATTATATAATACCAGTCTTAAAATGTAACAACTTTAAAATGTAATATCAGCTGTAAAATGTTAAAATATAACGCAAAACTTATAATGTAATATCAGTCTTAAAATGGAAATGACATTTCTTTATGCTCTGGGGAAAATGATCCAACACTATCAGACTCAGTATTAAGATAAGAACTCATTTCTCTGAGATGGTAATATCTTTAACTAACATGCGCCTCAGTGGATCCTCCCGAAAATATGAAAATGATTGATTACTTTTGTAAATAAATGTCCGGGTTTAAATATTTTGGTTTATTCGTGGGTTTTTTGTTGTTGCTCTAATAATGTTTAGTATAGTTGTTTGTGTGTGTGTGTGTGTCAGAAGTAGACAACGAAACACAAAACAAATTAAGAAAAAAGACAGGACAGAACACAAAACTCAACAAAAGCACAATACTGACACCCACACAGTCCTGGAAATTTTGGAACAGGATAGCTATTGTCGCCAAAACAAAAGTGACAAGACAGGAAATTGATGATAGCGATAGCCGATAGACATGTCTGACAGCTTACTGACTCATCCAACTCGATTGTCTGCTGATGTTGTTGCTATTGTTGGCACTGCTGTTGTTGTTTTTAATGCTGTTGTCACAGCTGTTCTAGTTACTGTTGTTGTTGGTACTGCTATTGTTGTTACGGCTGTTGTTGTTGCTGTTATTGTTACTGTTGTTGTTGCTCTTATTGCTGTTGTTTTTACTGCTATTGTTGTTACTGCTGTTGTTGTTACCATTGCTGTTGCTACTACTAATGTTGTAGCTGTTGTTGTTACTACTATTAAGCTACGGTTCCTGTTGTTACTGCTGTAGTTACTGCAGTTATCGTTACTGCTGTTGTTACTGCTGTTGTTGTTACTGATATTAAGCTACTGTTGCTGTAGATACTGCCGTTGTTACTGCTATAGTTACTGCAGTTATTGTTACTGCTGCTATTACTGCTGTGGCTACCACTGTTGTTACTGCTAATGTTACTGCTGTTGTTATTACCGCTATTGTTGTTACTGCTGTTGTTATTATTGCTATTGATGTTACAATTGCTGTTGTTGTTCCTGTTGCTGCTTTTACTGCTGCTGTTGTTACTGCTGCTGTTGTTACTGCTGTTGTTAATGTTGTTGTTACTGATGATGTCACTGTTGTTGTTGTTACTGTTATCATTACTGCTGCTGTTGCTACTGCTGTTGTCGTTACTTCTGTTGTTGTTACTGCTGTAGTTGTTACTGCTGTTTTTGTTACTTGCTAGCGTTGTGTTACGGTTGTTGTTGTTGCAGCTATTGTTGTTACTGTTGTTGTTGTTACCGTTGTTGTTACTTGCACGTGTTGTGTTATGGCTATTGTTGTTACTGTTGGTGTTGCTATTGCTACTGCTGTTGTTGCTGTTTTTATTACTGCTGTTGTTGCTGCTGTTGTTACTGCTGTTGCTGTTTCTGACGCTGTTGATGTTACTCTTGTTGTCTTTACTGCTGCTGTTGTTACTGCTCTTGTCGTTACTTCTGTTGTTGTTGCTGCTGTTGTTGTTACTGCAGCTGTTGTTACTGCAGCTGTTGTTACTGCTGTTGTTGTTAATGCTGTTGTCGCTACTTCTGTTGTTGTTATTGCTGCTGCTGTTGTTAGTACTGTTGTTGTTACTGCTGTTGTTGTTACTGCTGTTGTTGTTACTGCTGTTGTTATTACTACTGTTGACATTACTGCTGCTGTGGTTACTGCTGTTGACGTTACTACTGTTGTCATTACTGCTGTTGTTACTTCTGCTGTTGTTACCTCTGTTGTTGCTAAAACTGTTGCTGGTGTTACTAATGTTATTGAAACTGCTGTTGTTGTTACTGTTGTCGCTGTTACTACTCTGTTGTTTTTACTACTGCTGTTGTTACTGCTGTTGTTGTTACTGCTGTTGTTGTTAATGCTGTTGTCGCTACTTCTGTTGTTGTTATTGCTGCTGCTGTTGTTAGTACTTTTGTTGCTACTGCTGTTGTTGTTACTGCTGTTGTTGTTACTGCTGTTGTTATTACTACTGTTGACATTACTGCTGCTGTGGTTACTGCTGTTGACGTTACTACTGTTGTCATTACTGCTGTTGTTACTTCTGCTGTTGTTACCTCTGTTGTTGCTAAAACTGTTGCTGGTGTTACTAATGTTATTGAAACTGCTGTTGTTGTTACTGTTGTCGCTGTTACTACTCTGTTGTTTTTACTACTGCTGTTGTTACTGCTGTTGTTGTTACTGCTGTTGTTGTTAATGCTGTTGTCGCTACTTCTGTTGTTGTTATTGCTGCTGCTGTTGTTAGTACTTTTGTTGCTACTGCTGTTGTTGTTACTGCTGTTGTTGTTACTGCTGTTGTTATTACTACTGTTGACATTACTGCTGCTGTGGTTACTGCTGTTGACGTTACTACTGTTGTCATTACTGCTGTTGTTACTTCTGCTGTTGTTACCTCTGTTGTTGCTAAAACTGTTGCTGGTGTTACTAATGTTATTGTAACTGCTGTTGTTGTTACTGTTGTCGTTGTTACTACACTGTTGTTGTTACTACTGTTGTTGTTACTGCTGTTGTTGTTACTGTTATGATGTTATTGCTGCTGTTGTTACTGGTGTTGTTAATGCTGTTGTTACTGATGATGTCACTGCTGTTGTTGTTACTGTTATCATTACTGCTGCTGTTGTTACTGCTGTTGTCGTTACTTTTGTTGTTGTTGCTGCTGTTGTTGTTACTGCAGCTGTTGTTACTGCAGCTGTTGTTACTGCTGTTGTTGTTACTGTTGTTTTTGTTAATGCTGTTGTCGCTACTTCTGTTGCTGTTATTGCTGTTGCTGTTGTTAGTACTGTTGTTGTTACTGCTGTTGTTTTTACTGCTGTTGATATTACTACTGTTGACATTACTGCTGCTGTTGTTACTGCTGTTGACGTTACTACTGTTGTCATTACTGCTGTTGTTACTTCTGCTGTTGTTATTTCTGTTGTTGCTAAAACTGTTGCTGTTGTTACTAATGTTATTGTAACTGCTGTTGTTGTTACTGTTATCGTTGTTACTACTCAGTTGTTGTTACTACTGTTGTTGTTACTGCTGTTGTAGTTGTTACTGTTGTTGTTAATGCTGTTGTTGTTAATACTGTTGTTGTTAATGCTGTTGTTGTTACTGTTGTTGTTATTACTATTATTGTTTCTATTGTTATTCTTGCTACTGTTGTTGCTACTGCTGTTGTTACTGCTGCTGCTGTTACTGCTGCTGTTGTTACTGTTGTTGTTACTGTTGTTGTTGTTGTGTTACTGTTGTTGTTACTACTATCGCTGTTATTGCAGCATTTGTTACTGTTGTTGTTGTTAATGCTGTTTTTGGTAGTAGTGCTGTTAATGCTGTTGTTAGTACTGCTTCTGTTGCTACTGTTCATGTTACTGCTGTTCTTACTGCTATTGTTGTTATTTCCTCTAATGTTACTGCTGTTGTTACTGCTGTTGTTATTTTTACTGCTGTTGTTGTTACTACTGTTGATACTGTTGTTGTTACTGCTATTGTTGTTACTTCTGCTGTTGTTACTGCTGTTGTTATTACTTCTGTTGTTACTGTTGTTGTAACTGCTGTTGTTACTGCTCTTGTTATTACGAATATTATTGTTTCTACAGTTATTGTTACTGCTGTTGTTGTTTTTACTGTTGTTGTTACTGCTGTTTTTGTTACTGCTGTTGTTATTACTATTATTGTTTCTATTGTTATTCTTACTACTGTTGTTGCTACTGCTGTTGTTACTGCTGCTGTTGTTACTGCTGCTGTTGTTGCTGTTGTTGTTACTGTTGTTGTTGTTGTGTTACTGTTGTTGTTACTACTATCGCTGTTATTGCAGCATTTGTTACTGTTGTTGTTGTTAATGCTGTTTTTGGTAGAAGTGCTGTTAATGCTGTTGTTAGTACTGCTTCTGTTGCTACTGTTCATGTTACTGCTGTTCTTACTGCTATTGTTGTTATTTCCTCTAATGTTACTGCTGTTGTTACTGCTGTTGTTATTTTTACTGCTGTTGTTGTTACTACTGTTGATACTGTTGTTGTTACTGCTATTGTTGTTACTTCTGCTGTTGTTACTGCTGTTGTTATTACTTCTGTTGTCACTGTTGTTGTTACTGCTGTTGTTACTGCTCTTGTTATTACGAATATTATTGTTTCTACAGTTATTGTTACTGCTGTTGTTGTTCTTACTGCTGTTGTTACTGCTGTTTTTGTTACTGCTGTTCTTATTCCTGCTGTTGTTGTTACTTCTGCTGTTGTTGTTGTGTCGCTGTTGTTGTTATTACTTGTGTTGCTGTTACTGCGGATGTTATTCCTGTTTTTGTCGCTACTGCTGTTGTTGTTACTACTGTTGTTATTACGAATATTACTGTTTTACAGGTATTGCTACTGCTGTTGTTGTTGATACTGCTGCTGTTACTGATGTTGTTGCTACTACTGTTGTTGTTGTTGTTGTGTCTCTGCTGTTGCTGTTAATGCTGTTGCTTTTACTGCTGCCTTTATTACTGTTGTTGTTGTTACTGCTTTTGTTGTTACTGCTATTGTTGTTACTTCTGCTGTTGTTACTGCTGTTGTTATTACTTCTGTTGTTACTGTTGTTGTTACTGCTGTTGTTACTGCTCTTGTTATTACGAATATTATTGTTTCTACAGTTATTGTTACTGCTGTTGTTGTTCTTACTGCTGTTGTTACTGCTGTTTTTGTTACTGCTGTTCTTATTCCTGCTGTTGTTGTTACTTCTGCTGTTGTTGTTGTGTCGCTGTTGTTGTTATTACTTGTGTTGCTGTTACTGCGGATGTTATTCCTGTTTTTGTCGCTACTGCTGTTGTTGTTACTACTGTTGTTATTACGAATATTACTGTTTTACAGGTATTGCTACTGCTGTTGTTGTTGATACTGCTGCTGTTACTGATGTTGTTGCTACTACTGTTGTTGTTGTTGTTGTGTCTCTGCTGTTGCTGTTAATGCTGTTGCTTTTACTGCTGCCTTTATTACTGTTGTTGTTGTTACTGCTTTTGTTGTTACTGCTGTTGTCGTTACTTCTGGTGTTGTTACTGCTCTTGTTATTACAAATGTTATTGTTTCTACTCTTATTATTACTAATATTGTTGTTACTGTTTTTGTTGTTATTGCTGTTATTGGTGTTGTGTTACTGCTGTTGTTATTGTGTTACTGCTGTTGTAACTGTTGTTATTGGTACTGTTGTTGTTGTTGTGTTAATGCTGTTGTTGGTACTTCTGTTATTATTATTGCTGTTGTTACTGCGTTGTTACTGTTGCTGTTACTGCTGTTGTTACTGCTTTTGTTAATGTTGTTGTTGAGTTAATGCTGTTGTTGTTATTTCTGTTGTTGTTACTGCTGTTGTAACTGTTGTTATTGGTACTGTTGTTGTTGTTGTTGTTTTAATGCTGTTGTTGGTACTTTTGTTATTGTTATTGCTGTTGTAACTGCGTTGTTACTGCTTTTGTTACTGCTGTTGTTGGTACTGCTGTTGTTGTTACTGCTATTGTTGTTACTGCTATTGTTATTACTGCTATTGTCACTGTTGTTGTTACAGCTGTTGGTGTTACTGGTGTTGTTATTGATGTTGTTGTTGTTACTGCTGTTGCTGCTAATGCTGTTACTGTTACTACTGTTTTTGATACTGTTGTTGTTGTTGCTGTTGCTGTTGGTGCTGTTTTTGGTTACGGCTGTTGTTGCTGTTGTTGTTACTGATGTTGTTGTTAATGCTGTTGTTGCTGTTGTTGTTACTGCTGTTATTGCTGTTCTTTTTACTGCTGTTGCGGCTGCTGTTGTTACTACTGTTGTTGTTGTTTTTGCGTCACTGCTATTGTTTCTACTGTTGTTACTACTGTTGTTGTTGTTGTTGTTGCTGTTGTTGTTGTTGTTGTTGTTAATGCTGCTTTGGCTATTACTGTCGTTCTTACTGCCATTGAAGTTACTACTTTTTTTGATACTGCTATTGATGTTACTATTGTTGTTGTTGTTACTGCTACTGATGTTACTATTGCTGTTATTACTCCCGTTGGTGTTACTGCTGTTATTTTTACTACTGTTGTTGTTACTGCCATTGTTGTTACTGCTGTTGTTGTTACTGCTGTTTTTGTTTCTACTGTTGTTGTTATTGATGTTGATATTGATATATTTTATTGGAACAGTTATTTCACCAGAATAATACAGATACAGATTCGATAATATTAACAATAATGCCATGGCTGAGCCCATTGAGAGCCCGAGCTCTCTTAGTGGCACCTGATATATACTGTACATTTACAGTATCTCAAGAATGTATTATGTAACATTTTAGTATCATCTGGAAAAGTACACGTAACATGGTGTTAGTAATGACATATGAGAATGTTACCACAATTATCACCTCGTAATCTATTTATTTATTTATTTATTTTTTTTTGTTTCTTTTTTACATTTATTTATTTTGAAATGGAGTTAATATACATTAATATGATAAATGAGGGCAGCTACACAGCAGGGGTTGTATTGAGGTAAAACAAGAGGACGGGAACTGTAAGGATCATGTCTTGACGGCAAATACATAATAATATTTATTGCAATGGTAATTTCTATATATCTACCTGGTTTTAATGGTACAAGAAAAGTAGGAATATAAAGAAGGCATTACAGAAATGTTAATTCCTTAACAATATATATATATATATATATATGCAAGTAAATCACTGTAGGTGCGCGTGATCTAGGTATATGCTGATAACCACCAGGTTATCAGCATATATATATATATATACTTCATTTTTAGTCCATTTAACACGCGGACTTTGAACATATAATCAACGACCTCACCAGCAAGGAATCGAACCCTCGACCTACTGGGTGTGACTAGGGAACGCTTACCGGCTAGGCCACAAGGACACTAAAAGCAGTTCTAGACTCTGTTATATTTCACACAAAGCCTGTTCATCGAGCTGATGGCGCCGTGAACCTCAATGGGAAACTGCCCGTGCCACTTATGTGGTGTCAGTAGCATTTTACCGAATCCAGCTGGTATGAAACGCGAGGTACATATATATACTTCATTTTTAGTCCGCGTGTTAAATGGACGAAAAATGAAGTATATATATGTACCTCGCGTTTCATACCAGCTGGATTCGGTAAAATGCTACTGACACCACATAAGTGGCACGGGCAGTTTCCCATTGAGGTTCACGGCGCCATCAGCTCGATGAACAGGCTTTGTGTGAAATATAACAGAGTCTAGAACTGCTTTTAGTGTCCTTGTGGCCTAGCCGGTAAGCGTTCCCTAGTCACACCCAGTAGGTCGAGGGTTCGATTCCTTGCTGGTGAGGTCGTTGATTATATATATATATATATATATTAACAATATATATATAGCCTATATATATATATATATATATTTTTTTTTTTTTTTTTTTTTTTTTTTTTTCCAAGAAAAATTATATATAGGAAGGGAGCGTATTTTTTGCTCGGATGAGTGGGGGTACGTTCTTCCACACCTTCACACCACGATATTTTATGGAGGTCTGTGACTGAGAGGAGTCTTAGTAGCTCTGGGTGTCTGAAGTTGTATCTTTAATTATTTCAGAACTGGAAATAATTATTGTCAATCAAATGATTTACAAATTTGTAAACAAATAGGGCACAGCAGCAAGTGTTAATATCCTCGAATTTTAATATTTTCAATTTAACAAATTGTTCGTTAGTGAGACCAGGGTTTTTTCTTTTTTTAAGTAAGTCATTGACCGTACAACTTTCTTCTGTGCAGTGACCAGGGGTTGTGCTTTTGTGGAGCCAGAGATCGCCCATAGTGTGTGACAGTGCATCATTTGTTGGTAAACAAGATCATAATTGAGTTCTTTCATTGCTGCAAGAGTGAGTGACTGATGAGTGTGAAACAGGATACCGCACTTTTATTGACTGTGAATAGTTTTTATGTGGTTTTCCAATTTTGGTTATTTTTAAAAATAATCCACAAGGAATTTAGTATTTTGTTCATGTTTCAGGACTGTATTACTAAGGTACAGGGGGTCCAAACCTGGAGGCAAGTTTTCCCTTCTGTGAAAGATGGTCTTGTGGGTTTTTTCGAGGTTTAAGGTCAGTATATTACATATTACCCAGCTGCTGACTTTTGTCACTTCATTGTTTATAATTCCCATCAAGGAATGGAGATCTGAGTTGCTGGCATAGAGATTACTATCGTCTGCAAATAAGTTTTATTTTACGAGTGTGCTGGATTGGACTCCATCATTTATGTACAATGAGAACAGTACAGGACCGAGAATGAATCCTTGAGGAACGCCATACAAAATTGGTGAGGAGTAAGATTGATGATTATTATAGCAGACATACTGCTTCCTGTTAGGCAGATACAAGGTAAACCAATTGTGGGATAAGCCCCTAACGCCGTGAAGTTCAAGCTTTGACAGGAGGATGGTTTGGTTGACAGTATCAAAGGCTTTAGAGAGGTCCAGGAATATTCCGACTGGGAATTGACTGTCATCAAAGGAGTTTAAGATGTCATTAGTTAAGGATAGCAGGGCCCTTCTAGCTCTAAATCCAAACTGAGAAGCTGTAAGGATGTTATTGACAGTGCAAAGGGAATTTAGTCTACTATGTGCTAGCATCTACGGTATCTGACTTAAGTCTGGGAGGAGTGATAAGGGGCAGTAATTGTTGAAAAGACCTTTGTCCCCAGATTTTTTATATGCTGGACGAACTTTAGCAATTCTCAGTTTATCCGGAAAGACACCACTAGTAAAGGAGGAGTTACAAATGTGTAAGAGAACAAGTAGTAACAGGTGGCTACTTTCTTAATGATGCTCATTGGTATATTGTTGTCACCTGCTGCTGTATCTTTGTACATTTTTATGATGGTCAACAATTCATCTGCCGTGACAGGAGATGAGACCAGTATTTTGATGTCTGTTTAGCAAGTTGGCCAACATTGATAAAATAATCATTGAAGTAGTTGGTAATCAGTTACAAACGTAACATTTATCATAAGAGCTAAGTGGGGGCCGTAGGTTGAGTGTTCCTGTTTTGAATAGAATTGATGATACTCCAGGTTTTCTTATTGTTGCTCCAATGCTTGAGTTACTCTATTTCTGGTACTTCGATAAGCATAACCGAAAATTATGGGTCTTTTTGCAAATGTTCTTTGGAGTTTGTGATTTCACTTGTAATATAGGGTTTGGAGATAGTTGTTGTTGTTGTTGTGTCACTGCTGTTCTTACTGCTGTGGTACTGCTACTGTTGGTATTACTGCTATTGAAGTTACTATTGTTGTTGTTACTGCTGTTGTTGTTGCTGTTATTGATGTTTCTATTGCTGTTGTTAATGCTGTTGTTGTTAATGCTGTTGCTGTTACTGTTGCTGTTGTTACTGCTGTTGTTACTGTTGTTGTTGTCACTGCTGTTGTTACTGTTGTTTTTGCTACTGATGATGTTGCTGTTGCTGTTGCTGTTGTTGTTACTAATGTTGTTGCTACTGCTTTTGTTGTTACCGCTGCTGCTGTTACTGCTGCTATTGTTACTTCTGTTGTTGTTACTGCTGCTGTTGTTATTGCTGTTGTTGTTGTTACTGTTGTTATTGTTACTGCTGTTGTTATTACTGCTGTTGTTACTCTTGTTGTCACTGCTGTTGTTACTGTTGTAGCTGTTACTGCTGTTGTTGCTACAGTTGTTGTTGCTACTGCTGCTGTTGTTACTGCTATTGTTGTTACCCCCTTTTTGTTAGTGCTGTTGTTATTACTGCTGGTAATACTGCTACTGTTGTTAATGCTGTTTTTGTTACTGATGTTGTTGTTATTGTTTTTGTTACTACTATTGTTGTTATGTTGCTGTTGCTTTTGTTGTTACTACTGTTGTTGTTACTCCCGTTTTTGTTAGTGGTGTTGTTTATGCTGTTGTTATCACTGCTGTTATTACTGATGCTGTTATTACTGCTGCTGTTGTTACTGCTCTTGATGGTACTGCTGTTGTTGTTACTGCTGTTGTTGTTATTGTATTTGTTATTACTGCTGCTGTTGCTACTTTTGTTGATACTGCTGATGTTGTTACTGCTGTTGTTGTTATTACTGTTTTACGTTATCGTATTTGTCATTACTGCTGCTGTTATTACTGCTGTTGTTGCTACAGTACTTGATATTACTGCTCCTGTCACTGGTATTGTTGTTACTGCTACTGTTGTTACTGTTGTTTTTACTGCTTTGTTGTTAGTGCTGTTGTTACTGTTGCTGTTGTTGTTACTGCTGTTGTTGTTACTGTTGTTGTTACTGCTGTTTTTAATGCTATTGTTGTTACTGCTGTTTTTGGTGTTACTGCTGTTGCTACGACTGCTTTTGTTATTACTGCTGTTGTTACAGCTGTTGTTACAGCTGTTGTTACTGCTGTTGTTGTTACCGTATCTCTTATTACTGCTGCTATTGTTACAGTATCTCTTATTACTGCTGCTGTTGTTACCGCTATTGTTGTTACTGCTGTTGTTACTTTATATTACTGCTGCTCTTGTTACGGCTGTTGATGTTACTGTATTGGTTATTACTGCCTCTTTTGTTGCTGCTGTTGTTACTGCTGTTTTTGTTACTGCTGTTGTTATTGTCGTTGTTGTTACTGCTGTTGCTGTTACTACACTTCTTGTTAGTGCTATTTTTGCTGTTGTTACTGCTGTTTTTGTTACCGCTGTTGTTGTTACTGGTATTGTTTTTAATACCCTTTTTGTTACTAATCTTTTTTTAATGTTGTTACTTCTGCTGTTGTTAATGCTACTATTGTTACTGCTGCTGTTGTTATTTTTGCAGTTGTTCTTGCTGCTGTTGTTACTGTATTTGTTATTAATGATACTGTTGTTACTGCTGTTGCTACTGTATTTGTTAATACTGCTGCTGCTGTTACTGCTGTTGTTGTTACTGCTGTTATTACTGCAGTTTTTGTTACTGTTGCTGTTGTTGCTACCCTTTTTGTTTGTGCTGTTGTTACTACTGCTGTTGTTTTGCTGTTGTTGTTACTGCTGTTGTTGTTACTACACTTCTTGTTAGTGCTGTTGTTACTGCTATTGTTGGTACTTCTGTTGTTACTGCCTTGTTGTTATTGCTGTTGTTGTTACTGCTGTTGTTGTTACTGCTGTTGTTGTTACTATGCTTTTTGTTAATGCTGTTGTTCCTACTGTTTTTGTTACTGCTGTTGTTACTGCGGTATTTGTTACTGCTGTTATTGTTACTACCTTTTTTAGTTTTTAGTTAGTGCTGTTGTTATTACTGCTGTTGCTACTGTTGCTGTTGTTACTGCCACTGTTGTTACTGTTGTTGTTGTTACTGCTACTGTTGTTACTGCTGTTGTTGTTGCTGTTACTGTTACTACTACTGCTGTTATTACTGCTGTTGCAACTGTTCTTGTTGTTACTGCTGCTGTTACTGTTGTTGTTGTTACTGCTGTTGTTGCTATTACTGTTGTTGTTACTGCTGTTGTTACTGTAGTTCTTGTTGATGCTATTGTTATTCCTGCTGCTGTTACTGTTGTTTTTGTTACTACTGCTGGTATTACTGCTGCATTTATTACTGCTGTCGTTACTGTTGTTGTTGTTAGTTATGTTGTTGTTACTGCTGCTGTTATTACTGCTGTTGTTACTGCTCCTGTTATTACTGCTGTTGTTATCATTGTTGTTGTTACTACTGCTGTTATTTTCTGCTATTATTACTGCTGTTGTTACTGCTCCTGTTATTACTGCTGTTGTTATCATTGTTGTTGCTTCTACTGCTGTTATTACTGCTGTTGTTACCACTGTTGTTGCTACTGCTGTTGTTATTACTGCTGTTGTTACTGCTGTTGTTACTGCTGTTGTTACTGCTGTTTTGCTACTGCTGCTGTTATTACTGCTGTTGTTGCCATTTATGTTCTTACTGCTGCTGTTGTTACTGCTGCTGTTACTACTGCTCTTGTTACTGCTGCTGTTGTTGCTGCTGCTGTTATTACTGCTGTTGTTTCTGATGCTGTTATTACTGCTGTTGTTGCTGCTGCTGTTGTTACTGCCGCTGTTATTACTGCTCTTGTTACCATTCTTGTTAGTACAGTTGCTGTTATTACTGCTGTTGTTACTCCTGCTGTTGTTACTGCTGCTGTTACCATTGTTGTTGTTACTGTAATAGGCCCCTGTCTCATCAACAGAACGTATTATATAAATGGGTCAATACATCTGATATTATATTCAGATTCACCCCCTGTAACTTTCCACTGTCTATGAGTGAGACATGATATGGACACGTGAGCGGGCAACTTACCCAAGAGGGCGAGACCCATAGCTCAGCATTTCTGTAAGCACGCACTGCGATGCCCCTAAGCTTCAGTAGCTCACCTCAACTCATATCGAAAGGACGTGACCTAACGTTTATCATACATAAACGCCGTCCCTTTCTCATTCACTCCAAGACAGTGAGACTAACGGTTGATATACACTCAGGAATTATATCTACAACCTTTTATAATAAAACAAAGGAACTACCGTTTGGGTTTCGTTACTTAAAACCCAAATATAAATATGTGTGAACGGACTGGTTAATTGGACAAGCAGCCGATTCATATAGGTGGCAAGCGGTGTGTACGGATTCTTCAAACTGGTAGTTGTATCATCCGTCTGTGTCTTGTGAAAAACAAGAAACCACACAGCAGTGACGCGTTACATAATCCGAGTGTTTAAAACTATATCCCGTATTGAGACGATATGTAGTGAGCGCTCCTTATCTCTGTCACATACAAATACGTGCAGAATTCGTAATATACAAATATTACAGCCTGTTGGTACATATCCAGATTGAGCCGGTTGAGATAGACTCTACTCAGCATTCCCTAGACATTACAGTGTTGCAGTGTTGAAAAACAGTTTCGTAGCCTGGAATTCAATTGGTATTTCACTAGCAGCTGAGCAGTATTGTTGTGTCGTCAGCGCGAATTACGAATTCCGGTGTCATCATACAGATCTCCATATATACGTGGACTGTGAAGACTGGGCACACGGCAGGTTTCGCCAGCGAACCAGCAACCACCAGTGTGATAACCAATCATAGTTTTCTGATCGCCGGAGGAGGAACTCACCTAAATCAAGTGGACTCGTCTCTCACCAAAGCAGAAGCGTCATCTCGTTGCCAAGGAAACCAGCAGCAGCGCACGCATCCTAGGAAGAGGCCCCACCCACACTCCACCCAGAACTCTTGAAGGATCACATTTTCTATACAGACGTACTACTCTGTATAAATAGGTATTTAAATTACATAGTTCTACACACATGAACACCTTCGAGAGATATCTTCACATCGATAGGTTCATCGGATAGGATTATTTCAATGATAAAGTGACGAATGTAAGATTAATGTATTGAAATCCAATAATTTACAGTAGTTTGTAAGTGTCTGTCTTGCTACTGCTGCGGTTATTACTGCTGTTATTACTGCTGTTGTTGCCATTTATGTTATTACTGCTGCTATTGTTACTCCTGCTGTTATTGCTGCTTTTGTTACTGCTGCTGTTATTACTGCTGTTGTTACCATTGTTGTTGCTACTGCTGTAGTTATTACTGCTGTTGTTACTGCTCCTGTTATTACTGCTGTTGTTATCATTGTTGTTGCTACTACTGCTGTTATTACTGCTGTTGTTACCACTGTTGTTGCTACTGCTGTTGTTATTACTGCTGTTGTTACTGCTGTTGTTGTTATGATGCTTTTGCTACTGCTGCTGTTATTACTGCTGTTATTACTGCTGTTGTTGCCATTTATGTTCTTACTGCTGCTGTTGTTACTGCTGCTGTTATTACCGCTGTTTATACTGCTGCTGTTGTTGCTGCTGCTGTTATTACTGCTGTTGTTGCTGCTGCTGTTATTACTGCTGTTGTTGCTGCTGCTGTTGTTACTGCTGCTCTTATTACTGTTGTTGTTACTGCCGCTGTTATTTCTGCTCTTGTTACCATTGTTGTTAGTACAGTTGCTGTTATTACTGCTGTTGTTACTTCTGCTGTTGTTACCGCTGCTGTTACCATTGATGTTGTTACTGCTGCAGTTGTAACTGCTGCTGTTATTCTGCTGTTGTTACTGCTCCTGTTATTACTGCTGTTGTTATCATTGTTGTTGCTACTGCTGCTGTTATTACTGCTATTGTTACCACTGTTGTTGCTACTGCTGTTGTTATTACTGCTGTTGCAACAGTTGTTGTTACTGCTGTTGTTACTGTTGTTGTTGTTACTGCTGTTGTTGCTATGACTGTTGTTGTTACTGCTGTTGTTACTGTAGTTCTTGTTGCTGCTATTGTTATTCCTGCTGCTGTTACTGTTGTTTTTGTTACTACTGCTGGTATTACTGCTGCATTTATTACTGCTGTCGTTACTGTTGTTGTTGTTAGTGATGTTGTTGTTACTGCTGCTGTTATTACTGCAGTTGTTACTGCTGCTGTTATTACTGCTGTTGTTACCATTGTTGTTGTTACTGCTGCTGTTATTACTGCTGTTGTTACCACTGTTGTTGCAAATGCTGTTGTTATTACTGCTGTTATTACTGCTGTTTTTACTGCTCCTGTTAATACTGCTGTTGGTATCATTGTTGTTGCTACTGCTGCTGTTATTACTGCTGTTGTTACCACTGTTGTTGCTAATGCTGTTGTTATTACTGCTGTTATTACTGCTGTTGTTGCCATATATGTTGTTACTGCTGCTGTTGTTACTGCTGCTGTTATTGCTGCTCTTGTTACTGCTGCTGTTATTACTGCTGTTGTTACCATTGTTGTTGCTATTGCTGTTGTTATTCCTGCTGTTGTTACTGCTCCTATTATTACTGCTGTTGTTATCATTGTTGTTGCTACTACTGCTGTTATTACTACTATTATTACTGCTGTTGTTACTGCTCCTGTTTTTACTGCTGTTGTTACTGCTCCTGTTATTACTGCTCTTGTTATCATTGTTGTTGCTACTACTGCTGTTATTACTGCTGTTGTTACCACTGTTGTTGCTACTGCTGTTGTTATTACTGCTGTTGTTACTGCTGTTGTTGTTATGATGTTTTTGCTACTGCTGCTGTTATTACTGCTGTTATTACTGCTGTTGTTGCCATTTATGTTCTTACTGCTGCTGTTGTTACTGCTGCTGTTATTACTGCTGTTTTTACTGCTGCTGTTGCTGCTGCTGCTGTTATTACTGCTGTTGTTGCTGCTGCTGTTATTACTGCTGTTGTTGCTGCTGCTGTTGTTACTGCTGCTCTTATTACTGTTGCTGTTACTGCCGCTGTTATTTCTGCTCTTGTTACCATTGTTGTTAGTACAGTTGCTGTTATTACTGCTGTTGTTACTTCTCCTGTTGTTACCGCTGCTGTTACCATTGATGTTGTTACTGCTGCAGTTGTAACTGCTGCTGTTATTCTGCTGTTGTTACTGCTCCTGTTATTACTGCTGTTGTTATCATTGTTGTTGCTACTGCTGCTGTTATTACTGCTATTGTTACCACTGTTGTTGCTACTGCTGTTGTTATTACTGCTGTTGTTACTGCTGTTGTTGTTAATGATGTTGTTGCTACTGCTGCGGTTATTACTGCTGTTATTGCTGCTGTTGTTGCCATTTATGTTGTTACTGCTGCTGTTGCTACTGCTGCTGTTATTGCTGCTCTTGTTACTGCTCCTGTTATTACTGCTGTTGTTATCATTATTGTTGCTACTGCTCCTGTTATTACTGCTGTTGATATTACTGTTGTTGCTACTATGGCTGTTGCTACTCCTTTTGTTGTTACTGCTACCATGTTACTGCTGTTGTTGTTACTGCTAATGGTGTTATTGCTACTGTTGTTGCTCTTGTTGTTACTGCTGTTGTTGTTACTTCCCTTTTTGTTAGTGCTGCTGTTAATGCTGTTGCTCATCACTGCTGTTATTATTGCTTCTGTTATTACTGCTGTTAATACTGCTGCTGTTGTTACTGCTCCTGATGGTACTGTTGTTGTTACTGCTGTTGTTGTTATTGAATTTGTTTTACTGTTGCTGTTGTTCCTTTTGTTTTTACTGCTGATGTTGTTATTATCATATTTGTTATTACTGCTGCTGTTGTTACTGTTGTTGTTACTGCTCTTGTTGTTAGTGCTGTTGTTACTGTATAATATGGACACGAAGTAGTACCTTAAGCTGTGTATTCATATATTACTCTATTAATTATGTATAGTAAAGTATTACAAAACATGTATTAATCCTATGTAATATTTCCATTTATTATGCACCATGTTTTGTATGTGAATTATCATATTTACATTTTATGTATTCAGCTTGTGAATGCTGGCATCTGTACATGCCAGCGCGGAGTGATACAAAGAGTGGAGATCACCAGTCCTGTATATCTCCCGTACAAGAATAAGAACCTCTTTTCAAGATAACAAGTGTTTGTGTATACCCTCAGTAGTGTAGAACATTTTGGGGGTACCAAAGACAAACATAGATGGCGCAGTGAGATTTCTCAGTGAGATTCAGAGGACTAAGCCTTTCCGCCGGACTGTGTTAATGGCGTCTCGTCTTCAGCTTCAAGGATTTACAGCCAGACTACAAGCCTCAGGACTTACAGTGTTGTGAAGTACTATGCTGTGTACAGTTCTGTGCTGTGAAGTGAAGTGTTTTGTGAAGTGCTGTGTTGTGTATTTTAATCAGAATTGTCTGTGCAAACTGCAGTCAGATGACTGAGGGAGCTTGCCCAGCAGTACGTGCACTCTCGTCTACGGTCATTGGGTAACTGACCAGGGAGCAAACTTCCGTTCAGTTGCACGACTCTGCCCAGCTGCCACTACGCGCGCCAAGCCTCCCGGCAACGAGCCATACACACACACACACACATTCACAGACCCACTTTATATTAAATTCTTGCGAATTACTTTAGACTTCTGTAATTCTGTGCATAGATTACGAGGGGTTGACCCGGTCTCTTGCACAGATAGAGTACAGAAGCTGTCTGCATGTCTCACAGGGATCAAAATGATACCCTGGACGATGGGGTTATGAGTTTTAGTCTGGGAGACCTCTCCCCACCCACACTCAGGCCCCACGCTCCCCACAGTGACAACGCCCAATCACCCACAGAATCTCCTCGTTCGTCGCGAGCAAGCTCTCCTGCGGTGCCTGCGTCCACAGATCTCCTTCAACTGATTAAGTGGATGGAAACTTCTCGACTCCAGGACTATGTTGCAAGGAGAGAAGAGGAAGAAATTCGGTACAGAAAGTCTGAAAGACTACGCCAAGAAGATGAACAAAGACGCAGAGAACTAGAAGATATACGTAGAAGTGAGGATGACCTGAGAAGAAGAGAGGATCAAGCCAGATTTGAAGTCTTGATTTCTCTGTTAGCCTCCTCACAACGATCTACTGTACACGATTCTTCTGCTACTACTAACGCTGATACGACTAGAGGTACTGGTACCTCATTTCCCAGAGTCGGTTCAACAATTCCTCAAAAGGCTGCAGCACAAACGCCTCCCTCTTTGAAGTCTGACGCTTCTTATCAGATATTTCGGGAATGGCGTCGACGTTGGCAAGACTATGCAACAATGGTTGACCTGTCAAGTTTACCACAGCCTAAATAGATGATACAGCTTCGTATGTGCTTGTCCTTAGAGACACAACGTACTGTAGAGGCCGTGCTTGACAAGTTACAGGAACATGCAACGAAGCACTTAGAAGAAGAGATCTCCTCCAATGTAAGCAGCTTGATGGAGAATCTTTTGATGCATTTTTTGTAAGACTTAAAAGGTGTTCAGAGGAAGTTGATATTTGTCCTGGAAATTCTCAAGTCTGTGAAGAGACACAACTCAAGACAATTATTTTAACGGGTATTCGAGATGAAGAGCTAGTTCAGCGTCTCATTTCACTTGACCCCACTTCCTCCCTTCAAGATGTAGTTACAAAATGTCGAGCGTACGAGGCCGCCAGGTGTGCGACTTCAGCTTTACGCTCACAACCTGACCAGGTGAGGTCGGTGTCTTCCTACAGAAAGGGTAAGAAGCAGCAAGGTAACCCCACCCCTCACCCTCCAGCTACACCTTCAGCAGCAGCTTTGTGTAATAGCTGCGTGAGACAGCATAATGCCTCCCAGTGCCCAGCTGCTCAAAGCGTATGCAGAAGTTGCGACCATTAGGGTCACTGGGTTTACACAGTCAAGTGCCACGTTAGCAAAGTTCAGTGCAGACTATGTGGTCGTGTGGGCCATTATGACAAATGTTGTCGTAAGAAGACACAGAAAGGACACCACCAAGGATCCAAGAAGTCATCCTCAGGTAGTGCTGGCGCGCCCCCTCCTTCTGGCAAGCATCAAGACGCTGTGTCCAGTCGTTCTTGCCGTCGTGTACATTGTTCCACAGACACGACGCCCCAGCACATCAGTGTCGTCATTTCTCACGGTAACTCGTCATCCAGTCTTCAGATGTTACCTGACACCGGTGCTGACGTCTCAGTAATTGGTCCACAACACTTAACAAGTTTGGGAATACCCAGGCGCAACCTACAGCCCCCTCCTCAGACAACGAAACTAACAGCTGATGGTTCCAAGATGCCTCCAGCTTTGGGATCTTTCTGGGCTACTCTTACCTTTGGTAAGCAGTCTTGCTCAGCCCGGATTGATGTTCATGATGGGATCCCGACACCGCTTTTATATATAGCCATTGTCAAGAGTTGGCCATTATTTCCAAGGAATTCCCCAAACCTATAATAAAGGTCACCCATGACAACAGGTTGAAGGAACTCCCTATCTCTACTAACACGTCCCCTTCTGATGCAAGAGCTTACCTTCTCAAGGAGTTTGCTGATGTGTTGGTTACGAAGACATCTTTGGGATCCACACCACTCAGCCGATGGTGGGTCCACCTATGAAGATTCATCTTAAGGATGGTGCCACACCTTTTGCCATCCACACCCCTCGTTTGATTCCTCACGTCTACAAGGAGCTAGTTAGACAAGAGCTTGACTCCCTGGTTGCTCAGGGAATCATCAAGCCGGCCGGAGACGAACCTTCACCTTGGTGCCACCCTCTCGCCCCCATCGCCAAACCTCGTGGTGGAGTACGGATCACCACCGATTTGTTAAAATTTAACCATTAAGTTTCCCGTCCAGCCCACCCTTCACCCACACCCATTGCAGCTGTTCGAAAAGTGGACCAGAAGGCGAAGTTTTTTTCAACGATGGACGCCTTATGTGGTTATTGGCAGATCGATTTGGCCGAAGAAGACCAGCTTTTCACTACATTCATTACACCATATGGAAGATAACAGTATTGCAGAGGCCCCATGGGATTTACCGCTACGGGCGATGCATTCTGTCAACGTGGTGACGCGGCCCTTCAAGGAGTCACGAATTGTGTCAAAGTGGTTGATGATATCTTACTCCATGACGAAGACTACTGTACCCACCTCTCCCGAATATATGAAGTTCTCACCAGATGTCGAAAGTACGGGATTACCCTCAACGCTGACAAGTTTGTAGACGCCGCACCATCAGTGAACTTCTGTGGGTACACTCTCTCAGCATCAGGTATCGCTGCTCACCCGGAGAAATTAAGTGGAATCAGGGATTTTCCAACCCCTGCCAACCTGACAGACCTCCGTTCTTTTTTGGGTCTGGTCAATCAGCTGGCTGAATTTTCACCTGACATCTCCGCCTCAGCCCAGCCGTTACGCACCCTGCTGAGCCCCAGGAGGACATTCCTGTGGACCCCAGATCATCAAGAGGCCTTCCAGCGAGTCAAGCAGTCCCTCTTAAGTCCACCTGTCCTCGCCTGTTACGACCCAGCCCTACCCACCGTCCTCCAGACTGACGCCTCCAGACTCTAGGGCGTTGGTTACGCCCTTCTGCAGTACCATGGCGGTGGACAACTCCACTTAATTCAGTGTGGATCCCGGTTCCTGACGGACGCCGAGACCCCATATGCCACGATTGAGCTGGAGATGTTGGCTGTTGTCTGGGCGATGGCGAAGTGCCACTTCTGACTGATAGGACTTCAGCACTTCACCCTCTTCACGGATCACCGCCCTCTTGTACCTATTATCAATCACTACCCTTTGGATGCAGTAGAGAATCCTCGCCTTCAACGTTAGAAAGAGAAGTTCTCGCCTTATCTCTTCACGGCTGTGTGGCGTGCGGGTAAGCTGCTGTGCATCCCGGATGCCCTGTCCCGCGCCCCTGTCAGTCGCCCCACCCCAGAGTACGAGATGTTGTGTTCTACAGCTGCTGCATCCCTCAAGTCAGTCGTTTCATTGAAGGCCGTCTTCACCTCAGAAGAGTCTACAGCACAGGATGCAGACAAGACCCTTGAAGATCTCCGCACCGCAGCCCGGGCCGACCCTTCCTACATCCGGTTCGTCGACTGTGTGTCCCAGGGATTTCCATCTAACCGATACGACCTTCATGAATCGCTACTCCCGTACTGCAAGATACGCGAGTACCTCTATTGTGACGGAGACCTCGTCTTGTATGGTCCACGCGTAGTCATTCCTGCTGCCCTACGCCACCGTACCTTGACCCGCCTTCACGACAGCCATCGAGGAGTGGAGGCCACCAAGCGACAGGCGAAGCAGACTGTATTTTGGCCCGGAATCGACACGGACATTGCAAGTACCGTCCGTGCCTGTGAGCCGTGCCAGATTCTGCAACCCAGCCAGCAACGGGAACCTTTAATGTGCGACGATAGCCCTTCAAGACCCTTCGAGTCTGTGTCGGTCGACTTCTTTGTAGTGGCAGGGTAGTCCTTCCTCGTCATTGCCGACCGATTGTCTGGATGGCCTGTTGTCGTCCCCTGTGGTAGTGATACAACGGCTACTGCCACCTTCCGGAATTTCAGGCATTACTTCAGAGAAGTTGGTGTTCCCCTCTGCCTCAGGACTGATGGAGGACACCAGTTCACCAACCACGAGTTCCGGGACTTCATGGACCGTTGGGGAGTCCGTCATGTCGTGACCTCGCCCCACTACCCCTAGGTGAATGGACACGCTGAAGCCGCAGTCAAGACTGTTAAACACCTTATCCTTAAGGTGTCACCCTCAGGAAATATCGACTGCGAGGATTTCCATCAAGGTTTGTTAGAGTTACGCAACACCCCGAACTTCACTGGACGCTCCCCAGCCCAGGTTCTATACGGACATCATCTCAGGTCTTGTGTTCCTGCCCACCCGAAGTCTTTTTCTCAAGAATGGCAAGCCAAGAATGAAGAATGTGACCGCCGTGCAGCAGAACGAGCCGCAGATGTCACTGCTCAGTACAACTGTCATGCCCGCCCCCTTCCCAGGTTGAGTATGGGCCAGCAGGTCAGGATTCAAGATCAGGTATCTCACCGCTGGGACAAGGAACGGGTTGTCATGGGTATTGGCCGGTCCAGGGACTACCAAGTGCGTCTTCCTAGTGGTAGAGTATGGTGGAGGAACCGGCGTTTCCTCCCACCTGTGGAACTGCCTAGTGTTGACCCTTCCCCAGTTGAGTCCCCTAATGTTGATGTCTTTACAGTAAATCCAACCCCACCTTGTGTTTCTGCCCCGGTACTCCGCAGGTCCGAGCGACTCAGAAACAAAAGGTCCGCTCAAGATGAAACTATGAGCGTATAGGGGGGAGGGAGGTGTATAATATGGACACGAAGTAGTACCTTAAGCTGTGTTTTCTTATATTACTCTATTAATTATGCATAGTAAAGTATTACAGAACATGTATTAATCCTATGTAATATTTCCATTTATTATGCACCATGTTATGTATGTGAATTATCATATTTGCATTTTATGTATTCAGCTTGTGAATGCTGGCATTTGTACATGCCAGCGCGGAGTGATACAAAGAGTGGAGATCACCAGTCCTTAAGGTGTGGAAGTGCTCCGTCTATTGTTCCCCCTGTATATCTCCCGTACGAGAATATAAACCTATTTCAAGATAACAAGTGTTTGTGTATACCCTCAGTAGTAGGGTGTGTCAATTTAGGGGGTGAACTGGCTAAATTGAAAATCGAGTAATTTGGTAGCAATTTATTGTAGTCTTTAAGCATGCAAAACAATATTCTGGCATAAATTTTTTTTTATAATAAGTCCTACCTACATCAAATGGATTTTTAATGTACATATTTGTGAATTTATAACATAACCAGCGTTTGCACACATGTTACTGTTTCAAGTTTCAAATTATTATATTTTATTATCCGTAGTCTATTTGAAAGTAACCAATGCCTTCATACTCTCTTTGCTTTGGTTTCTTGTCATCAGTAGTCTGCTTGCTATTTGTGCTTTGATGTAACCTTCTCGCCTCTCGTGGCTGTAAACATGGCCCGCTGCTTCTGTGACCATTTTCACACATCTCTCCACACTTTGAGTGTGGGAAGGCCACTTCGGCACCTGCATTGGAGTCTCTTTAAGGTTTCTCAATTCTTGGCTAGTTAGACTTGTTGTCAATGGTGGCTCTAAGACTTCCAAACTCATGTCAACCAATTCTGACAATTTGGTGGCATTGACGTTTATTGGGGGAACTTTTCTTGAATGAAACGAACAGTCTCCCAACTGGTCGTCATCTATTAGCGTTCCTCTAATCTTTAGAATGACTTCTACAGCCTCGGTTCGGAGATTGGTACATTGACTGCAAAGCATTGCTTGCAAAACTGCTTCTGATCGAGCATGCCAAGCGGACCTTCTTGCCACAGGTAACACGATGTCCCTCACTACCTTCCTCTGTGTTCTTACTAGCTGCAATTGAAACAAAAGGTGATTGGGCCCATCCACCCACATAGGATTAAGTTTCACACTAAACCACTGGGGAAGATAAACTCCAATAATAAATTCAACAATTAACCTCAAATTCTTCAGCACTTTGCCCTTCAATTCGTGTTTGGAAATCCAAATCCTACAGAAACGAAGAGCTGTAGTTAACCAACGGCTGTGACTGACAGGTCCAATCTCCAAGAGAGCCAATGACTGAGGCACTTCTCCTGATCTTATTGCTTGGGCAATACGATAAGCATAGGATTGATCTGTGCTGAGATCTTTGATGACTCCTTCAGACAACGCCGGAAGGGGAGGGCCAACTTCGACCTTTGGAAAGGTTGTATTTATTTCTAGTTGTGTTGTTTCATCCAGCATGATGCCAAGGGGACCTGACCACTTGTTGTTGCTCTTTGTAGGACCATCAAGTTCCTGGATGAGATGACGAAGAGGTAGCTCGCCTGTATGTAAATCACATACAATCCAAACAAGTCTTCTTCCTAGTTTTTTCTCTAAATGCGTCATTACACCCCCCTGCCATCAGGTGTTCACTGCAGTTGAATCTCCACCAACAGCCTGCAGTGAACTGCCAAGTCCTCTCTCCTGAACCCAACATAAAATATGATCAGCAATGACCTCTGCATGTTTCTTCCCTTCTACTTCAGTTTCGGGAGCAAAGTGAAACAAAAACCGACCACCAGGCTCAGAACAGACAGAGTAGTGTTCTTCTTTGATGAGACCTGGAAACTTTCTGTTCACTCCCTCTACTTCTAGCAAAACTTTTGTGTCATCTATTCTTCCATCAAACAAAAGACAGGAGAGCCCTCCCTCGCTTAAATCTTTTTCATGCTGATCAGATATTTCCTTCATTACTTTTTCTTGTGCTCTTCTAATTTTATTATGATCTATCACCAAAGATACATCCTCTCGGCTGATGAGGCCTGCATCTATCCAAGCGGCAGTTGCAATTTCTGCAGCCCCACGAAGTCCAGCATGGTGGCGAATACTAGCTAAAGCAATGTTTGAAATATTTCTTGTGTTGTATTTCATTTTCTTTGGTAAAGGTTCAGATGGCTCTTTGGAACTATCATCTGATGTTGCTTCCTGTTCATCAGAAGAACTATCAAAGAAGTGATAAACATCTTGACACAGCTCTTCCTCTCTTTGGATGGCTTCTTCACTCTTCATTTTCTTCTTTTGTTCCCTCTCTCGGATTTGTTCTCTCTTCTTGGCATTAGCAATCTGCTTCTTTGTTTCTGAATAATCTATTGAACCCATTTGCATACTTCCTTGGCCTTCTGCCTTTGTCCTCTGTGCCTTTATAAATTCAAGCTCTAAAACAGGGATCTTCTTTTCACGAGGACAACCACAATCAATGTGGGAATTATTTTCTCTCTTACCTGAGTGAGAACAGTTGGATTCAGAACATAATTGTATGGAGCACTTGCAGGTCAAAATGTCAAACAGAGTATCAAGTGTGTGCAGAAATTCATTTTTCCTGGCCAAGTTTCCTTTGCCAAGTGATGTTTCAACTGCTTTGTGCCATAATTTCGTTAGTTTTAGCTCAATAGTTCGACACTGATTAATCACAGGTGGTTTGAATAGTGCATTAGCTTTTGTCCATTCATGCAGAAGAGGGACTATCATGTCATTTATGAGTTCTTTATCTGTATAGTTCCTTCTGTCCTTTGCATTTTTTTCTCGAAGGAGTAACCCTAATCTTAGCATGTCTCTCACTGTTGGAAGTTCTGATACAGGAAGCTCCTTCCCTTTACCAACTAGCAGGCTCAAGTGGGTTGACAACTGACTTCTTGTCTTCAATTTTGACATCTTCACACTATCTGACAAATAGAAAAATATTTCAATGTTTCATAATTCAATTGTTTCAAAAAATATCAATTTGTTTATCAAAAATGTTGTAACAGAAATAACATAATAATTTCTTAGAACATAATGTTTTATACAATGATATAAGTAACTGCGACAATCAATATGCCCTACTTACAATAATTAAAATGTAGAATTCGTCTGGTAGAGTAGGTGCAAGTGCAATGAGAGCAAACCACCGTCTATGATATCTAGAAGGAGAGTGAGTCGGGCGCCTTATCCTCACGCTTGGTACAAGTCAAAACAAGAATTAAACTGTTCCACACGGAGAGCCTGTTCATGTTCATGTTCTGACATGCATATTGTACACAAGCTATAGAACCATAAAATACCCCATAATCCATATGCTTACATGAGATTAGTTAAAATCAAGTGAATAATTCTAATCAAGTCTCATTAATTTGTTGAAATACTGATATTTGAAACTTTAAGGTATAATTGATGTAGGTGAGGGTTATTTCAATTCATTTTTGTTTGCTAATCTCAAGTTTAGACATAAAGAGGCACAATATTTTGACTACCAAATTTGATTTTTAACATGTTGACAAAATTGACACACCCTACTCAATAGTGAAGAACATTTTGGGGGTACCAAACACAAACATAGAGTTACTGCTGTTGTTGTTACTGCTGTTGTTAATGTTGTTGTTGTTACTGCTGTTTTTACTGCTATTGTTGTTACTGATGTTGTTGTTGTTGTTGTTATTGCTGTTGTTACTGCTGCTTTTGTTATTACTGCTCTTGTTACTCCTGCTGTTGTTACAGCTGTTGTTACTGTTGTTGTTGTTATTACCATATCTCTTATTACTGCTGCTGTTGTTACCGTATCTCTTTTTACTGCTGCTGTTGTTACCGCTTTTGTTGTTACTGCTGTTGTTACTGTATTTCTTATTACTGCTGCTGTTGCTACGGCTGTTGTTGTTACTGTATTTGTTATTACTGCTGTTGTCGTTACTGCTGTTGTTACTGCTGTTTTTGTTACTACCCATTTATGTTAGAGTTGTTATAACTACTACTGTTGTTATTGCCGTTGTTGTCACTGCAGTTGCTGTTACTATGCTTCTTGTTAGTGCTGTTATTGCTGCTGTTGTTGTTACTGCTCTTGTTACTGGTGCTGTTGTTACTCCTGCTGTTGTTATAGCTGCTGTTGTTCCTGTTGCTGTTGTTACTGTATTTGTTATTACTGCTACTGTTGTTACTGCTGTTTCTACTGTATTTGTTAATGCTGCTGCTGTTGTTACTGCTGTTGTTGTTGCTGCTGTTATTACTGCAGTTTTTGTAAGTGCTGTTGTTACTACTGCTGTTGTTTTTGCTGTTTTTGTTAGTGCTGTTGTTGTTACTACACTTCTTTTTAGTGCTGTTGTTACTGCTATTGGTGTTACTTCTTTTGTTACTGCTCTTGTTGTTATTGCTGTTGTTGTTACTGCTGTTGTTGTTACTTTGCTTTTTGTTAATGCTGTTGTTCCTGCTGTTGTTGATACTGCTGTTGTTACTGCAGTTTTTGTTACTGATTTTATTGTTTCTACCTTTTTTGGTTTTTGGTTAGTGCTGTTGTTATTACTGCTGTTGTTACTGTTGCTGTTGTTACTGCTACTGTTGTTACTGATGTTGTTATTACTGGAACTATTGTTACTGCTGTTGTTGTTACTGTTACTACTACTGCTGTTATTACTGCTGTTGCAACTCTTGTTGTTGGTACTGCTGCTGTTACTGTTGTTGTTCTTAAATGCTGTTTTTACTGTATCTGTTGTTACTGCTGTTGTTGCTACTGCTGTTGTTGTTACTGCTGTTCTTGTTGCTGCTGTTATTACTATTTTTGTTACTTTTGTTTTTGTTACTACTGCTGTTATTACTGCTGTCGTTGCTGTTGTTGTTAATGATGTTATTGTTACTGCTGCTGTTATTACTGCTGTTGTTACTACTGCGGTTATTACTGCTGTTGTTACCATTGTTGTTGCTACTGCATGTTGTTATTACTGCTGTTTTTACTGTTGCTGTTATTACTGCTGTTGTTAACATTGTTGTTGCTACTGCTCTTGTTATTACTGCTGCTATTACTGCTGCTGTTATTACTGCTGTTGCTGTTATGGCTGCTGTTGTTACCACTGTTGTTGCTACTGCTGTTGTTATTACTGCTGTTGTTACTATTGTTGTCAATGATGTTGTTGTTACTGCTGCTGTTATTACTACTGTTATTACTGCTGTTATTACTGCTGTTGTTACCGTTGTTGTTGTTACTGCTGCTGTTGTTACTGCTGCTGTTATTACTGCTGTTGTTACTGCTGCTGTTGTTACTGTATTTGTTATTACTGCTACTGTTGTTACTGCTGTTGCTAATGTATTTGTTAATGCTGCTGCTGTTGTTACTGCTGTTGTTGTTGCTGCTGTTATTACTGCAGTTTTTGTTAGTGCTGTTGTTACTACTGCTGTTGTTTTTGCTGTTGTTGTTACTACTGTTGTTGTTACTACACTTCTTGTTAGTGCTGTTGTTACTGCTATTGTTGTTACTTCTTTTGTTACTGCTCTTGTTGTTATTGCTGTTGTTGTTACTGCTGTTGTTGTTACTATGCTTTTTGTTAATGCTGTTGTTCCTGCTGTTGTTACTGTTGCTGTTGTTACTGCTACCGTTGTTACTGATGTTGTTATTACTGCTACTATTGTTACTGCTGTCGTTGTTACTGTTACTATTACTGCTGTTATTACTGCTGTTGCAACTCTTGTTGTTGTTTCTGCTGCTGTTTCTGTTGTTGTTGTTAAATGCTGTTTTTGCTGTAGCTGTTGTTACTGCTGTTGTTACTGTTGTTGTTGTTACTGCTGTTGTTGTTACTGCTGTTGTTGCTGTTGTTCTTGTTGCTGCTGTTATTACTACTTTTGTTACTTTTCTTTTTGTTATTACTGCTGTTATTACTGCTGTCGTTTCTGTTGTTGTTATTAATGATGTTGTTGTTACTGCTGCTGTTATTACTGCTGTTGTTACTACTGCTGTTATTGCTGCTGTTGTTACCATTTTTGTTGCTACTGCTGTTGTTATTTCTGCTGTTTTTACTGCTGCTGTTATTACTGCTGTTGTTACCATTGTTGTTGCTACTGATGTTGTTATAACTGCTGCTCTTATTGCTGCTGTTATTACTGCTGTTTTTTATGTTCCTGTTATTACTGCTGTTGTTACCACTGTTGTTGCTACTGCTGTTGTTATTACTGCTGTTGTTACTGTTGTTGTTAATGATGTTGTTGTTACTGCTGCTGTTATTACTGCTGTTATTACTGCTGCTGTTATTACTGCTGTTGTTACTGCTGCTGTTGTTACTGCTGCTGTTATTACTGCTGTTGTTACTGCTGCTGTTATTACTGCTATTGTTACTGCCGCTATTATTACTGCTGTTGCTACCATTGTTGCTGCTGCTGTTGTTACTGCTGTTGTTACTGCTGCTGTTACTGCTGCTGTTATTACTGCTGTTGTTACTGCTGCTGTTACTGCTGCTGTTATTACTGCTGTTGTTACCATTGTTGTTATTACTGCTGCTGTTATTACTGCTGTTGTTATTGCTGCTGTTGTTACCGCTGCTGTTACCATTGTTGTTGTTACTGCTGCTGTTGTTACTGCTGCTGTTATTACTTCTGTTGTTACTGCTGTTATTACCATTGTTGTTGTTACTGCTGATGTTGTTACTGCTGTTGTTAATGATGTTGTTACCATTGTTGTTTTTACTGCTGCTGTTGGTACTGCTGCTGTTAGTACTGCTGTTATTGTTTCTGGTGTGATTGTTACTACTGTTATTATTATTGTTGTTACTGTTGTTGCTGTTGTTACTGTTGTTGTTATTATTGTTGTTGTTGTTACTGCTGCTGTTACTATCTTTCTTGTTACTGCTGCTGCTGCTGCTGTTATTACTGCTGCTGTTGTTACTGTTGTTGTTGTTTCTACAATTGTTGTTAATGCTGCTGTTGTTATTTCTGTTTTTACTGCTGCTAACCTAACCTAACTGAGTTGTAAGTGTGATGACTGTTGAGTGATCTGAGTATTAAGTGAGCTAACTGACTGGTGAGTGAGGTAACTGACTGCCGAGTGGTTGAGCGAGTTAACTAACTGTTGAGTGATATAAGTCTTGATTGAACTGTCTCTCTAGCGTGTGAGCTTACTGACCGATTGCGGGTTCATTTGTCGCAACTCACACAAACGCCAGGCGAAGGTTACTACGCCCTACCCGTCACTACTAATATAGTTCCGTATCCCAGAGTGTTTTAACCTACTGATTACCCGCTGGTGGTAATTGGTCATTAACCTCTAATTAGGGATAAATTGGAATATTAAAACAGGTAATTGATGATTAGTGTCGATGGGCAGCCGGGCTACAACGAGTTAATACACGAGATTAAATAGGATTTAATTGGATGGCTGTGATCAGTCAAATATATGGAGGGGGGGAGGGCAGATTGATGAATAAATTATACAGTGAATTACAATGATTGGCTGTAGGTGGGCAACAGTGAATTAGTTACGTATATAGCTAATTAATTGTACATGTATATATGGCATAAATATGTACAGTCAACCAAAGATGCACCGACCCCACCCTGGGTCTCGTGTTCACAATTTTACCTGGTAATACTTGAAGGAAAGAAGGCTGGCTGTATGTAAAGGCGATTGTGATTGGTAGATATATTTTCGGCTGTATCACTGTCAGGATAAATATTAAACAATCCAAAAGTAGCATCTTTACAATTATAAACTATTCCTCGTTATTTAAGATCATGACAAGTTTCCAAATATTCGTATATTTGCTTATAAAATTAAGATATTATATCAATGAATTGGCAACGCAGCTACAACCAGGGCTGCCACGAGATTCTCACATCAAATTTTAAGAATATACAATATGTTCCACGTTTGATCTTGAGTGTTTCATGACGGAATTAATTGTCTTTACAATGTGAGTATTACATAATATAATTTGACGTAAGTTAGAGAGCAGACACTGTAATAGACTCAACTGACACAATAATGGCATGTGGTATCCCTGCACCAGCGCCGCACGGATGTGTGGAGAAGGGAAAACATTGTAGTGGTCATTTTGATGTTCTACAAACTGTGTTTGATGGTATTATTATTAATAACTCAGTGAATCAGAGAGAGAGAGAGAGAGAGAGAGAGTATACTTATATAGAATTGATGAGGACTCAGAAAGGGGTTGAATAGCTCTCATTTCTTGGGGGGAGAGGGTTTTTTTTCTCACTTTTTTTTAATCATATTGCAACTGGCTTTATTGTCATTGCATAATTTAAATTTATGGTTTATAATATATTTCTTTCTTTCAAGGATTAAAATATAGACACCTGGAGTAATCCCTTGGGATTCGCCTTGGATTCTCTTGCTATCTTCCTGATTTCGTAGTCCCTCTTTGCCTTCCTTACATTTTTCTTAACATTCCTAGTTAGTTCATTATACCTATTTCTGAGCTGCTACTCCCCTCCCTTTAATTTCTTATCAATTCCTTTCTTTATTCATGTGTCATGTTAATATTTTATGGTCATCCAGGTGTATTATTTAAAGTATATTGTTTAATAACGGGTCAATCCACCCTCCTTATCAATTACAGCTTGCAGCCTCCGCTGTATAGGAGATACGTTGTTTGTTACATGCTCAGGTTCGTTTCTAAAAATCTCCCACTGTCTTGTCACGTGGTCGAGCAGCTGGTTCGGCGTCCTCTCAAACTCGGGCTCCCAGGAATTGACTATACTTGCCCAGATATTTTCAATGGGATTCATGTCGCATCCCTTGCTCGGCAATTCCAAGAGCCTGAGGTGTTGCTGCCCGTCAAACACTGACGCACTGCTCTGGTTGTGCGTCAGTGAATAAAAGTAATTGGCCGAGCAAGGAATGGGAAATTGCGTTCCTGAATTGAAGGAAGGAACTGATTGCGCAGGATGTCTAGGTAATAATTTGCCGTAAACCTCCCATTAATTTGGAAAATATCTCCCATACCGTGCAAGGATATGTAGCACCACACGTTCAGCGTCCCATTGCCCACTTCTAGCCACCTCGTATATGTGGGCCCTGTCGTAACTGCAGGAAGGGAAAATACGCCTAATTAAGCTATTACATCTTATATTAAGTTTGTAGTATAATACTTGAAAATAAATTTTAATGTTATGCGATAATCTTAAAGACTTTTATTTGAAAATGTATAATGAGCTGTTCGATGTTTTACGGCTTTATCGACATATACGGTCTAAATCTTATTTTAATCATTATGTACTTGTTAATAGGTTAAGCTTACTTACCTCTTGCGATTTGGCCGCCACAAATGAATTTTAACATGGTTAGTACTGTCAAAAGTCTTTTCATCCGTGAAGACTACTTACGACCAAATCTCCAGGTCCTCCCCCACATATTGCTGGGCAATGCGGTGGTGTTCAGTTAGCTGTTCCTTTATGGCAGGGACTCTGTGTTGTTTGCCCGCAAACTATCTTAGTGTAACGCCTCTCCGATGGCGACAGGGTTGGAGAACGGGTTGTTTCGGATTGCTGCTATTATGGTGGCATCCTCATCCCTAGCAGCCAGTCGGGGGCGTGGTCTTCTTTCTGAAAATAGACACAATAATGTTTTTTGATCTCCTGGTATGCCATTAACGCTATGGCATACACTCATAACCTTTAACAAAAAAAACATTTTCGTTACAATATTTGCATTATTATATCATTTATATAAAAATAAATATCTTAGAATTTTAGATATTGTTTATATCCGGTTCAATCTGAGATTTCCATACATACCCAATTCAGTTAAAATACCTGTTTCGGCATATCTCCTGATCCACCTCTTCACAGTTGAAGTCGAAACAGCAAGTCGGTCTGCGATGGCACGCACCGCAAGGCCTTCTTCTCGGAAGGCGATTATTTGGTGGCGAGTAGTAAAGGGCTGTTGCGTTGTGTTCATGGTGACAGAAGTAATGCCTACTGTTTATCCCGTACTCACAACAACACTTCGGTCAAGTTCTTATTGGTCCATTAGACTGTGCAAAGTGATATGTCATTGGTGGGCGTAAAACCTGATGCTGACGTCATAAATAAGATAGGTAAATATTAAAAATTATGTTACCTAACGATGAGTACACAGTGTTTTGCCGAACAATTGTCGATTTTTAGTTCGACAAAGGGGAACCAGATATTAAACTCTATACATCAGCTGCCACTTCGATACTTCATTTTCCCAATAGCACACATTTCACATATAAGTCGTGTTATAAGTACCATAATTACGAATGTAATTTATTTACACACACACACAGAATGAGAACTATAATAAACGAAGATACAATGTGGTGACTGACAAATGAGTCTATTACAGTGTCTGGTCTCTAACTTAAGTCAAAATATATTATGTAATGCTCACATTGTAAAGACAATTAATTCCTTCATGATTCACTCAAAATTAAATGTGGAACATACTGTATATTCTTGAAATTTGATGTGAGAATCTCGTGGCAGCCCTGGTTGTTGTTGCGTTGCCAATTCATTGATATAATTTCTTCATCATTTAAGCAAATATACGAATATTTGGAAACTTGTCATGATCCTTAAATAACGATGAATAATTTATTATTGAAAAAACGAAACTTTTGGATTGTTTAATATTTATCCTGACAGTGATACAGCCGAAAATAAGTCCACCAATCATTATCACCATTACATACAGTCAGCCTTCCTTCAAGTATTGCCAGGTAATATTGCGAGCATGAGACGCAGGGTGGAGTCGGTGCATCTTTGGCTGACTGTACTAACGTGCACAAAAGTCGTGTCCACTACCCAGCCAGTGAGGTTTCGAATAGCCTTGAGTCTGAAGTTTCGAAACCGCTGGGCGAAATGCTATGGTCAGCCAACAGATGTCGCCCACTGTAGTGTGCGTGTGTAGGGGGGGGGGGGTGGGAGGGGGAATAGAGGAGGTGGGGGCTGGATGAGAGGCAGGTTTATTTATTATTTATACCACCATAATTTGAAGCTGCCTTTTTAGCTACGTTTTGTCTTACAGTTGTTTCTTTATGGTTACGAATTCATGGAACAGGTGCAGTGCCCTGGGTGCTTATTGCCGCTCCGGTCACAATGATACTTTAAAGAATGGAATATATTAAGGATAAAAGTGAAATATGCAAGGATCAGCTAGTTTTACTCAGCGACCCTTCACAATTTTGTTGTTATTCCGACAAAGAGATTATGGTAATATTTATTAATATGCCACCCATCCTTTGCTTAATAAATACTTGTGATAATATGCAATATTATATAATTATATACTTATGTTAAAAAGAGTGGAGTGAAAAAGTTATCAGTATTGTAAAATAGTATTCAGACTTAATCTAGTTTCAATTCTTCCAAGTTCCAGTGTTTAAACACCCCACCACAATATGCAAGCTTCATTTATTTTGGAGTGTGCTCAGTTACCGTTAATATTGTGTGCTGAACATCATGAGCATTTCAATGATGGTAGCAATTGTAATTATATCATTATATTGTGTTATAAGACAACACATTCCACGACGTGTCATGCAGATCATTGTATACCACACAATACATAATTTGTTGCTGTTAAGTTACTTTGTTATGAATTTTCATGCGATAAAGTTTAAGACATTATTAAGGACATGGATTTAAGATAACACTGTAGGGGAGTTAATATATATAAATTGTACTTACAATCAAGAATAAAATCCAAACAATACACCGATACACACATCTTAGTATTTGGTCCAGCCACCCATTGCATTCAGGACTTCATCAAGGCGATTAGGGATGGAGTCGACCAGCTTCAGGCACACCGCTGGTCGTCGACGTATACTCTCCCACACGTCGTAAGCTTTGGCCTCTATTGCTGCACAGGTTCGCTGCTCTCCAATATCCTAATCACGTTTCATCATGGCCCAAATATGTTCAATCGGATTAATATCACATCCTAGTGTTGGCCAGTCGATGACCTCAATTTCAGGGTGATCCTGGAGGTAGTCCTTCACTATGTTGCTGGTATGAATGGGACTGTTGTCATGAACCAGCCTGATAGTGTGGGGGGCTGAAACTGCCATAGCCAGGACTGTAGGAATTAGCACTTGCTTCAGGATGTCTACATACTGCTCACCAGTGAAAAGGCCATTGATCTTGACCAATTCACCTGGCCCATGTGCCCACATCCACCCCCAGAATGACACTGACACCCTACCACTCACTGCGCGATGTTGAACGTGTTTCTCTGGGAGGCCGCCAGCACTGCCTTGCTTCGGCTCCCACTGACCTGAACACCGTTTCATCGGTAAATATAATGGTTCTCCAGTTCCAAAGCAAAGCCGAGTCGACACTCCTTGTGAGTAGGTGTTAGCCACCCTTTGTGAGCTGGAATATGGCAGTCGATCCCGGCTTCGTGTCTAGTCGTCATGTGATGGGAGTTGAGGCCCAAATTTCTTGTATGCTCCACTGATGTTCGCATTGGATATGCCGTTGCAGCTGCCACGATCATGGCCTCCCGCTTCGAGGTTTCGTCTCCACTGAGCCCTCTTCCTCCCACCGGCGGATCTACCTCCCAACAGTCTTGGTGCTCCTCCCCACTTCGAGAGCAATGTTCGGCACAGTTGCCCCGGCTCTCCACATCCCGATGATTTGGCCTCGCTCAGCAATCACTGACCGACGAATTTGCTCGTCCTGCAGGCATATCTGAAATGGCAGAGTAATATTATGTTGGGGTAACTGATGCAGGCTTTTATATACTAGATTAAATTAATGGTATTAGTAACACCTAGGTTAAGTATTATTACTCTGACATAACGTTTTGGTAAATCTTTTCGGATCAACTGCCCAAGAAATCCTTCCTATTTCATGTATTCATAGTGAACTGCAAGTGGATCCTCCCTCCCCCCCCTCCCCACAAACTTCCACCACCACCCCTGCGACTTTAGAGTGAACATTCGCCGATAAATAATCATCATTATCATCAAGATTTATTTTAATCAGACCACTGACACCCATTTGAGTCTCTCCTAGGGCTGGCTAAAGGGATTAGTTAACATATATTTGTGCTTCTATAATTTAGTGTTATATTGTTTGGAAGAGATTACAGTATTTCAAAAAGGTCAAAACTGAACTTAGGGAAAATTTTGGGGTCTCTGCTAAAATATCTTACATTGTAGGGTTAGTGAGGCACATTGTTCGATACCGATTATAAATAGGGCATCCAATGAGAATATTTTGGACTGTCATTTGTGTTCGGCAGTTGGAGCATATAGGTGGGGCTCCATTAGGGGAAGACAGGAGTTGGCCACGCGTCAATCGCGTACGCCCAATTCTTAGACGATTCAGAATAGTTTCGTGATGTCGAGAGGATTGTTTTGATGGTGAACAAGGATAAATTGATGATTTGATCATTTTCAGCTTATGACTTGTTGGTTCATTTTCCCAGGACTTTTGCCGATCGTCAAATATTAATTGTTTATAGGTAGTTAGCCTCGCCGATAAACAAAATATGTAGTTTTCCACTGCTTTACAGTACATATTTCTTTGACAATTTTCAGCTAGGGCATACTTATCTTCCAAAATTAATTCATTTAAAATTTATTTTTTTACAAATAATATTCACTGGTTCCAGAATGTATCTGAACTTACATTAGTGATGGTCAAGTCTGGTCTTAAATAAGTTCACACTCGGAGCTATCACAACAACCCCGGGGAAAGAGCCATGTCGTCGGTTCTGTGAGTGTTCATTACAGTAGTCCAATTCGTCGCCATGGGTAGAATAGGGGGAGGGGGGTTGGAGAATGCAGGGGAAGGTAATGTGATGGGATGGAATGTTCAATTGACTTTAGTCTTGGGGGAGGGATGAAGGGAAGAGGTGGGGGAGGGAGGAGTGGAGTGGGGGGATGGTGGAGGGGGGAGTGTGTTTAGGTGTGGTAACCCACGATGCTCAAATTATGAGGTTTAATAGTTGGGTGGGTAGAGGCGGGGGGGGGGGAGGAGGAGGGGGAGGCTAGGCGTGGAGTTGGAACTCGTGAACGTAAGATGTTGTTTAGTGCAAGTTATGGAACATTACAGTATCTTCAAACCGGTTTTCACTCTATTAATAGGCCTTATGTAATCCACCATTAAGGATTACAACAGCACACAGTATGGCTGCAATTGGTAAGAAAAATAAAATATAACATGGCAAAATTTTTGCCCAGCGTAATTTTTACAACCTACGTCACGCCTAAAGTAAACCGAAAAATGCTTATGTGTATAGAACATTTTCAACTGAATATCACATATTCTTTCACCTCAACAAATATCTGCTGTCACTTATGGAACACCCAGCAATAGTATAAGGACGACATGAGGTATGCTGACAAATTAATGTGACTAACCTGTTGGTGACGACGATGGTAGGAATGAGACCTCGGCATGTTTCAGTGTTCGATATCACTTCCTTCCCCTGGTGTGGGTGGCGCCAACCTTGGTAACAACTTGTATATTCTCCATTACTACCATTACTGGTAGTCATGGAGAATTAATTCCTGGTGTGCCCATCAGTCTCACCGTCGTAGCCATGAACGGCAGAGATATGGTCGTTGTAGTGCTTTTATTTGCCGGTTACACATCTCTCACCATGCTTAATAATATTAACTATCTTCATGACATTCTTATTGTTATCAGTGTTTGTGGAATCCACGATGTTATGCTCCACCTACACACAGCCTGTTACTAGACTAATCCCCACCTCCCCTCTCCCCCCCCCCCCCACACACACACACTACAGTACATTGGGCGACATCTGTTGGCCGACCATAGCATTTCCCCAAGCTGTTCGAAACTTCAGACTCAAGGCTATTCGAAACCTCACTGGCTGGGTAGTGGACACGACTTTTGCGCACGATAGTACGTGCTTAGTAAAACTTACAGGTATATATGGATTTAATTGTATACATGTTGACAAATTACAAATGAATATATGGGTCTATGAGGAAGTATAACATGCTGAAATTATAAGGAAACTCAAGCTTTACCGTACTTGTTTTCTCAGTGGGGTTGAGAAAGGGTGAAGAAACAAAAGTTGCGGTGGAAACGTTTGGGAATGGGAGTGTGATAAGGTTATTCTCATCCCTTTAAGGTAAATTGTCTTACTATGGAAAACTCTCTCTCCTAGGTGGCTAAAGCTGTTAGCGAGTTGGTTGTTGGCTTAGAGAGAGAGAGAGAGAGAGAGAGAAAATTCAGAACTTAAAATCTTCTCTCCACTATATGACAGATGATGAAGTCAAATCAAATATTTAAATGAGGTGTCGCAGTCCCTTGGTGGTGGTGTGTGATTACTGGTGGTGGTGGTGGAGGTGACGAATGGTGGTTGCAGTGGTGATTGTGGTGAGTGATTGCTGATGGTGGAGGTGGAGGTGGTGGTGGTGGTGAGTGACTGGTGTTGGTTGTGGTGAGTGACTGGTAGTCATAGTGTTGGTGGTGGTGGTTGTGATGGTGGTGGTTGGTGGTGGTGTTGGTGGTGGCTGTAGTGGTGATGGTGGTGAGTGATTGCTGGTGGTGGTCACCTGTGATTGACCGGTGGTGGTGGTGGTGGCGGTGGTGATGGTGATAGAGAGTGAGTGCTTAAGGTGGTGATGAGTGACTGGTGGTGGTGGTGGTGGTGGTGAGTGTAGGTGGTGGTGGTGGTAAGTGAGTGAGTGAGTGCTGGTGGTGGTGAGTGAATAAGTGGTGGTAGTGGTGATGAGTGGAGGAGTTGATGAGTGAATGCTAGTGGTGATGATATCAGTGATGGTGGTGGTGGTTGTAGTTGTGATGGTGGTAATATTGGTGATGGTGATGGTGAGTGAGTGAATGGGTGAGTGGTGGTGGTGGTGTATGTGATTTCTGGTGGAGGTGAAGGTGGTGATGGTGGTGAGTGATTGTTGATATGGTGGTGGTGGTGGTAGTGGTAATGAAACAGCGCTGGTGGTGCTGATGAGTGACTGGTGGTCGTAGTTGTATGATATGGACACAAAGTAGTACCTTCAGCTGTGTATTATTATATTACTCTTATATTACTCCATTAATCATGTATAGTAAAGTATTAGAGAGCATGTATTAATTCTATGTAATATTCCATTTATTGTGCACCATGTTATGTATATAAATTATCATATTTACATTGTATGTATTCAGCTTGTGAATGTTGGCATCTATACATCCCAGCGCGCAGTAATACATAGAGAGTGAAGACAGAGTCTTTGTGGTGTGGAAGTGAGCTCCTGGGTCCTTCTGTATATATACATATATATATATATATATGTATATATCTCCCGTACGAGAATAGAACCTACTTTTAAGGTAACAAGTGTTTGTGTATACCCTCAGTAGTATAGAACATTTTGTGGGTATTCAAGACAAACGTCAGATGGCGCAGTGATTATTTCTCAATGAGATACAATGGACCAAGCCTTCCTGCCCAAACTCTGTTAATGGCGTCTCGTCTTCAGCTCACAATCCACAGCAAGACCACTACAAGCCTCTAGACTTACAGTGTTGTGAAGTGCTGTGTTGTGTATTTTAATCATAATTGTCTGTGCAAGTTGCGGTCAGATGACTATGGGAGCGGCCCGACAGTACGTGCTCCCCAGTCTCTGGTCTGAGGGTAACTAACCGACCAGGGCTCGACGCTGCCCGGTTGCTCCTACGTCTGGCAGCGCGCCAAGTCTCTCCCAGCAACCCGCAAGACACACACACAAAAACGCATTCACCTTATATTATATTCTTGTGACTTAATGTAGACTTCTGTAATTCTGTGCATAGATTACGAGGGGCTGACCCGGTCTTTTGCACAGATAGAGTACAGAAGCAGTCGGCATGTCTCACAGGGATCAAAATGATACCCTGGACGATGGGGTTACGAGTTTTAGTGTGAGAGACCTCTCCCTACCCACGCTCAGGCCCCACTCTCCCCACAGTGACAACGCCAAGTCACCCACAGAATCTCCTCTCTCGTCGCGAGCCAGCTCTCCAGCGATGCATGCGTCCACAGATCTCCTTCAACTGATAAAGTGGATGGAAACTTCTCGACGCCAGGACGATATTGCAAGGAGAGAAGAGGAAGAAATTCGGTACAGGAAGTCTGAAAAACGGCGCCATGAAGAGGAACAACGACGCAGAGAACTCGAAGACATAGGTAGAAGTGAGGATGATCTTAGAAGAAAGGAGGATCAAGCCAGATTTGAAGTCTTGATTTCTCTGTTAGCCCCCCCCCCCCCCACAACGATCTACCATATAAGATTCGTCTGCTACTACTGACGTTGATGCGACTAGAGGTACTGGTACCTCATTTCCCAGAGTCGGATCAACAACACCTCAAAAGGCTACAGTACAGAAGCCTCCCTCTCTGATGTCTGACGCTTCTTATCAGATGTTTCGGGAATGGCGTCGACGTTGGCAAGACTACGCAACAATGGTTGACTTGTCAAGTTTATCACAGCCGAAACAAATGATACAGCTTCGTATGTTTTTGTCCTTAGAGACACAACGTACTCTCGAGCACACACTTCAAGTGCCACCTACGACAACCCTGACGGTAGAGGCGGTGCTCGACAAGTTACAAGAACATGTTAAGGGACAACTCAACGAAGCACTCAGAAGAAGAGAACTCCTCCAATGTAAGCAGCTTGATGGAGAATCTTTTGACGCATTTTTTTGTAAGGCTCAAAAGGTGTTCAGAGGAAGTTGATGTTTGTCCCGGACATTCTCAAGTCTGTGAAGAGACACAACTCAAGACAATTATTTTTACGGGTGTCCGAGATGAAGAGCTAGTTCAGCGTCTCATTTCCCTTGACCCCACTTCCTCCCTTCAAGATGTAGTTACAAAATGTCGAGCGTACGAGGCCGCCAGGTGTGCGACTTCAGCTTTACGCTCACAACCTGACCAGGTGAAGGCGGTGTCTTCCTACAGAAAGGGTAAGAAGCAGCAAAGTAACTCCACCCCTCACCCTCCAGCTACACCTTCAGCAGCAGCTTTGTGTAACAGCTGTGCGAGACAGCATAATGCCTCCCAGTGCCCAGCTGCTCAAAGCGTATGCAGAAGTTGCGACCGTCAGGGTCACTGGGCTTACACAGTCAAGTGCCCTGCTAGCAAAGTTCAGTGCAGACTTTGTGGTCGTGTGGGCCATTATGACAAATGTTGTCGTAAGAAGATACAGAAAGGACACCACCTAGGATCCAAGAAGTCATCCCCAGGTAGTGCTGGCGCGCCCCCTCCTGGCAAGCATCAAGATGCTGTGTCCAGTCGTTCCTGCCATCGTGTGCATTGTTCCACAGACACGACGCCCCAGCACATTAATGTCGTCATTTCTTACGGTAACTCGTCATCCAGTCTTCAGATGTTACCTGACACCGGTGCTGACGTCTCGGTAATTGGTCCACAACACTTAGCAAGTCTGGGAATACCCCGGAGCAACCTACAGCCCCCTCCTCAGACAAAGAAACTGACGGCTGGTGGTTCCAAGATGGCTCCAGCTTTGGGATCTTTCTGGGCTACCCTTACCTTTGGTAAGGAGTCTTGCTCGGCCCGGATTGATGTTCATAATGGTATCCCGACTCCGCTTTTATCATATGGCCATTGTCAAGAGTTGGCCATTATTTCCAAGGAATTCCCTAAACCTATTTTAAAGATCATCCATACAACAGGTTGAAGGAATTCCCTATCTCTACTAACACGTCCACTTCTGACGCAAGAGCTTACCCTCTCAAGGAGTTTGCTGACGTGTTGGTTACGAAGAAATGTTCAGGATCCACACCACTCAAGCCGATGGTGGGTCCACCTATGAAGATTCATCTTAAGGATGGTGCTACACCTTTTGCCATCCACACCCCTCGTTTGATTCCTCACGCCTACAAGGAGCTAGTTAGACAAGAGCTTGCCTCCATGGTTGCTCAGGGAATCATCAAACCGGCCGGAGACGAACCTTCACCTTGGTGCCACCCTCTCGTCCCCGTCGCCAAACCTCGTGGTGGAGTTCGAATCACCACCGACCTGTCAAAACTTAGCCAGCAAGTTTCCCGTCCAGCCCACCCTTCACCCACACCCTTCGCAGCTGTTCGAAGTGTGGACCCGAAGGCGAAGTTTTTTACAACGATGGACGCCTTATGTGGTTATTGGCAGATCGAATTGGCCGAAGAAGACCAGCATTTGACTACATTCATCACACACTTTGGGAGATACCAGTATTGCAGAGGCCCCATGGGATTTGCCGCTACGGGTGATGCATTCTGTCAACGTGGTGACGCGGCCCTTCAAGGAGTCACGAATTGTGCCAAGGTGGTTGATGATATCTTTCTCCATGACGAAGACTACTGTGCCCACCTCTCCCGGATATACGAAGTTCTCACCAGATGTCGAAAGTACGGGATTACCCTCAACGCTGACAAGTTTGTAGTCGCCGCACTATCAGTGAACTTCTGTGGGTACACTCTCTCAGCATCAGGCATCGCAGCTGACCCGGAGAAAGTAAGTGGAATCAGGGATTTTCCAACCCCTGCCAACCTGACAGACCTCCGTTCTTTTTTGCGTCTGGTCAATCAGCTGGCTGAATTTTCACCTGACATCTCCGCCTCAGCCCAGCCGTTACGCCCCCTGCTGAGCCCCAGGAGGACATTCCTGTGGATCCCAGATCATCAAGAGGCCTTCCAGCGAGTCAAGCAGGCCCTCTTAAGTCCACCTGTCCTCGCCTGTTACGACCCAGCCCTACCCACCGTCCTCCAGACTGACGCCTCCAGACTCTAGGGCGTTGGTTACGCCCTTCTGCAGTACCATGGCGGTGGACAACTCCACTTAATTCAGTGTGGATCCCGGTTCCTGACGGACGCCGAGACCCGATATGCCACGATTGAGCTGGAGATGTTGGCTGTTGTCTGGGCGATGGCGAAGTGCCACTTCTACCTGATAGTACTTCAGCACTTCACCCTCTTCACGGATCACCGCCCTCTTGTACCTATTATCAATCACTACCCTTTGGATGCAGTAGAGAATCCTCGCCTTCAACGTTAGAAAGAGAAGCTCTCGCCTTATCTCTTCACGGCTGTGTGGCGTGCGGGTAAGCTGCTGTGCATCCCGGATGCCCTGTCCCGCGCCCCTGTCAGTCGCCCCACCCCAGAGTACGAGATGTTGTGTTCTACAGCTGCTGCATCCCTCAAGTCAGTAGTTTCATTGAAGGCCGTCTTCACCTCAGAAGAGTCTACAGCACAGGATGCAGACAAGACCCTTGAAGATCTCCTCACCGCAGCCCGGGCCGACTCTTCCTACATCCGGCTCGTCGACTGTGTGTCCCAGGGATTTCCATCTAACCGATACGACCTTCATGAATCGCTACTCCCGTACTGAAAGATACGCGAGGACCTCTATTGTGACGGAGACCTCGTCTTGTATGGTCCACGAGTAATCATTCCTGCTGCCCTACGCCGCCGTACCTTGACCCGCCTTCACGACAGCCATCGAGGAGTGGAGGCCACCAAGCGACGGGCGAAGCAGACTGTATTTTGGCCCGGAATCGACACGGACATTGCAGGTACCGTCCGTGCCTGTGAGCCGTGCCAGATTCTGCAACCCAGCCAGCAACGGGAACCTTTAATGTGCGACGATAGCCCTTCAAGACCCTTCGAGTCTGTGTCGGTCGACTTCTTTGTAGTGGCAGGGTAGTCCTTCCTCGTCATTGCCGACCGATTGTCTGGATGGCCTGTTGTCGTCCCCTGTGGTAGTGATACAACGGCTACTGCCACCATCCGGAATTTCAGGCATTACTTCAGAGAAGTTGGTGTTCCCCTCTGCCTCAGGACTGATGGAGGACACCAGTTCACCAGCCACGAGTTCCGGGACTTCATGGACCGTTGAGGAGTCCGTCATGTCGTGACCTCGCCCTACCACCCCCAGGCGAGTGGACACGCTGAAGCCGCAGTCAAGACTGTGAAACACCTGATCTTTAAGGTGTCACCCTCAGGAAATATCGACTGCGAGGACTTCGATCGAGGTTTGTTGGAGTTACGCAACACCCCGAACTTCACTGGACCCTCCCCAGCCCAGGTTCTATAAGGACATCATCTCAGGTCTTGTGTTCCTGCCCACCCGAAGTCTTTTTCTCAAGAGTGGCAGGCCAAGACTGAGGAATGTGACCGCCGTGCAGCAGAACGAGCCGCAGATGTCACTGCTCGGTACGACTGTCATGCCCGCCCCCTTCCCAGGTTGAGTATCGGCCAGCAGGTCAGGATTCAAGATCGGGTATCTCACCGCTGGGACAAGGTTGGGGTTGTCATGGGTATTGGCAGGTCCAGGGACTACCAAGTGCGTCTTCCTAGTGGTAGAGTATGGTGGAGGAACCGTCGTTTCCTCCGACCTGTGGAGCTGCCTAGTGTTGACCACTCCCCAGTTGAGTCCCCTAATGTTGATGTCCTTACAGTAAATCCATCCCCATCTTGTGTTTCTGCCCCAGTACTCCGCAGGTCCGAGCTACTCAGAAACAAAAGGTCCTCTCAACATGAAACTATGAGAGTATAGGGGGGAGGGAGGTGTATGATATGGACACAAAGTAGTACCTTCAGGTGTGTATTATTATATTACTCTTATATTACTTCATTAATTATGTATAGTAAAGTATTACAGAACATGTATTAATTCTATGTAATATTCCATTTATTTTGCACCATGTTACGTATATAAATTATCATATTTACATTGTATGTATTCAGCTTGTGAATGCTGGCATCTGTACATCCCAGCGCGCAGTAATACATAGAGAGTGAAGACAGAGTCTTTGTGGTGTGGAAGCGAGCTCCTGGGTCCTTCTGTATATATATATATATATATATATATATATATATATATATATATATATATATATCCCTTACGAGAATAGAACCTACTTTTAAGATAACAAGTGTTTGTGTATACCCTCAGTAGTATAGAACATTTTGTGGGTATTCAAGACAAACGTCAGAGTAGTGGTGGTTGGTGGTGTGAGATTGTTGGTGGTCGAGGTGGTGAATAGTGGTTGCAGTAGTTATGATGGTGAGTGATGGTGAATTTTGCATCCAGTAGTGATTGCTGGTGTTGGTGATGGTGGTGTGTGATTGCTGGTGGCGATGGTGATGAGTGACTGATAATGGTGGTGATGTTGTTGGTAAGTGAGTGATTGCGTGGTGGTGGTGGTGGTGGTGAATAGTGGTTGAGGTGGTAAATGGTGGTAGCAGTTGTGATGGTGGTTTGCAATTACTGGTAGTCAAGGAGGTGAATGGTGGTTGCAATTGTGATAGTGGTGAGTGATTGCTGGCGGTAGTTGTGGTGGTGGTAGTGGTGAGTGATGAGTGGTGATGGTGTTGGTGGTGGTGAGTGGTGTGCTGGTGGTAATGATATTGGTGGTGGTGGTGGTGAGTGAGTGCTGGTGGTGGTTGTGAATGGTGGTTGCAGTAGTAGGGTGTGTCATAGGAAGGAAGATCAGCTAAAACTAATGGCCCATCACTTTTTTGGTAGATTTTAGTGTATATAAACAGAAAATAATTTCAGTTTCAATATTTTGCAACCTTTTGCTAGGTAAATTTTAGCGTGAAATTTATCGAAAATCTAACGTACAGCTGCATTAGTGCATTCCAATTAAATAGTGAACATTGCTTTCTGACTTCATTCTTTAACAACCCAACTAACAATATTTTTAGATTCTGATGAATTTATAAGTTGATAATATTTGCGATGGCTGCTTGTGTCAGGACGAGGAACCAAAAATCCAGCCATCTCAGTCACTATCTTGGGTCTGGGAGAGAGCTCCTGAAGTCGGAGTTGCCTACATTGAGAGATGCTTTGAGATACGGTGTTTTAATCAGGCAAATCAGTGAAAAGAACCAAAGAACTTACACAAACAAAGACATTGCCAGTGATATGACCAAAGCTGTCTTGGCACAGTACACTCTGGCTAACGCTCAGTTCAAGCCTCCAGTCATAACAAGTCAGAAGAAGATTAGTGAGAGACTGCTAGCCAGTTGGGAAAAGGCAAGCTATATCTCTCTTGGGAGAGGAAAACTTGCAGTTAAGGACAGCTTTGACAAGCAACTGGACCAGTTATTTGACATAATTACTTGCAAGTGGCCAATTGTTCTCTGTCCTGAGTTTGGATGCGATCGTGACTGTAAATCCGAGGCCCACATCTCCTGTATTTGCAAGCGTGAACTGAAGATTCCTGTGATCGAACTGGCATTTGTCAAAGCACAGAGAGAGAAGACTGGCAGTATAGGGACTCTCATGATTTCTAGCCAAGATATTCCGGAGTCCAAGAGACAGGAAAAGAGACTTGAGAAGGCCCAGGGTGAGGTAAAAAAGGCCGATGATTGGAGTCAAGCTGATTCAGAATTTAATGACTTCCCCATGGCTTATCCGAGTGCTGACCAGGAGAATGGTGACTTTGTCCCTAACCCAGAAAATAATGATCCCAAACCTTCCAGGCATAAGATTCGAAATAGAAAAGATATCCCGAGCATAGCTCTGGCCAGCATGCGACACCACACTGGTCTCAGAGAAACTGCAGAGATAGCAACAGCTGCCTGGGTTGACGGTGGTTTGATAACACCTGATGATGTTCACCTGGTGATACATCATAACAAAGTAAGGAGAGCTCAGGAGAAACTTGTCAGTAACCTAGAAGAGGAGTTTGATAAGGGGATAAGAGAAAATGGAATAAATTGTTTGTTCTTTGATGGGAGAAGGGATGACACTAAAGTGTTCATGAAAGTTGGAGATTCTGACAAGTTGTTCCCTGCCATGGTGAAGGAGGAACACTACTCCTGCTGCAGTGAACCAGGAGGGAAGTATTTGTGGCATTTCACTCCAGAGAAAGATGACATCAGGAAACCAGCTGAGATAGTGGCAGATAACATTGTGAACTGGCTCAGAGAGAGGAACGTAGACCAGACCCTGCAGGCCATTGGAGGGGACAGCACCAACACGAACACAGGGTGGCAAGGGGGGGTCATACAGTGGATAGAGCGGAAGATTGGGAGGAAGCTGGTCTGGATTGTTTGTGACCTCCACACCAACGAGTTTCCACTCAGACATCTGATCCAGGAGCTGGATGGCAAGACTCTTTCAAACAACAGATGGTCTGGTCCTCTTGGCAAGATGCTGGACTCTGCCACTGAGTTAGAAATAAATCCGAGCTTTGAAATAATCACAGTTGGCCCTCCACTCGTTGAGCTTGCACATACTGTCATTGACGACCTGAGTACTGACCAGTACTATGGTTACATGATTTGCAGTGCCATCAAAACTGGGGTCATGCCTGATAGGCTTGCTTACCTGCAGATAGGTCCAGTCTCACATTCTAGGTGGCTCACAACGGCTCTCAGGTTCTGCAGAATTTGGGTCGCTCATCATAAACTGAAAGGGAACCAGCTTCACATCCTGAGACTTATTGTCCAATTCATCGTGAGTGTCTACTTGCCAAATTGGTTCAACACCAAGGTCAAGTCATCGTTCTCCGAAGGTCCGAGGCATGTTCTCTTCCAGCTTGAGCTCCTGAGGAGTCAGCCAAGGAAGGTTGTTCAGATTGTGGAGGAGACTGTGAGGAGATCTTCCTGGTATGCTCATCCCGAGGCAGTTTTGCAGACAATGCTCTGCAGTAAGGATGAGGAGGAGAGAAGAGTGGCAGTCAAAAAGATCTTGGATATGAGACTTATGAGAGGATCTGGGCATGACGAATCAGTTGGTGACGATTCCTTCAGGGTCAGGAAGACTCCTGAAGTCAATCTAGGTGCCAAGACCCTCACTGATCTCATAGATCTGGATAACATCCAGGCTGGCAGTGAGCCCCCTCTTACCTGCAGCCTCACCAATGTTCACCAATGTTCAAGTCAGAGCTTTCCTGGACAACCCCATGCATGTCCCTGCCTGGCCCTCGCACACCCAGAGTATAGAGCGTTGTGTACAGCAAGTGAGCGAGGCCAGCAGTCACGTGTACAGCCAGGAGAGGAGGGAAGGCTACATCCGAGCTCAGGTGGTCAGCAGGGAGGTGATGAGTAGAAACAGAAGCAAGAAAGACATGTTCTCTATGGTGTGCAGCAACACCGGGTCGTAGTAGTAAAACCGGTTTTAGTATTTGATGATTTTGTTTTCTAAAGGAATATTAAATTTAATAAATGTGTCAAGATCATTCGTTTCACTATTCTGGATCATTTTCATCCTAATAAATTAACCTGATACATTTACTTTACTTTAAATAAGCTATTTAGTGGTCTTGGTAAAAGGGTGGGAATACTGAATTTTCATAAGATTTCAAGTTAAAATTTACCTAGCAAAAAATAAAAACTTTTCAAATCTGAAGATATCACATGATTCTGCACATAGAACTACATCATTAATACCATGGGCCGAGATTTCAAACTAAAAAAAAAAAATTCGCCTCCGTATGACACACCCTACTATCTTGGGTCTGGGAGAGAGCTCCTGAAGTCGGAGTTGCCTACTGCAATGCAGTAGTGATAGCTGCTGGTGATGGCGGTGGTGAGTGAGTGAGTGAGTGAGTAAGTGAGTGAGTGAGTGAGTTGTGGTGGTGGTGAGTGAGTGAGTGAGTTGTGGTGGTGGTGAGTCAGTAAGTAAGTGAATGAGTGAGTTAGTTGTGGTGGTGGTGCTGCTGCTGATGATGGTGAGTAGTGAGTGCTGGTGGTGGTGAGTGAGTGAGTGAGTGAATGATTGTGGTGGTGAGTGAGTGAGTGAATGAGTGTGGTGGTGAGTGAGTGAGTGAATGGTGGTGGTGGTGAGTGAGTGAGTGAATGAGTTAGTGAGTGACTGAGAGAGTAAGTGGTGTTGGTAGTGGCGGCGGCGGTGTTGGAGATGAGGGAGTGAGTGAGTGGCGGCGGTGGTGGTGGCTGTAGTGGTGATAGTTGTAGTATTAGTGGTGATTGGTTGTGGTGATAGATTTTGAGTTTGAACCATTTTGATTTTGGTGTTTATGTGCAACGTTCTGGAACCCCAGTTTTAGTGTTTACAGAGCATAAACCTTTGGTATTTTTGCATAAGATAAGGAAAGCGAATCAACGTCTTACCCAATAGAGTCTTATGTAACAAGATTATAATTTTGTGATTCAGCAAATCAAGGGTAAATTGATATTGTGGCAGATGTCTTATCTCGCTTTCTAGCTAGTCATGAGTCAACTTCAGGGAAGACTCATACCTCTTTTGGGAAAGGGGGTGTTACATACTGTATGTTTCTGTATTTACATATTGGTAATATATTAAGATGTATGCTGTATATTCATTTTGTATCAGTCACTGTTGCAAGAGCAGTTTTCTATGAACCAAGCATAAATGAAAGGTGTAGTTATTTTGTTATAATTAGTTATTTTTTCTTGCATTTAATGTGAATTATTTTGGTTCTTTGTAGTTCCTGATATTTTTTTAATATTTTGTATTTGTATAAAGAAATTTTGAGTTTATATTTTAGTTGTGAAACTGTACTGTTCTGGTCCTTCTAGAAGTTCTCTCTCTCTCCAGGCAGACACAGAGTGTGAACTAGGACCAAGAAATGTGTGACTATATCTTATTTCATCAATTGTGTAAATCAAGTTTTATTATCAATTTGCTCACCACTGTTAAGGGTGAATGTTGGGTGATATTTTTATGAATGGAGGGAGACCCATATTATGAAATTAGGGCATATAAGCTATTAAATTAGTATGGTCACAGGACCATGTTATATTGTCGCCTGAACTCTTGTTTATTGTAAATATATTAGGTATTACTTCGAAGTCCTAGGATGCATGTTCACAATGTAATTATATGGAAATGTCATCTTCAACTGTGAGCTGGAGGAAGATGCGGGTCTGTTAACCAAAGCTTTTATTTCAGAACATAAGTCTGATTACTGGGCCTAGGGGTTGAAGCACTGCTGGAAGATGAGGAATATTCAGTAGTGGATGTAACAGTGTGTGTGTGTGTGTGTGTGTGTGTGTGTAGAAGTTTGATAACGATGAGAAGTATGATGAGCTGGATAATGGCTGTATGTGAGTTGATTTATGTGGTGAGCCAGGAGCGCAGGCTGCAACTATAAATCTTGGCTCCCATTTTGCTGATCCAGTGGTGAAAGTGTTGCAACGACTGGGAAGACGGAGAGTTACAATGGACTACCGGTAGCCCAGTTTGTTGGGTTTCACCTTAGTAGCCTGTCCATCATGCATTGCCTTCTTCCGCTGGTGTAGTCGTTGGGTACTCATTGTGGTCACCTCTTCCTCCTATATTGCCGTTGGGGTCTTGTTGGAGCTCTCTAAGCATGTCTGCCTAATGCAGAGCTCCACCACAGATTTTTTTGGGGGTTTACCCCCATAGTCAGAGCCATACCTACCAACGTTAATCGGCAAGGCAGCGGGGCAGTGGTTGGTAGATGCCAGGAGGAGTCCATATGCCAGTGGGCCTATGCGCCATCCCTCTGGGTCCCACTGCTACTCTGAAATCCCCTGCTGGTCTAGCCTGGGCCCATGAGGCACTCAGTTACCGTGCATTGCCACGAGGAGGCACAACAGGAGTCTTGATGGTTAAGAGGCTCTGTACTGGCAGGGGAAGACTTAAGCAAGTTGCTTCCCTTGTCGCCACGAGGGCTAACCAGCAGCGGTAGCTGAAACTGAGAGGAAGCAAGCAGTGCATGCACCTAAACACTAAAATAATACTGCCACACGAACGAATGGCGACGGGGACAGGTAGGGATGACTGCCGGAAGTCTTCAGTCACAACTCTGCACATGGGCTACTCACATAATATGGTAGTTTATTCCCTGGGATCTAGGCAGCAGTGCAAACCGGTCCAATCTGTGCAACTGAGCAGTCCTTTCGAGGAGCCACTCTCCTCACACCACATGGGGAGGGGGCTAGAAAAGGTATCCTACACATAGCCTGCGTAAAGAACCAACCTGAATGGGCAACCGCACCCAGTAAGGTCATCCTTATTCGGTCGAAAACACAATCATCATCACAGATCAAAACAAAAACAAAGTGTACAACCTCCTAAGCTCGCGGTATGGAATGCCAGGACCCTTCTGAATACTGGCACAAATGAGTGCCTTGAAAGAAGTTCCCTCCCCCCCACCCCCTGTGGTAAAAGAGCTGGCTAGGTATAACATCGACATAGCAGCTATTAGCGAGTTCCGGGTCCCAGACGAGGGTCGACTCACAAAACGGGGGACTGGCTATACCTTCTTCTGGAAGCTATATATGAAGTTGGCTTTGCCATCTGCTAACACATATTATACAGGCTAAATGAAATGGCTGAATCACTCACACCATGTCCTTTTCTTTAATGCATATGCCCCAAAAGTGGATGCAGAAGATGACATCAAGGAGGCCTTTTACGCCGACCTCGACAGAGTGCTAACCTCTATCCCTAGAGAAGATAAGGTTGTACTCCTTCTTGACTTCAATGCAGGAGTTGGCTGAGATGCTGACATTTTGCAGGGAGCCATAGGGAGAAATGGAATAGGCAAGTGTAATCCAACGGCTTACTCCTCCTCAGCAAGTGTGCTGCACATAACCTCACTATCACCAATATCTTGTTCAGGCAGGCCAAGTTCAAGGGTTCGTGGCAACTCCCATGATCCAAACACTATCATTTCATTGACAACATCACTGTCAGAGAAAGGGATCACAGTGATGTCCTCATCACCCGAGCCATTCATAGCTCATACCACTGCGACACCGAACATGGGCTCGCCCCAAAACGGCGAAGGCAACAAGCCTCTAAAAGAGGCTTAAACACTAAGCGTCTGGATGATCCAGCAGTAGCACATGCTTTCAGAGAGCCGCTCGAATACGGGCTGATAAACAACCTGACAACAAACAACACAAATCCCAGTGCAGAATAGTGTTTTCTCAACACTGTCATGACAAAAACCTGCAGAGAGGCCCTCGGACAGATCGAAAGAATACTCCAGGACTAGTTTGATGAAAATGACCCGGAAATCAATGTACTGGTCGATGATAAGCGTGCTGCTTTAACTGACTGGCTGAACAACCCTCAGTCTCGGACCAAAGCTGATACGTTCTGCAAGAAGAAAGCGGCTTCTCAGCGCGAACTTTGCGAACTAAAGAATGACTGGTATAAAAATAAGGCATGTGAAATGCAAAAACTTGCAGATCAACTCAAGATGCGCGAATTTTTCAATTCCACTAAAACATTTTATGGGCTAATTACTCATTGCGCAGCCCCCATCCACTCATCCGAAGGTAACTCCCTAATTAAAAACGAAGAAGGCATCCTTCAGCGATGGAAAGAGAACTACCATTCGTTGCTCTACCAAAACACCGATATGGATGTCCTGGCTACCCAGCAGGTCCCTCAGCATCCACAGCTGACCCATCTCAGCTATCATCTATCCCTGTATGAGGCAGCTACTGCCATCAAACAGATGAAAAATAACAAAGCCTCAGGGCCTGATGCAATCCCAGCCGAGGTGTATAAAGCAGGAAGACCTCTTAAAGATACCCCTTCGTCAATATTTATTAGAACAAGGGAGACCGGTCAGACTGTGGCAACTACTGTGGGATCTCTCTGCCTTCAATACCTGGCAAGATTATCGCCCGAGTCCTCCTAAACAGATTTCTTCCTGAGGCGGAAAACTTCTTCCCAGAATCTTCATGTGGCTTAATACCATCACGTGGCAAAACTGATCGCTATAAGAACAGCCCAGTCCCAACCATTGTAAAAATTATCAATAACTTGTAATACTGTAACACTGTCACTATGTTGAAATGAACTGTAGTTTGAGCTTTTCCCCATCTAAGTTATTATATGTCTTATTTGTGTCACTTATGTTACTTGTATATTATTTGTAATTCGTAACCCATTCCCCAAATATGTAACTGTATATTTTCAGCCGTCTGGCTGCCAAGCTCTTTCAATAAACCGTTAATTATTATTATTATTATTATTATATGATATTTGCTGCCCGCTAGATACAGGAAAAGTGCAAAGAGAAGCATCGTATCCTTTACATGACCTTCATCCACCTAACCAAGGTCTTTGACTCTGTCAACAGAGAAGCACTCTGGTGGACACTCAGGCGTTTTTCCTGCCAACCAAAATGCGTCACCATTTTAAGGCAACTCCACGATGGCATGAACGGCAGTGTCTGCAACAATGGTACCCAGTCTGAGTTCTTCCCCATCCAAACGGGGTTAAAACAAGGATGTGTACTGGCACCAAATCTCTTTTCTATTTTCTTGGCTGCCATTTTTACTCATGCCAGTGCCAATTTAGCAGGCAGGGTGGAAATCGAGTACCGGATGAAGGGTCTTTTCAACATAAGACGACTCCAGGCAGGAACAAAAGAGTCGGCAGCTTCCACTACTGAACTAATGTATGCAGACGACCTCACCCTTGTCGCTCACACTGAACGCGAAATCAGGAGATCCTGAACACCTACGCAGATGCATATGCACACTTCGGCTTTGAGGAGAAAGTAAGTAGGAGTCAGATTCTCTTTTAGCCTGCCCATGTTTCAGCCACACCTCCACCATCCATCCAGCTTAATGGTACTACCCTCTCTAATGTTACCCACTCTGGGTATCTCGGCTTCCACCTGTCCACTACTGCGGACATCGATGAAGAGATTCAAAATCGGATCAGATGTGCTTCACAAGACTTTGGCAGACTCCTTACCTATGTCTTCAGCTGTAGGGAGCTGAAATTATCTTCAAATTGCATGTATATCGAGCAGTGGTCCTCTTCAACCTGCTATATGGTAGCGAGACATGGGTCACATACAGAAGGTACCTCAAGGCAGTTGAAAACTTTCACCAATGTAGTCTACATTCCATTTTCTGAGTTCGCTGGGAAGACAAGAGAACAAATGCCATTATTCTCGCTGATACCAACTTTAGGAGCATCGAGGCTACCATTATCCATGAACAACTATGCTGGACTGACCATGTTGCCTGGATGGACGACAGTAGACTGCCAAAGCATCTACTTCACAGTCACTTAACGAATAGTAAATGTAACTCTGGCGGACAACTGAAAAGGTATAAGGATAGCTATAAGACAAACCTGAAAGAGTGCCAAATCGACCCCTGCACCTGGGAGACGATTAATCCACACCTTAACGCTACGAAGAGCACCACACGAGAAGATGTCAATACTTTCGAGTTAGCCCAACTGCATACCGAGGAAGACAAGCGCCACCACCGGAAAGACGCTGCCGCCGCCCCTCCCGCACTACATGTAGCCCTTTACATGTGCAACATCTGCGAACGACCCTGCCGGTCCCGTATCGCTCTCTTTAGTCACCTCAGAACTCACCAACGTAAGTGACATCCTTAATAACTCATATTCTTGTATCATAACTGGATGATCGTCATACTCGTTTCCGAGACAGCAGGGGAACAAGAGCTTCGGCCCCAAAGCCGACAACAGTTACAGATATTGACTATGAGGCTACAGTCACTGAATGCCGCATACAGTAGACCTCCGGCTCAACTAACTCAACACAGCTAGGATAGCTACTTATGTATTAGGATATTTAATATTAAGGTAATAAAATGGTGGCGAAGGAATGGCTATTGGGGAAGGCTGGAGGCCATTTTTAAGTAGTAGTAGTAGTAGTAGTAGGGCCAGTGCGGCGTGGGTGTGGTGGAGTGTCCTCCCTGATCTAAAGTATTTTTGGAGGGGACATATTCGGAATGTGGGAGCGGGTATTTCACAGTGTGTCGGTGAATATCGGGTCTCACCCTAAGCATTGTCACTGAAGGTTCTTCTCATCCCTTACGGTATTAATCGCAAATAATCCGTGTGTTCACCAGCGATCACCAAGCAACTTTGTGAGTATTTGGATGGTCGGCTACTGCAGGTGCTAGGTGCCAGTGCCAGTGTCGATAGGCCTACCATTGGCAGGGGTGGCATCGAGACTCTCGCCCTTATGGGACCAAGTGCCCTACGCTTGCGGTCGCCCCATCACCAAGTAACGGTCTCTTCATGTAGTGTCGACCGACCAAGTGAGTATATATAACTAATATTACATCAGTGCGACCATAGAAATAGTGGTTATTTCTGCCAAGGATATATAAACAAGTGTTAGGTGTGACAATTCTTGCTCCCAGTGTATTACTCTGATGTGTGGATTGTCGCCCACAGAGGGGTGGCCTACACACCCACGCACGCACGCACGTATGCCCCTACTACCCTGACACAGCAGTCCAGCCTGTCACCTTTCTGCCCTTTACTCATAAGAACTAGTTTCTTCTTCTGTATGGGACCAAAGCAGATGTCGGAGGCGGATATAACTGTCGTCCTAGGTGCAGAACACTACGCCGGGTAACAGACATAGCTGCGTCTGTGCTAGCCAGTACCAAAATTGCACTAGTTGTGAGTGTGCGAGAAACAACCGACCATGTGTGGTTTGCAGAAAGGACAACAATTGTCGAAACCTACAAGACAGGGAGCCGACACAGGAGGTCACAGTGGATATCTCCGGGACCCAACCGCCCGATGATATCCTAAATGATAGCAGTGAGTCTACTCAACCTGAAAATGTAGTACTAATAAACGCTGCTCCAATAGTAGCAGACAAGTGATCGTGGGCCCTTCGTGCCCGGTGGCGAGTCCGGTGGTACAGTTTACCAAAGCTTGAAAGTTCAAACGCTCGTGCTCGGCTAGCCCTGTTATAATCATAGTCGTGGTTGTTATAATCATTGTTGTGGTTATGATCATAGTCGTGGCTGTTATAATCATGGTTGTGGTTCTTATAATCATGGTCGTGGTTCTGATAATCATGGTCGTGGTTGGTCGTGGTTGTTATATTCATAGTCGTGGTTGTTATATTCATAGTCATGGTAGTTATGATTATGGTAGTGGTAGTTATAATCATAGTCGTGGTTGTTATGATCATAGTCATGGTAGTTATAATTATGGTAGTGGTTGTTATAATCATGGTCGTGGTTGGTCCTGGTTGTTATAATCATGGTGGTGATTGTTATAATGAGTGTCTCTTTCTTCTTTATGTTTTATCTCATTAGTCTTACTTTTTTTTCCTACATTTAACCGACTAATTTCTACATGTTATCATCCAAATACTTGTTCTGATTTTTGTTTTACCAATCGCTGTCCTTCCTTTGTCTCCTTCTCTAGTCTCCTTCTCTACGATCCTTCTATACCATTCTTATCCTGTCCTTCCATCCCTCCATTCATACCTCCACCTCTCACTATCACCCTCTCCCATCTCCTTTCCTTGTCTCTTAAGGATAATATTGCTTCAGTCTCTCTTCTTCTCCTTTTCTTTTCCATTTCTATCTTCTCCATGCATTCCTGTTATTATCTTTTCTCTCTTCTCCTTTTCCATGTACAGTCAGCCACAGGAATAAGTATACTGTACACACTGTAGCTGCAAGGCCCGAAAATGGTCTGGTAACGTTGAAACTGCGCATCCAGACACATGATGAAACGCACCTCCCCCTCCCCCCACCTGTTATATCTAACTATTTTCTGTTTCCCCTTCTGTATTCTTCTATTTACTCATCTTCCTTCCTTTACTAATCCAAACAACATTAAAAAAAGTAGGCTAAGAAAAAAGTGGGGGGATGAGGGAGCCATACGATAACTGCAATCGTGGGCTGACAGCGTACAGCGAAAGAGGGTGCGCCAAGTCCGTAGATTTGCATCGTTTTCCAGCATAAATAAAATGGTAATTAATGGCTTCCTAAAGAAACCATCGACATGGGACCAGGTTTGTTCCGCTCTACGAATTTTTAGCGATTTTTCCACCAAGTTTGATGAAAAACGATTGTGCCGTTTCGGCTGCCCAGAACAGACAGACAGACAGACAGACACACGGATAGTCCTATAGTATATTAGATAGGGCTGGGCAAGAATCGTTAAAATTGGAATCGACGGTTCTGATTCTCAGTGCCAATGGAATCCCTTGAATCGATTCCAGAATCGATTCCTCAAAGCAAGCAAATACTGTCATATAATTATAGGGGCCAGCGAAACTAAAAGGCCTCCCTCATGCCTCACGGTCACCGGACTGCTAATCTCTGTCATGTCATCACTGCTGTCTTAGAAGGGCAGCATGTAAATGTATTAAATATTTAAATTTTAATTTATTTGGGGAATACAATAAACTTAAGAAAGTAATGAAAGATGTTTATTCATTACTTCTTTGGTAGGTAAAATATTTTTGTTGTAATTACCAAAATCTAATTTCCTTTAAAAAATAATATCAATAATTTAGAAACAAGCATGTACTTCTTATCTGTTTACTTTACAGAAATATAATTTCCCAAGTATAAAAATAATGCCAATCATTTTGGAAATAAATACATAACTTTGATCAATATGATTATAAACATTACTCCTTCACAGTTCACAACTTCACACATACACTAATGCCAATTGTTGATCAATCATAATAATTAATTGAAGCCTATATTGGGAACGTAATACAGTTTTTATTCAAACACATTCATGCAGCAGTGTAATCACAAAGAAACCAAAAAGCTGTATGTAACAAAGATATTTGTTATCAGTCTAACCTCTTAATTAATTAGAATTGATAATTAACAAAACAGTGTCACTTTCCGTAAGAAATGACTGCAAAACACAAGGAGTGTCCACTCTACTTCTAAATCATGTTCTTGTTAAGGAAGAAGATCATATTCACGTTTTTGTCCTTTAGACAGCTACGTCTTTGGGACACTAATTCGCCAGTCTTAGAAAAAAGCCTTTCTGAGGGCACTGATGATGTTGGGGAGCAGAGGAACATTTTCGCTTGTTAGTGGAATTTGGGGAAAAGTGCGGCATGTTTTTTCCACCATTCTAGCGGATCTTCTTCTCTATGAATTGGTGATTCTTCCATATATCTTCTCATTTCAATATAGGGCCCTGGAGATGGGTGTGTTGAAGAGACGAGTGCAATTTTTTCAACCTTGGCATCGAATTTAGCCCACAGTGAGCTTTTCTTTGGTTGTGTTGTAACAGTTTGTGAGGGACCTGGGGACTCCACTTGTACTGACATGCTTTTAGATGGTTCTTGAACTTCTGTTGTTTCTGCATGCCCAGTACTTGCCAACAGTGAGTAACAGAGCCCAAGCGGCTAACGAGCCGATCATTTGGTGAAGAGGATAAAAGAAAGGGAAAAGTAAACAGAGACGTGACAGATCGCTCAAGCGGCAAACGAGCCGATCAGTGGTTAAGAGGATAAAAGTAAGTAAAAGTAACGGCTACGCGACAGTGCGGCGCCACAGGAGGACAGGGTAGGATGGTCGACAACTCTCTCTCACTGTACAGTAGTGTTAGTGGAATCGCTTCATGGGAACCGGTTCCCAAATTGGGAACCGATTCTGAGGAAGCTCATCAGAATCGATTCTGGAATCAATTCATGCCCAGCCCTAGTAGCAGATGTCCACAAGGTGAATGAGAGGCAGCCACCACAGTGGAATGGCATGTCCATGGAAAATGTGGACATATGGGTTAAAGAAACTTACTCAGAAATTGTCAGATGGTCGCCAGCTAACCTGTTTGAACCACCCAAGTGTGTGGCCACCAAATAAATGATTCGGGAAATGATTCTCCTCATAACTGAGTACACTCATGACTGCTTCCTTGCCCCTTTAGCTCTTCAAATACTGGCAATAATACCACATCTATTCTGTCAGAAGACACACACAAAGACTAAGCACAAAGAAAATGCGGCAGCAATGAAGAGAAGATTGACAATGTGGCAGAATGGGGCCCTTGATGATCTCCTATGTGAAGCAAGAACACTGCAGGAGAAACTAAAATTTACAGGAGACGGAAAGCAAAACACCGATGACGTTGCAAGAAAGTTTGGAAACAAAATGAGTGTGGGAAAGGTGTCTTTGGCGGTAAGATCTCTCACAGAGGAATCCTCCGGCGGGGTTCTGCCAAGAAACACAGACATTAAAACAACTGAAAAAAATATATCCCCCTGCAAGTGAAGATGAAGGCATCAGGTTCCAGGGTGGCTATATCCCACCAAATGTTGTCCAGTTCGAGAAAATGACAGGAGGGATGGCGTGGAAAAAGGCACTGAAGACTCAGGGAGGTGCAGGCTCTTCAGGTCTGGATGCAAACGGTTGGAGAGTCTTCCTTAGCACTAACAAGTTTGGCCCCGTAGCAAGTGATCTCTGCACGTCCATTGCCGTCCTTGCAAGAAAGCTTGCATCCTCATGCTGCCAACACCTCCATGCTCTGACAGCCTGCCGCCTCATTCCCCTGGTTAAGAATCCAAGATGTAGGCCAATAGGAGTGGGGGAAGTGCTAAGGCGGATCATCGGAAAATGCATAATGGAGGTGGTAAAGGATGATGTCAGGGCAGTATCAGGGAATCTGCAGGTTTGTGCTGGACACCAAGCTGGAGGGGAAGCTGCCATTCACGCCATGAGAACGATATTTGAGCAGCGCGATTGTAAGGCCGTTCTCCTGGTGGACGCTTCAAACGCATTCAACATACTTAACCGCAAGGCTGCATTGCACAACATCAAGGTCAAGTGTCCAAGCTTTGCAATGTATGTTGAAAACTCATATAGAAATTCATCAAACCTTTATATTGTAAACAACAAGGAACTAAGAGGGGATACCATCATACAGTCAACATAGGGAACAATGCAGGGGGACCCTGTTGCAATGGCAATGTACGCAATAGGCCTATCCGTGCTCCAACACACAATAAAATTTGAAACAACTGAGGTCAGAGCAAGTGGCGTACGCTGATGACCTTAGAGGAGCAGGAAAAGTGGAGGACATCAAAAAGTGGTGGGACTTGGTAACATCACGAGGCCCACAAATAGGGTACCACCCAAACGCCAGCAAGTCCTTCCTCATTGTGAAGTCAGGACATTATGAACGGGCAATGGAGGTGTTCGGTGGAAGTGAGGTAAAAAAACATATGAAGGCCAAAGACACCTAGGCGCAGGAATTGGCACGGCGGACTTCAAGACCGAGTACGTAACTAGAAAGGTGAATGAGTGGGTTAGGGAAATCCAAGCTCTGTCTGAGATTGCTAACACAGAGCCACATGCCTCTTTTGCGGCATTCACCCATGGAATCAAGCATCGCTGGAACTACCTCATGCGCACTATCCTTGATAACGGATCCCTCCTCCACCCTCTGGAAGAAGCTATTAGCGTCAATTTCATTCCCAAATTAGTGAAACACCCTCACTTAACCCCAGCAGAAAGAGATCACTCCTTGCACAAACACAGATAATGTTAGGAATGGGACTGACCAATCCAGAGGAGATTGCTGCCACCGAACATCAAAACTCAGTTAAGCTCACAGCAGCCCTCACGGACCACATAATAGCTCAGAATGCAACAGGGGAGGTGGATACAAATGAAGTAAACAAGATTCGAAGGTCCATTACGACAGAACAACAACTGGGTCAAAGTGATAAGTTGCAGCAACTGTTGCTGCAAGTACAAGAGAATCTGAAAAAAAAAGTCGCTGTAGTGCAGGAGGTGGACGCCTCGAAGTGGTTAACTACATTACCGATAAGGGCAAATGGTTTCAGTCTCAAAAAACAAGAATTTACAGATGCCATTGCTCTAAGGTACGGTAGGCCAGTAGAAAGTTTACCCACCCAATGCGTTTGTGGCTCTTCCTATGACGTCGATCACGCCATGTTGTGCAAGAAAGGGGGCTTCATATGCATGAGGCATGACGAAGTGCCATGGGTTGCGTTAGGCTTACCCACGCAACCAACTCCAAAGTTTGTTTTACCAGAGATAAGACGCCCAGCAAGGCATGACTGGGACATGTATTTTTCAATTAGTGTATGTCAGCCAGCCTTTAGGGGGGTGGGCAGTGAAACAGTGTTGTACTGTTCATCGCTTCACACCCAAAAACCTCATTTTAAGTAGCATCCCCTGAGCCATGGGTTAGTTGAGACGTCGTCTCCATCCTCTCCCTCCTGAAAGGGGGCGGGACACCACACCACACAGAGTACTCCACCGCCACTCCGTCCTGTGAACCGTCGTCGACACGAGACTAAGCGTGTTAACCTTGGTTGTTATCCCTGTGGAAATATCACGTGTGGATGCCTGGTTGCGACAAGAGCAATCCAGGCTGGCCTATCAAACCTACAGTAAATGGTTAATTAATTCACGCTTACAGAGTTCTCCTGCACGACACCTGTCTACTGTGACCGTAATCGACACGAGACTAAGTGTGTTAACCTAGATTGTTATCCCCGTGGAAATATCACGTGTGGAAGCCTGGTTGCGACAAAAGCAATCCAGACTGGTCTATTGCACCTAAATGGTTAATTCAAGTCACGCTTACCAGTTCTCCTTGCCGCGACAACCGTCTACCGTGACTGTCAGTGACGCGAGACTATGTGTGGTAAACCAAGAGTACCTTTTGTTGTTATGGCCGTGGAAGGTCGACACGAGACTAAGCGTGTTAACCTCGGTTGTTATCCCCGTGGAAATATCACGTGTGGAAGCCTGGTTGCGACAAAAGCAATCCAGGCTGGTCTATTGGTTAATTCAAGTCATGCTTACAGAGTTCTCCTGCACCACACCATGTGTGGTAACCCAAGAGTACTTTTTGTTGCTGTGGCCTGTGGAAAGAAGTTCTTGTGCGGCAGTAAATGTATCACTTGAAGAATTAAGGCTCTGTTAAGTTATACCCATAGTAGAGTAATCACATGTGTCCCCAAGTTAAAATTCTCTTTAGAAGATTAATTTTATTACAGCGTGAACGTGAGTGAATCATATATCCATGCAAATCGTAATCATTGTATGGAAGCTTGACAAATAAATGTAAGTGCAATTATCTGCCCGTATCTGTGATCCTATCGTATTATTACTAAAGGTAATGACTGATTGGTTATGACATAATATAACCAATAACTTAGATGGATGTTGAAAAATAAATGAATTCATTAAATCATCATTTATCAAGTATAAATCATGGAATGTCGAGTGGTGGAGTGAACTTCTACGTAGATACGCCATAATCTCCTGTAAGTAATCAGTGTGAAGGTATCGGACTCTACGGTAAGAAATAAGAAATACGACATATTATTATCTTTATATAATATAATCCACTCCTACGACCACCGATTCATACCAAAACCATGACACGAAGTAACGAAGCAAGGGATCTCACAGCAAATATGTTGAAGGAAATCTGCCGTGATGTCATGGTAGAACAAACCCTCCTTCCATTGGACGGTGAGATCTTCCAACATAGGACTTCAAACACAACCAACAAAGCCAGTGATGAGTCAGTGCTCGAGGATTCTGGACGCAGGGACAGCGAGCCTTCTTCGACATCAGAATTTTTTATCCCATGGCCACGTGTCACCGGAACTTTGCTCTCGATTCTGCACACAGGAGGAACGAGAACGACAAGATTAGGGGATATGTGTGGGGGGGGGGGGGGGGGAGAATTCAGAAAGTTGATCAAAGCAGCTTCACTCCTCTAGTGTTCACAATCTCTGATGGGATGGGACCAAATGCAAGATGCTTCTACGCCAGACTTGCGGAGGTGATATCCAAACAGAAGCTGCAGCCCAGAAGTTATGTTACAGCCTGGATGAGATGTCGACTGTCCTTCTCTCTCCTTCGGTCGGCTTTGCTCTGCCTGAGGGGAACGAGAGCATCGGCCCCAAAGCCGACAACAGTTGCAGATACTGACTATGAGGCTACAGTCACTAAATGCTGCATAGATCTGCAGTTCAACTAACTCAACACAGCTAGGATAGCTACTTATGTATTAGGATATTAAATATTAAGGTAATAAAATGGCAGTGAAGGAATCGCTATTGGGGGAGGCTGGAGGCCATTTTATTAAAAAAAAAGTAGGAGTAGTAGTAGAAGTAGTAGTAGTAGTGTGTGTGTGTAATTATAATAATAACATTAATACTAATAATAATAATAATAATAATAATAATAATAATAATAATAATAATAATAATATTAATAATAATTATAATAATTATAATAATAATAATAATAATAATAATAATAATAATAATAATAATAATAATATAAATAACAATAATAATTTATGGTTTATTTAAGAAGTTCCGCTGCCCTAAGGCTGAAAATATACTGTAGATTGGAAATAAATGACTTATTACATACATTGGTGGTTAAACAAAAGCTTTCATTAGAGAAAGGTAAAGGAACATAGAGATTAATGTTTACAGTGGAGGTCACGTAGATCATGTACGCTGAGGGGTTGAACAGCAGACACGTAGTGTAGTAACTCCCTTACAGATGGTGTTATGAAGGTCTTGATGTGGTGTAGTAGTTCCCTCACAGATGGTGTTTTGAGGGGCTTGACGTGGTGTAGTAATTCCCTCACAGGTGGTGTTGAGGGGCCTCACATGACGCTGTAGCAACTCATTTACTACGTGGTGTCGTAGCATCATGGGGACACCACGTGGTCTGGTGTCACAGGACCTCACTCACTCAAGTGAGTGAGATGTGGTTCTAGGCCTCCCTATCGTGGATGGGTTAACATGGGCAGTTATAAGAACATAAGAAAATAAGGAGTCCGCAATAGGCCAGTTGGCCTGCACATTAGGGTGTATCATACGGAGGCGAATTTTTTTTTTGTGAGTTTGAAACATCGGCCCATGGTATTAATGATGTAGTTCTATGTGCAGATTCATGTGATATCTTCAGATTTGAAAAGTTTTCATTTTTTGCTAGGTAAATTTTAACTTGAAATCTTATGAAAATTCAGTATTCCCACCCTTTTACCAACACCACTAAATAGCTTATTTAAAGTAAAGTAAATGTATCAGGTTAATTTATTAGGATGAATATGATCCATAGTAGTGAAACGAATGATCTTGACACATTTATTAAATCTAATATTCCTTTAGAAAACAAAATCATCAAATACAAAAACCGGTTTTACTACTACGACCCGGTGTTGCTGCACACCATAGAGAACATGTCTTTCTTGCTTCTGTTTCTACTCATCACCTTCCTGCTCACCACCTGAGCTCGGATGTAGCCTTCCCTCCTCTCCTGGCTGTACACGTGACTGCTGGCCTCGCTCACTTGCTGTACACAACGCTCTATACTCTGGTTGTGCGAGGGCCAGGCAGGGACATGCATGGGGTTGTCCAGGAAAGCTCTGACTTGAACATTGCTGAGGCTGCAGGTAAGAGGGGGCTCACTGCCAGCCTGGATGTTATCCAGATCTATGAGATCAGTGAGGGTCTCGGCACCTAGATTGACTTCAGGAGTCTTCCTGACCCTGAAGGAATCGTCACCAACTGATTCGTCATGCCCAGATCCTCTCATAAGTCTCATATCCAAGATCTTTTTGACTGCCACTCTTCTCTCCTCCTCATCCTTACTGCAGAGCATTGTCTGCAGAACTGCCTCGGGATGAGCATACTAGGAAGATCTCCTCACAGTCTGCTCCACAATCTGAACAACCTTCCTTGGCTGACTCCTCAGGAGCTCAAGCTGGAAGAGAACATGCCTCGGACCTTCGGAGAACGATAACTTGACCTTGGTGTTGAACCAATTTGGCAAGTAGACACTCACGATGAATTGGACAATAAATCTCAGGTTGTGAAGCTGGTTCCCTTTCAGTTTATGATGAGCGACCCAAATTCTGCAGAACCTGAGAGCCGTTGTGAGCCACCTAGAATGTGAGACTGGACCTATCTGCAGGTAAGCAAGTCTATCAGGCATGACCCCAGTTTTGATGGCACTGCAAATCATGTAACCATAGTACTGGTCAGTACTCAGGTCGTCAATGACAGTATGTGCAAGTTCAATGAGTGGAGGGCCAACTGTGATTTTTTCAAAGCTCGGATTTATTTCTAACTCAGTGGCAGAGTCCAGCATCTTGCCAAGAGGACCAGACCATCTGTTGTTTGAAAGAGTCTTGCCATCCAGCTCCTGGATCAGATGTCTGAGTGGCAACTCGTTGGTGTGGAGGTCACAAACAATCCAGACCAGCTTCCTCCCAATCTTCCGCTCTATCCACTGTATGACCCCCCCTTGCCACCCTGTGTTCGTGTTGGTGCTGTCCCCTCCAATGGCCTGCAGGGTCTGGTCTACGTTCCTTTCTCTGAGCCAGTTCACAATGTTATCTGCCACTATCTCAGCTGGTTTCTTGATGTCATCTTTCTCTGGAATGAAATGCCACAAATACTTCCCTCCTGGTTCACTGCAGCAGGAGTAGTGCTCCTCCTTCACCATGGCAGGGAACAACTTGTCAGAATCTCCAACTTTCATGAACACTTTAGTGTCATCCCTTCTCCCATCAAAGAACAAACAATTGATTCCATTTTCTCTTATCCCCTTATCAAACTCCTCTTCTAGGTTACTGACAAGTTTCTCCTGAGCTCTCCTTACTTTGTTATGATCTATCACCAGGTGAACATCATCAGGTGTTATCAAACCACCGTCAATCCAGGCAGCTGTTGCTATCTCTGCAGTTTCTCTGAGACCAGTGTGGTGTCGCATGCTGGCCAGAGCTATGCTCGGGATATCTTTCCTATTTCGAATCTTATGCCTGGAAGGTTTGGGATCATTATTTTCTGGGTTAGGGACAAAGTCACCATTCTCCTGGTCAGCACTCGGATCAGCCATGGTGAAGTCATTAAACTCTGAATCAGCTTGACTCCAATCATCGGCCTTTTTTACCTCACCCTGGGCCTTCTCAAGTCTCTTTTCCTCGGTAACTCTTCTCCTCTTCTGTCTCTCTGTGGCAGCCTCCTGTCTCTTGGACTCCGGAATATCTTGGCAAGTAATCATGAGAGCCCCTATACTGCCATTCTTCTCTCTCTGTGCTTTGACAAATGCCAGTTCGATCACAGGAATCTTCAGTTCACGCTTGCAAATACAGTAGATGTGGGCCTCGGATTTACAGTCACGATCGCATCCAAACTCAGGACAGAGAACAATTGGGCACTTGCAAGTAATTATGTCAAATAACTGGTCCAGTTGCTTGGCAAAGCTGTCCTTAACTGTAAGTTTTCCTCTCCCAAGAGAGATATCTCTTGCCTTTTCCCAACTGGCTAGCAGTCTCTCACTAATCTTCTTTTGACTTGTTATGACTGGAGGCTTGAACTGAGCGTTAGCCAGAGTGTACTGTGCCAAGAGAGCTTTGGTCATATCACTGGCAATGTCTTTGTTTGTGTAAGTTCTTTGGTTCTTTTCACTGATTTGCCTGATTAAAACACCATATCTCAAAGCATCTCTCAATGTAGGCAACTCCGACTTCAGGAGCTCTCTCCCAGACCCAAGATAGTGACTGAGATAGCTGGATTCCTTGTCCTGACACAAGCAGCCATCGCAAATATTATCAACTTATAAATGCATCAGAATCTGAAACAGAAAAAAATATTGTTAGTTGGGTTGTTAAGGAATGAAGTCAGAAAGCAATGTTCACTATTTAATTGTAATGCACTAATGCAGCTGTACGTTAGATTTTCGATAAATTTCACGCTAAAATTTACCTAGCAAAAGGTTGCAAAATATTGAAACTGAAATTATTTTCTGTTTATATATGCTAAAATCTACCAAAAAAGTGATGGGCCATTAGTTTTAGCTGATCTTCCCTCCTATGACACACCCTAACGCCCTAATCTATTTAAAGATATAACCTTTGATGCCATGTGCTTCTACCTTTGTAATTAGTCTTTCGTGGGGGACTCTGTCGAAGGCTTTGCTAAAGTCGAGATATACCACATCATAATTGTGACCCTCGCCCACCGATTCGAAAACTGATGAAAAGAATGTTAATAGATAAGTTAGACATGAACGTCCGCTTGTGAAGCCATTCTGGGAATCATTGATCAATCGGTGCTTCTCCAGGTGATTTCGAATAGAGTTTGAAATGATTGCTTCTAGTAATTTGCCTACTATTGATGTTAGACTGATTGGGCGGTAGTTAGAGGATAGTGATCTATCCCCCTTCTTGAAAATCGGTATTACATTCGCTATCCTCCAGGATTCTGGTACTACACCTGTTTTCAAGGATATGTTAAACAACTTTGCTAAGGGCATACTAAGCTCTTCCTTACATTCCTTTAACACTCTGGCAAATATCTCATCGGGACCAGGTGACTTATTAGGCTTTAGTTTGTCTATTTGCTTACTAACTTCTTTACTAGTCACTACTATCTCGCTTAATTTGTTTTCTTCACTATCTCTGAATAGAGTCAGTGCCCCGGGTATCATGTTTAAATTTTCGGTGGTGAAAACTGTTGAAAAATATTTATTAAAATTATTGCTCATTTCTCTGTCGTTATCAGTGAGCTCTCCGCTATCTGACCGTATTGGTCCAATCTTTTCTCGCGTTTTAGTTTGATACATTTGGTAGAATCCTTTGGGGTTTGTCTTCACCTCCCTTGCTATCCTTACCTCATTATTCCTCTTGGCTTTCCTTATCTCAGTTTTAACCCTACTCGCCAATACCCTATGATAATCCCAGAGGTAAATTTCGCCACCACTTATTTTGTAAATATATTTACGAGGGGTCCGCTAATCTGTTCCTTACACTCTTTCAAAACTAGAGGGAAAATTTCATCCAGCCCTGGGGATTTTGTCTTCTGTAATTTATCTATCTTCTTAAGACCTTTCTATTTTCTGATAGTGATATTCATTTATTTCTCTTCTTCATTTCCCCTAAATATCAGTTCCACCTCTGGAATTTCCTTGTTAATATCTTCTGTGAAAACTGATAAGAAGTAGCTGTTTAATGCTTTGCTTATTTTCTCACTGTCATCGATCACTTCCCCTCTCTCTGACTTTAAAGGCCCCACTTTGTCCTATATACCTGGAAAAATCCCTTGGGATTTGCCTTGGATTCTCTTGCTATCCTGATTTCGTAATCCCTCTTTGCCTTCCTTACAGTTTTCTTAACATTCCTAGATAGTTCATTATACCTATTTCTGATCTGCTCCTCCCCTCCCTTTAATTTCTTATAAATTCCTTTCTTTATTCCTATGTCATGTTTAAGTTTTCTGGTCATCCACCTTGGCTTATTCTTATTCAACCTATTTTTTCTGTTTGGTATATTTTGTTCTTGTGCATTACGTAGTATACGAGTGAATATATTATAGTCATGATCAATTGTTGTGTCACCTGTGACCTCACCGGTTCCTACTGGAGACAGACCTGACAGTTCCCAGGCGACCTCACCTAAGTACCTTCTTAACCCCTGATAATCCGCCAGTCGAAATTTTGGGACTCTGACCATATTGTCATTGTGTTTCGTTTCCCAATTTAGGGTGAACATGATTTCTCTGTGATCACTGTTCCCTAGTTCTTCCTCTATTGTGATATCTCTGAAAATATTTTCTTTATTTGTTAATACTAGGTCTAATATATTGTCACCTCTAGTAGTTTCTGTAATTAGATGTTTCAAAAAAATTTCCTGTTCTGCATCTAGGAAGTCTTCAGATTCATAGTCACCTACAATGTTGTCCCAGTCAATATTTACGAAGTTGAAATCCACCATAATGCACAGGTTGTTGTATTTTGCTGCCCTACTCATTTCCTGCCATATGGGCTGAGCTGCTTCTTTTCCAAGACTTGGGAGCCTGTAAATCACTCCTATAATTAGTTTTTCTCTTCCTTCCACAATTTCTACCCATACAGACTCGGTTCCAATTTCACCCTTTATTGAATTATTAATACAACATTCTAATGTATCCTTGACAAAGAGTGCGACCCCTCCCCCCTTCCTACCTTCCCTGTCCTTATGAGAAAGGTTGTACCCTTCTATGTGGTACTCTGATAAAAAGTTCTTGCTCGCCAGATTCATCCAAGTTTCGGTGATTGCTATGACGTCTACATTCTCGGTACATACAACCGCTCTTAGCAAGTCTCGTATATTTCTAACTCTCCTACTGTTTGCATAGTATACATTTAAACCTACCCTTCCCTGGTCCTGTTTTACCCCTTGTCCTGAGTAACCAATTTTACTCCCCAGGACCTGCTTGCTTTTTGACTCCCACTTACCCCGACCTCTCTCCACTGGCAAAACCCCCCTTTTGGAGTGACAATTTCATGCTCCAGGGATGTAGACAACGTCTTTACCACTGCGCGAGACAAGTGTACTCCGTCACGATTGTACAGGTAGTCGTTGCCATAGAATGGTTGCCAGTTATCAATGAATGCCCAACCATTGCTTGCACAATGTTTTTCCAGTAGGCAATTTATAGCAATTGCCCTGGGCAGCCATTCACCACCAACTCCTCTTCTAGGCAAGACACCACATATTATTGGGATCCCTCCCCGATCTCTAACCTTCCACAGCGCCTCCCTATTCCTCTTGAAAAGTTCCTCACTCCTAACCTTTCCTATGTCGTTACCTCCCACACTAAGACACTCTACTGGATTGGTACTCTCCTATGACAAAACCCTATCTATCCTCTCAGCTACATGCCCTATCCCAGCCCCAGGAAAACACACCCTAGTCCTACGTCTTCTATCTCTTGCACAAGAAGTCCTATCTAAGAACCTCACCCGGGTGTCCCCAACTACCACGAATCTTACAGCTGGGCAGGGTTTGAACACCTACCTTTTTCTCTCCTGGCACCACATCGTCCTGCCTCTTTTCTTCCTCGTCCTGCCTCTTCTCTTCCTCCAATACTTGGTAGGGGTTACTGCACTCCACACTCTGGTCAACTCTCCTCAGTCTGACCCTAGTCCCCTAGAAGCAACCACTCTCCACGCCTGTTCCTTCTTGCGCAGGTGTCCTGCCTAGCAGGACACCTGCCTGAAGGAGTTTAGTCCTGAGGGCTTCGTTCTCCCCCTTTAACACGTCTATCTCTCTCCTGAACTGCTCCAGCTGACTTAACAGAGTGGCCAGGGGGTCGTCTTTCCTCACACTCCGCCCCTCTTCCCCCACAACACAACGATCCACCGCGGCCATTTCCTCTGGTCACTAACACGAGCACTTAGGGGCACGTCCTTCTCCAAGGTTAGCTTGGGTACGACTCAGCTGTTACTGCCGAGTTGTTTTTCACTGACTTGAGCACTGCTCACCACTATACAATACTGGTTCCATTCCTTTCCTAAATGAAATAGTAACTTCTGGAGAGAACTTGTTGATATTCCGGTGGGGAGGAGGGGTTCAAGGGAGGGAGTTGACCTGGCTGCTGCCAGAGCAGCGCCAGCAGGTACGTCTTGACCCTTCGGTGGTCAAGGATGTAGCTTGTAAGTTATTTGCTTTATATATTCGTAATCAATCATATATAATACATCGAACACATTTTTGCATTTTACGTAAAACTAATCCATTTGTCCTGGATCAAAGAGTTACAGTCCTTCCACGTGGTATTTTACGAGCGCTAGGATGTGAATATTTTCTGATGATGTGATTAGGTTAGGTTAGGTTAGGTTAGTGGTAGTTTACGATAGCTTAGTTTAGGGCAGATTAAGTCTGGTTAAATCAGGTTAAACTCAGGTGATTCTGGGTTAGTTCAGATCAAACTAGATTAACTTAACCTACCCTAATCTATCTTTTCCTCACTTAATCGACAAACACCATATAACATTGATTTGAAGAAATGTTACAGAGGAATGTGTTTGCAACAATAGAAGGAAGGCAGGAAGGAAGGAAGGAATTCGTCAATTTAAGTGAAAGTATTTACGTCTTATGAAAATGGTTAAGTATTCAAAGAAACTTATTGAAAGTGAATACAAAAAAATCATAATTGTGGTGTATATGGTGATTATGATAATGAGTATGATATGGTAATACTGATATGATGATGATGATGATGATGATGATGATGATGATGATGATCGTAATGGTAATAATGACATTCTAACAATGATGACAATAATCATCATAAGAATAATCTAATAATGACAACACTAACAATACCACTAATGATTATTCTATTAATTACAAAAACAACAAGACGACAACAGGACAACAAAGATCCCGTAATACACCTGTACAATACATTAATACACACACTTGATGCCACTCCTCTTCAAAAGAACTAAATCCATCACATTACCTTTAAGTTCCTGACCGTAATTAGCAGGTAAACATTACATGCAGGTGTCATTGTAAACGGGAAAAATTGTCTTTCCTGGTAATGGTCAGTGTGGGTCTACCGGATGTTAATTAAAAATGCTTTGTATGTTTACCCTTTCATTATGCAAATGATATTACTCGTCTCTTCCTGGAAAAGTGTGTCAAGGGATTTTAGTGAGGTTAGGTTAGGTTAGGTTAGGTTAGGTTAGGTTAGGTGGTAGGTTTAGTTAGGTTAGGTTAGGATTTAGGTAGACTTGGTAAGGGTTAGGTTAGGTTAGGTTAGGTGGTTGGTTTAGTTAGGCTAGGTTAGGATTTAGTTAGACTTGGTAAGGGTTAGGTTAGGTTAGGTTAGGTGGTAGGTTTAGTTAGGTTAGGTGGTAGGTTTAGTTAGGTTAGGTTAGGATTTAGTTAGACTTGGTAAGGGTTAGGTTAGGTTAGAATTCATGTGGTGTACATCGTTCTCTCTCTCATATTCTTATTATTGTTCTTGTGATTAATGTTAATTTTACTGTATTTCAGAGGATTTATATGTTATTTTATATTATTATTCATTGTTCATATAGAAAATTTTCCAGTATTTTGTCATCTTTATCAATAAACAATTTACTTTCATTATATATAAATAATTTTACTATATTTGGTAAATAACTTTGGCCGTTGAAGCCCCTAAAACCAAGACCTAGTGAACGGTAACTAATAACCCTGCAGGCAATTGAAGTGCCCAAAACTAAGACCGAGTGAGCGGTGTTTAATAACTTTGTTAACTGAAACTCCTAAAACTAAGACCTAGCGAATGGTGCTTAATAACCCTGGTAATTGAACCACCTAAAACTAAGACCAAGTGAATAGTGCTCAATAGCCCTGGCAGTTTCAGCACCTGACAAAACCATTAACATAATCAATATAAATAACTAAACAACACCGACATGAATTAACTAATGACTAAAAAATTCAACCCGGTGACCACCTGATTTGCACACTGTTAAAAAACTTATCTCACACCCATATTAAAAACAGATGAGAAATACACATCATTGATACTATTCATGAAATACAACTTTCATATCAATAAATTCTGTGAAATTGTTTATCTAATACAAAACTAACAATAAAACCTGTAAAATATGGGAATAGAATTTAACTGTACTCCATCAGCTATCAGAAATAAAACCCATTTATGATATATTTAACGCCCGTAAGCTCAACAACTATTAAATTCTGTAAAACATCGAGAGTAAACTTGTAACTACAACTACAACAACGACGATAAAGTCCGGATCATGCAGAAACTCATACACACAATAAAACCGAACGGTAATAAAAAATAATAATCATTATAGGATGTGATACATAAGTGCTGAAAAGTACATAGGCGTATAAGGGGATTTTTTTTAATATATAATAATTGAAAATATCTTAATAACTGATACTTGAAAAATATTTATACTTGATAATTGACAAAAATATATATCTTAGTATTTGATAATTAAAAAAAAAAAACTTTCTTAGTACGTGATAATTGTTGTTTAATACAGGAAGTGAGAAAATTATCGAATCTTCGAGGCCTTTACCTGTTGAAGCTCCAGGACGTCCTATAAATATGTTATAAAGTTATCAATGACCGAGGAACCCAATATTGTGACCTGTTTAGTCTATGTATGAGTCTAACTGTGAGGTAGATAGGGTTCAGTAAGAGATGGTCAGCTCTACTCCTCTCTATAACATAAAGTTGTGTCTCAAATATTATTACTTTTCACGAGGGTAAATGTGGCGAAGTAAGGAATAAATATAAAAACCACATTAACTATAATTAACTTAATTAACTTAAGTAAAAGACAACAAATGCGGAGTAAATTCATAAAGATCAGTTACACAAACAGTTAACAGGAAGCTTAATAACATATAGCAGTAGACCAGTTCAGAGTAGATGTTATACAAACAATATAAATATGGAAACCCGGGGAGTCACCACACGGACAATCACAAGTGCACAGGGAAGAGTATTTACCGCAGGAACGCGAAACAACACCAGGTGTAGGGCCAGGGCTGAGGTTACCATACCTGATAATATATGACGGCGACAAAGGCGGCAAGATATTTAGCAGTAAATAAGGTCCTGTAGTGCGGAGAGTATACCGAGTAATATGTGAACACTGGAGGTGGTGAGGTGAGTCTCCCGGTGTGAGTGAGGATCACTGGCTGTAGGCTTCCTAGATTCTAAGTGGACTATATGCTCAGGGATGATGATGATTGGTCAACTGAAATTAACTAAAAGGATTCGATATGTTCCGACCGGTTCTCATGAACTGTGATACATTTGGATACATTAAGTTATTTTAAAACATGACGTATTTTCTATACTTGAAATAAAAAAAATAAAAAACAAAACAAAATAGAATTTCTTGGATATTAAATAATCTATTAAATTAGCACTTAGGTGAATAAAGAAATAAAATAATTCGATAAAAATTAGCTGTAAACATAAGAACATAAGAACATAAGAACATATGAATGGAGGAAACTGCAGCGGGCCTATTGGCCCATACTGGGCAATCCCCTTTACACCCAACCCCTATTGCTCATAAAAGCATCCAACCTATGTTTGAAGCTATTCAGCGTATTCGAGTTAATGATGATATTTGGTAACTTGTTCCATTCATCCACTACTCTGTTTCCAAACCAGTGTTTACCTATTTCACCCCTAAATCTAAATTTGTCTAATTTAAAACCATTGTTACGAGTTCGCTCCTGGTTGGATAGTTTGAGTACCTTTGTTTAGACCTGACTTCCAATTATACACCTCTATCAGGTCGTCCCTCGCTCTACGTCTCTCGAGGGAGTGCAAATTAAGATGCTTTAACCTGTCTCTATACTCAAGGTTCCTAATGCCCGGGATTAGTCTTGTCATTCTCCTCTGAATTCTTTCCAATGAGTATATCCATCCTGTAATACGGTGACCAGAACTGAACTGCGTAATCCAGGTGTGGTCTCACAAGTGCAAGATACAGTTTTAGGATGACCTCGCTAGTCTTGTAACTAACACTCCTTTGTATGAACCCAAGTACTTTATTAGCCTTGTTATGAGCAAAAACACATTGTTTACTTTGCTTGAGGTTCCTGCTTATCATTACTCCTAAATCTCTCTCGCAGTCAGATTTCTCTATGGCATCGTTGTTCATCTGGTACCTGGTTTCACTGTTTACATCTCCTATACTGAGTACTTTACATTTGTCCACGTTGAATTTCATTTGCCATTTTTCAGACCATTCGAAAAATTTGTTTAGATCTTCTTGTAGTTTTGCGGAGTTCTCGTCAGATTTAATAACACGTCCTATTTTAGTGCCATCAGCAAATTTACTTATGTTGCTGTCTATGCCGACATCTATGTCGTTTATGTATATAATAAATAATAATGGTCCAAGTACTGAGCCTTGGGGAACTCCACTTGTGACGTTGCTCCAATGGGACTTAGTGCCATTAATGCTCACTCGCTGTTTCCTGTCCTGTAACCACGCCCTAATCCATTTATGGATGTTACCTTTGATGCCATGTGCTTCTATCTTTCTAATTAGTCTTTCGTGAGGGACTCTGTCGAAGGCTTTGCTAAAGTCGAGATATACCACATCATAATTGTGCTCCTCGTCCACCGATTCGAAAACTGATGAAAAGAATGTTAATAGATTAGTTAGACAAGAACGTCCCCTTGTGAAGCCATGCTGGGAATCATTGATCAATGGGTGCATCTCCAGGTGATTTCGTATAGAGTTTGAAATGATTGCTTCCAGTAATTTGCCTACTATTCATGTTAGACTGATTGGGCAGTAGTTAGAGGATAGTGATCTATCCCAGTTCTTGAAAATCCGTATTACATTCGCTATCCTCCAGGATTCTGGTACTACACCTGTTTTTAAGGACATGTTAAACAACTTTGCTAAGGGCATACTAAACTCTTCCTTACATTCCTTTAATACTCTGGCAAATATCTCATCGGGACCAGGTGACTTATTAGGCTTTAGTTTGTCTATTTGCTTACTAACATCGTTACTAGTCACTACTATCTGGCTTAAATTTGTTTTCTTCACTATCTCTGAATAGAGTCGGTGCCTCGGGTATCATGTTTAAATTTTCAGTGGTGAAAACTGTTGAAAAATATTTATTCAAATTATTGCTCATTTCTCCGTCGTTATCAGTGAGCTCGCCGGTATCTGACCGTATTGGTCCAATCTTTTCTCGTGTTTTAGTTTGATACATTTGGTAGAATCCTTTGGGGTTTGTCTTCGCCTCCCTTGCTATCCTTACCTCATTATTCCTCTTGGCTTTCCTTATCTCGGTTTTAACCCTACTCTCCAATATCTTATAATAATCCTGGAGGTAAATTTCGCCACGCCTTATCCTTCTACCTATAGCCTTCCTTTGGCCAATGATGTTCTTTAAATAATTATTTATCCATTTAGGGTCATTGTTGTCTGATCTGAGTTTTTTGTATGGTATGTTTTGCCTTTGCACATTAAGTAAGTCATTATTTAAATTGTCGTGGAACTCGGCAATCTCAGATCTCGTTATCAGGTAGGAGTCATCTGTCAGGTTCACAGAAAAGAGCGACACCCCCTCTCTCAGCTGCCTCTTTAAACTGTCAAAGTTTGCCCATCTGAAATCTGGTACTTCAGTGGAATTTTCCTTACGTCTGCCCTGAAAATCTAACTGGAATCTAATTTCTTTGTGATCCCTGTTTGCAAGTTCGTTCCCTACCTCGGCATTGCTAATGAGGTTTTCTCTGTTCGACATAACTAAATCGAGTATATTATTACCCAGTGTGGGTTCGGTTATATGTTGACTTAGGAAACAGTCCTGGATCGTCTCGAGAAAATCCTCTGATTCTGAGTTACCCGTAAGGTCAGTCCAATCTATTTGGCCAAGGTTAAAGTCGCCTACTATACAGACTTTGTTGTGTATGGAAGCCCTGCGCATTTCATCCCAGATAAGTCGCTCATTGACTCTATCAAGATTGGTAGGTCTATATATTACTCCTGTGATTAATTTTCCCTACCGTCGATTAATTCTTTCCAAATTGTTTCTGTATTCCTCTCCGTTTTTATTTCCTTATTTATTTTACACTTCAGATTATTCCTAACATAGATTGCTACTCCGCCTCCTTTCCTGGTCTGCCTATCGGTATGAAACAATTTGTAACCCGAAATTTGGTATTCGACAGGTAACTCACGTGAGTCTAGGTTGATCCATGTTTCAGTGAATGCTATTATGTCGATTTTTTCGGTACATACCAAGGCCCTCATATCATCCATTTTGTTTCTCATACTTCTACTGTTCGCGTAGTAGACATTTAAGTTAGTCGTGTTCTGAGTCCTCCCTTTACCACGTTTAGTTTTAAACTCCCTGTTTAATTTAGTTTTGTCATCATTACTAACACTATTTCCCTGTAATTTTTTATTTTGTTTACCGGCTCCCACTGCAGTTTCCCCCACCCCCGTGCCCATATGTTTCCCTAGCAGTTTAAAGACTTCGATATCCTTTAAACTGGGTAATATAATATAGTACAATAATAACTAATAATATCATCACTCTGTGTTCGTCTTGATACCTCCAAAATGTTCTATACTACTGAAGGTATACACAAACACTTGTTCTCTTAAAAGTAGGTTCTTATTCTCGTACGGGAGATATATACAAGGGGACCAAGAAGCTCACTTCCGCACAACAAGGACTGGCAGTCTTCACTCTCTCTATGTATTACTGCGCGCTACATGTACAGATGCCAGCATTCACAAGCTGAATACATAAAGTATAAATATGATAATTTATATACATAACATGGTGCACAATAAATGGGAATATTACATAGAATTAATACATGTTCTGTAATACTTACTATGCATAATTAATAAGAGCAATATAAGGGTACACAGCTGAAGGTACTACTTCATGTCCATATCATACAATCACCAACAAATACAGGTGAATTTTTACTCAGCAGGTATAACAAGGTGAGAATGGGCATGTTGTTTTATTTTTTCTGCCTAGGCTATAAATTATTATTATTATTATTATTATTATTATTATTATTATTATTATTATTATTATTATTATTATTATTATTATTATTATTATTATTATTATCATTATTATTATTATTATTATTATTATTAATATTATCATTAGTATTATTTTCAAGAACAACCAATAATTAAAAATGGATCTATAATTGTGTCGAGATAATCTTCAAAACGATATTAAATCTCTCTCTCTCTCTCTCTCTCTCTCTCTCTCTCTCTCTCTCTCTCTCTCTCTCTCTCTCTTGTGCATTCAAAGTTTCCATCAAAGCTTTTGAAATTTAGGATGAAAAAAAAGAGACAGGAAAGTCAAGCCTCCAATTTTTTTTTTCAGCCGAGCTAAAGTGATGACGTGAGCCTCAGGCAACTGGGAACTACACCAATCAACTAGTCGTTCAAGTTCGAAAAGACTGACTAAAAGAGAGATGAAGAGATAGCAGATAAGAGACCTCCGCAATATAAACCAGTAGTCAGGTAGAATTGGAGAAAAAACAATAAGTAGTAGAAAGTAGATTGTAGATAGTAGAATAAGGGATATACTGCTTGAAGTAGAGGGGTGAGATTGTAAAACTGAGAATGAATACATAATGGCAAGCTGTGTAGTGACATCTAATTGTGACTCTCAAGTTATATGACTGGTTAGATAAGATTTGGTTAGTTAGATCAGATTATGCAAGGTTAGGCTAGATTAAGTTAGGTTGGGTTATATTGATTTCGGTTTGGTTAAGGTAGATTAGGTAAGGGTTGCTTAGGTTAGGTTAAGGTAGGTTAGGTTAGATTAGATTTATTTAGGTTAGATTAGGTTAGGTTAGATTAGCATGTAGTTGGTATTAAAGGAGTAGATATGGCTGAGTTTTGTGGTGCGTTTCATCTGTGAGTCTATTGAAAAACACACCTTGAACGGGAGACTATTTACCAGGTGTCTTGATGCCTCTTGGAAAACAAAATATCTCTTGAACATACTAGGAATCGAAGACTTTTGAACTACATGTGTCATGCAGCCTCTCAGACGTGCTTATGTGTTTGCAGCCACTCAGACCTGCAGGGGTCTTTGCAGCCCCTCTGACCTACATATGTCTTTGCAGCCACTCAGACCTGCAGGTGTCTTTGCAGCCCCTCAGACCTCCATGTGTCTTTGCAGCCTCTCAGACCTCCATGTGTCTTTGCAGTCCCTCAGACCTGCAGGTGTCTTGCAGCCTCCAGCCAGCCAGTCAGCCAGCCAGACACTGCAGCTGGCATTGAAAGCATTACCGAGTTTGGGGATAATGGATACAACAGAGAGCGTCGTCGGCAGAATATCAGACGGGAGGAGGTGACGGGTGGTGATCTTGACAGCGGCGGAGGAAGATCTTGGTCGTGAAGGAGGAGTAATGCAGGAGGTGACGGTTGGTGATCTTGACAGCGGTGGAGGAAGATTTTGGTAATAAAGGGGAGTAATGCAGGAGGTGACGGTTGGTGATCTTGACAGCGGTGGAGGAAGATTTTGGTAATAGAGGGGAGTAATGCAGGAGGTGACGGGTGGTGATCTTGACAGTAACAGGAGGGGTGACGGGAAGGAACTAAACCAGTAACCTCAAGTAACCTCACTTTACCTTAATTTATCTTTATTTTACTTCAGGCTACCTTAGTTTACCCCAATTTGCCTCGGTCTCTCTTAATTTACCTCCCGTTTGCTTTAGTTTACCATCAATTTGCCTCAGTTTACTTCCTTTTTGTTTAGTTTACCCTCAGGCTGTCACAGTTTACCTCGTTTTACCCCAATTTACCTCTGTTAATTAAGTTTACCTAAGGTTACCTCAGAGCATACAAGGAACCCACAACACCACAAATTTTACCCGACCTGACCGGGTGTGTGTGTGTGGGTGGATGGGTCAGGCTTACCCATCCACCCACCCACACACACACACACACACACACACACACACATACACGTGCGCGCACACAGGACCACACTAACATCCAACCCACAGGGAGACATTTCACACGACACACTACCTACCTGTGACCCTCATCTACATAATCAGTACCAATGAACGACCTGGGAATGCGTGTGGAGGACAAAACAACTTGTAGTTTAACCTGATTCTTCCTCTCTGGTCATAAAACATTCCCATAGCGATATAACCTGGCGAAATGAGACAGTAATTTGGGTAAATTCTATACGATGTGTGGTCATCTGTAGGGATTATAGACCCGCACCTCCGTCAGGGATTAGGTGAAGATACCTACCACTCCCTTGCTGCCTCCTCCTCCACTAACTAACGGAGGGCAAGGTATGTACAGTACAAGGTCATCGGAAAAAAAAATACCCAGATTTTATTTTATATCCGTCTATAATCTGGGTATTCTTTTTCGATGATTCTGGATATAACTTCACCTTCATTAGATAATGAAGGAGGAGGAGGAGGTGAGTGGGTTATTACGTGATGTGTAAAAGGTAATTAGTGATTCATTATTATCTGTTATGACAAAAGTAATTGAGGGCGGGAGATTCCATGATGTGAAGGGTAATTGAAGGCGGAAGATTATACTACCTAACACGAAAGGTAATTGATGAAGTGACGTTACCTGATGTAAAAGGTAATGAATTGAGTGAAATTACCTTACACGAAAGTTAATTGATGTAATTGACCCATATGTATGACCTTGCCCTTTTGTTTCTTCAAAATTAAATGGTCAGAGTTTTTAATTGTGATGTGTGTGTGTGTGTGTGTGTATGAGGAATACTTGCATTGATTCTGCAAAACAAACAAAAATTCGTTGAAAAGTGAAGGACAATGATCCTACATCAGAATTTTTTAAATTCTGAAAAAATCTGTTTGACGATCCCCCCCCCCCCCCCCCCCATTTCATTTTCATCTCGCTAAGATTATTTTTTTATGGGGCTATTTTCTGACTCCAATAAATTCTTGTCCAGTTGTTTCCTGTTGCCTGGGTGTTCAGTTGACACAGATGAAGCAAGTTGTCCGTACATCTGTATTTTTTCTTTTACCTTTTACAGTTTATTCGGAAAATAAATATATGAAATAGTGACAAGAATCATTAACAAAGGTAAAACATAGAATTTACTCCCTCACTCAGATTATAAAAACACGTTCAGTCAGGTCAGTAAAAAAATGAAGCTTGAATCACCCGAAAATTTACATAGAGGTTTTCTATTTATTTTAATGTAAGATAGAGAAACTAATTTCTCTTTTAAAGAGCGATATCAATAAATGTGAAACTTCAATGAGGTAGCCATTAGGGGAAAGAATTACGTGATCAAATGAAGAGGGACGATAATAAACAGCGAAAGAGAGAGTGAGAGAAAGAGAGGGGAGATTAGAAGGGGAGAAGAGAGGGAAGTGAGGGAGAATTAGAGAGGAAGAAGGAAGGGGAGGAGGAGGAGGAGGAGAATGAGGAACGGTGTGTGGAAGGGAGAGAGTGAAAGGGGAGAGAAAGAATAACTGTGTAAGGGGAAGAAGGGATGAAAGGAAGGAGAGGCAGAGAGATAGTGAGATAGGGGGAGAGAAGATAAAGGAGGAACGATAGGAATGAAAATGGCAAATATGGAGGGAAAGGAAGAGAGAGAGTGAAGAGAGAGAGAGAGAGAGAGAGAGAGAGAGAGAGAGAGAGAGAGAGAGAGAGAGAGAGAGAGAGAGAGAGAGAGAGAAGAGAAACGTGAAACAACATACATACATACAAACAAACATACATACATACATACATACATACATACATACATACATACAGGTAAGGAAAGGAGTGAATATAATCTGCACCAATCGTAATCTTGGATCCAAGGAACAGGTTCATTAGCTCGTAGCAGTACCCGGGGTCACCCATGAAGTTTTCAAGATTGAAATGCTACTATTGCTACCATCCATTGATTGTCTCTCTTGATAGTCATCCAAGGATATGATTGGTGGAGCATAAGCCCCCCCACCCCCCCTCGGGCGTATCTGCGAGTATTACAGTAGTATCTGTTCCACAGACTACCTGTAATACCAAGTTATTTAAATCGTCATTTAAAGGAATATTAATCCCTCTAAGAATATTGACCATTCCAGACGTCACCAGGAATACCGCACTATTAATACTGATCATTCCAAGAATAGTGATCGCCTGGAACACCCGAGCGAGGCAGGTGTAAGCTCGGCCTTACCTGGTCCCTCATGTTTCTTTCAACACCTGTAAAGCAGAACTGTTGGCTGTCTCCACCTCTGTACACCTGTTGTCCTCGTTCACCTCTGTACACCTGTTGTCCTCGTTCACCCCTTACACCTGTTGTCCTCCACCTTTGTACATCTGTTGTCTACCTCTGTACACTCGTTGCCCTCCACCGTGGTACATATGTTGTTGTCCACCTCTGTACACCTGTTGTCCTCGTTCACGTTTGTACACCTGTTGTCCTCGTTCAACCCTTACACCTGTTGTCCTCCACCTTTGTACATCTGTTGTCTACCTCTGTACACTCGTTGCCCTCCACCGTGTACATATGTTGTTGTCCACCTCTGTACATCTGTTGTCCACCTCTGTACACCTGTTGTTCTCCATCTCAGTACATGTTGTCCACCTCTGTACACCTGTTGCTCTCCACCTCTGTACATCTGTTATCCACCTCTGTAGACCTGTTGCTCTCCGCCTCTGTACATCTGTTATACACCTCTATACACCTGTTGTTCTTCACCTCTGTACATCTGTTATCCACCTCTGTACACCTGTTGTCCACCTCTGTACATCTGTTGTTCTCCACCTCTGTGCATCTGTTGTCCACCTCTGTACATCTGTTGTCCACCTCTGTACATCTGTTATTCTCCACCTCTGTGCTTCTGTTGTCCACCTCTGTACATCTGTTGTCCACCTCTGTACCCCTGTTGTTCTCCACCTCTGTACCTCTGTTGTCCACCTCTGTACATCTATTGTCCACCTCTGTACACCTGTTGTTCTCCACCTCATTATATCTATTGTCCACCTCTGTACATCTGTTGTCCACCTCTGTACATCTGTTGTCCACCTCTGTACATCTGTTGTCCACCTCTGTACATCTGTTTTCCTCCTCTGTACAACTGTTGTCCACCTCTCCACCTCTGTACATCTATTGTCCACCTCTGTACATCTGTTGTCCACCTCTGTACATCTGTTGTCCACCTCTGTAGTTGTTCTCCACCTCCGTTCATTTGTTGTCCACCTCTGTACATCTGTTGTCCACCTCTGTACATCTGTTGTCCACCTCTGTACACCTGTTGTTCTCCACCTCTGTACATCTGTTGTCCACCTCTGCACACCTGTTGTTCTCCACCTCTGTGCATCTGTTGTCCACCTCAGTATATCTGTTGTCCACCTCTGTACACCTGTTGTTCTCCACCTCTGTTCATCTGTTGTCCACCTCTGTACATCTGTTGTTCACCTCTGTACATCTGTTGTCCACCTCTGTACATCTGTTGTCCACCTCTGTACATCTGTTGTCCACCTCTGTACACCTGTTGTCCACCTCTGTACACCTGTTGTCCACCTCTGTACATCTGTTGTCCACCTCTGTACATCTGTTGTCCACCTCAGTAGATCTGTTGTCCACCTCTGTACACCTGTTGTTCTCCACCTCTGTTCATCTGTTGTCCACCTCTGTACATCTGTTGTTCAACCACTGTACATCCGCTGTCCACCTCTGTACATCTGTTGTCCACCTCTGTACATCTGTTGTCCACCTCTGTACACCTGTTGTCCACCTCTGTAAACCTGTTGTCCACCTCTGTACATCTGTTGCCCACCTCTGTACATCTGTTGTCCACCTCTGTACATCTGTTGTCCACCTCTGTAGTTGTTCTCCACCTCTGTTCAATTGTTGTCCACCCCTGTACATCTGTTGTCCACCTCTGTACATCTGTTGTCTACCTCTGTACACCTGTTGTCCACCTCTATACATCTGTTGTCCACCTCTGTACATCTGTTGTCCACCTCTGTAGTTGTTCTCCAACTCTGTTCTCTGTTGTCCACCTCTGTACATCTGTTGTCCACCTCTGTACATCTGTTGTCCACCTCGGCACATCTATTGTCCACCTCTTGACATCTATTGTCCACCTCTGCACACCTGTTGTTCTCCACCTCTGATCATTTGTTGTCCACCTCTGTACATCTGTTGTCCACCTCTGTACTTCTGTTGTCCACCTCTGTACACTTGTTGTTCTCCACCTCTGTTCATCTGTTGTCCACCTCTGTACATCTGTAGTCCACCTCTATACATCTGTTGTCCACCTCTGTACCACTGATGTCCACCTCTGTACATCTGTTGTCCACCTCGGTACATCTGTTGTCCACCTCTGTACATCTGGTGTCCACCTCTGTACACCTGTTGTTCTCCACCTCTGTACATCTCTTGTCCACCTCTGCACACATGTTGTTCTCCACCTCTGTGCATCTATTGTCCACCTCTGCACAGCTGTTGTTCTCCACCTCTGTACATCTGTAGTCCACCTCTATACATCTGTTGTCCACCTCTGTACCACTGATGTCCACCTCTGTACATCTGTTGTCCACCTCGGTACATCTATTGTCCACCTCTGGACATCTATTGTCCACCTCTGCACAGCTGTTGTTCTCCACCTCTGTTCATATGTTGTCCACCTCTGTACATCTGTAGTCCACCTCTATACATCTGTTGTCCACCTCTGTACCACTGATGTCCACCTCTGTACATCTGTTGTCCACCTCGGTACATCTGTTGTCCACCTCTGTACATCTGGTGTCCACCTCTGTACACCTGTTGTTCTCCACCTCTGTACATCTGTTATCCACCTCTGCACACATGTTGTTCTCCACCTCTGTGCATCTGTTGTCCACCACAGTAGATCTGTTGTCCACCTCTGTACACCTGTTGTTCTCCACCTCTGTTCATCTGTTGTCTACCTTTGTACATCTGTTGTCCACCTCTGTACATCTGTTGTCCACCTCTCTACATCTGTTGTCCACCTCTCTACATCTGTTGTCCACCCCTGTACATCTGTTGTCCACCTCTGTACACCTGTTGTCCACCTCTGTACATCTGTTGTCCACCTATGTACATCTGTTGTCCACCTCTGTACATCTGTTGTCCAGCCCATGTACACCTGTTGTTCTCCCTCTCTGTACATCTGTTGTCCACCTCAGTACACCTGTTATTTTTCCACCTCTGTGCATCTGTTGTCCACCTCTGTACACCTGTAGGTCTCCATCTCTGTGCATGTGTTGTCCACCTCTGTACATCTGTTGTCCATCTCTGTAGTTGTTCTCCACCTCTGTTCATCTGTTATCCACGTCTGTACATCTGTTTTCCTCCTCTGTACATCTGTTGTCCACCTCTGTACATCTGTTGCCCACCATTATACACCTGTAGTTCTCCACCTCTGTGCATCTGTTGTCCACCTATGTACACCTGTTCTTCTCCACCTCTGTTCATCTGGTGTCCACCTCTGTACATCTGTTGTCCACCTCTGTACATCTGTTGTCCACCTCTGTACACCTGTTGTTCTCCACCTCTGTACATCTGTTGTCCACCTCTGTACACCTGTTGTCCACCTCTGTACATCTGTTGTCCACCTCTGTACATCTCTTGTCCACCTCTGTACATCTGTTGTCCACCTCTGTAGTTGTTCTCCACCTCTGTTCATCTGTTTTCCACCTCTGTACATCTGTTGTCCACCTCTGTACATCTGTTGTCTACATCTGTACATCTGTTTTCCACCTCTGTACATCTGTTGTCAACCTCTGTACATCTGTTGTCCACCTCTGTAAATCTGTCGTCCACCTCTGTACCCCTCTTGTTCTCCATATCTGTTCATCTGTTTCCACCTCTGTTCTCTGTTGTCCACCTCTGTACATCTGTTGTCCACCTCTGTAAATCTGTTGTCCACCTCGGTACATCTATTGTCCACCTCTGGACATCTGTTGTCCACCTCTGCACAGCTGTTGTTCGCCACCTCTGATCGTTTGTGGGTCCACCTCTGTACATCTGTTGTCCACCTCTGTACTTCTGTTGTCCACCCCTGTACACTTGTTGTTCTCCACCTCTGTTCATCTGTTGTCCACCTCTGTACATCTGTAGTCCACCTCTATACATCTGTTGTCCACCTCTGTACCACTGATGTCCACCTCTGTACATCTGTTGTCCACCTCGGTACATCTGTTGTCCACCTCTGTACATCTGTTGTCCAGCCCAAATACACCTGTTGTTCTCCCTCTCTGTACATCTGTTGTCCACCTCTGTACATCTGTTGTCCATATCCGTACACCTCTTGTTCTCTAGGTCTGTGCATCTGTTGTCCACATCTGTACATCTGCTGTCCACCTCTGTACATCTGTTGTCCACCTTTGTACATCTGTTGTCCACCTCTGTACACTTGTTGTTCTCCACCTCTGTGCATCTGTTGTCCACCTCTGTACATCTGTTTTCCACCTCTGTACAGCTGTTGTCCACCTCTGTACATCTGTAGTCCACCCCTATACATCTGTTGTCCACCTCTGTACCACTGATGTCCACCTCTGTACATCTGTTGTCCACCTCGGTACATCTGTTGTCCACCTCTGTACATCTGGTGTCCACCTCTGTGCACCTGTTGTTCTCCACCTCTGTACATCTGTTGTCCACCTCTGCACACATGTTGTTCTCCCCCTCTGTGCATCTGTTGTCCACCTCAGTAGATCTGTTGTCCACCTCTGTACACCTGTTGTTCTCCACCTCTGTTCATCTGTTGTCCACCTCTGTACATCTGTTGTCCACCTCTGTACATCTGTTGTCCACCTCTCTACATCTGTTGTCCACCTCTCTACATCTGTTGTCCACCTCTGTACATCTGTTGTCCACCTCTGTACACCTGTTGTCCACCTTTGTACATCTGTTTTCCACCTATGTACATCTGTTGTCCACCTCTGTACATCTTTTGTCCAGCCCATGTACACCTGTTGTTCTCCCTCTCTGTACATCTGTTGTCCACCTCAGTACACCTGTTATTTTTCCACCTCTGTGCATCTGTTGTCCACCTCTGTACACCTGTAGTTCTCCATCTCTGTGCATGTGTTGTCCACCTCTGTACATCTGTTGTCCACCTCTGTAGTTGTTCTCCACCTCTGTTCATCTGTTGTCCACGTCTGTACATCTGTTTTCCTCCTCTGTACATCTGTTGTCCACCTCTGTACATCTGTTGCCCACCTCTGTACACCTGTAGTTCTCCACCTCTGTGCATCTGTTGTCCACCTCTGTACACCTGTTCTTCTCCACCTCTGTTCATCTGGTGTCCACCTCTGTACATCTGTTGTCCACCTCTGTACATCTGTTGTCCACCTCTGTGCACCTGTTGTTATCCACCTCTGTACATCTGTTGTCCACCTCTGTACACCTGTTGTCCACCTCTGTACATCTGTTGTCCACCTCTGTACATCTCTTGTCCACCTCTGTACATCTGTTGTCCACCTCTGTAGTTGTTCTCCACCTCTGTTCATCTGTTTTTCACCTCTGTACATCTGTTGTCCACCTCTGTACATCTGTTGTCCACCTCTGTACATCTGTTGTCCACCTCTATACACCTGTTGTTCTCCACCTCTGTTCATCTGTTGTCCACCTCTCTGCATCTGTAGTCCACCTCTGTACATCTGTTGTCCACCTCTGTACATCTGTTCTCCACCTCTGTAGTTGTTCTCCACCTCTGTACATCTGTGGTCCACCTGTGTAATTGTTCTCCACCTCTGTTCATCTGTTGTCCACCTCTGTACGTCTGTTGTCCACCTCTGTACATCTGTAGTCCACCTCTGTACACCAGTAGTTCTCCACCTCTGTGCATCTGTTGTCCACCTCTGTACACCTGTTGTCCACCTCTGTACATCTGTTGTCCACATCTGTACATCTCTTGTCCACCTCTGTACATCTGTTGTCTACCTCTGTAGTTGTTCTCCACCTCTGTTCATCTGTTTTCCACCTCTGTACATCTGTTGTCCACCTATGTACATCTGTTGTCCTCCTCTTTACATCTGTTGTCCACCTCTGTACACCTGTTGTTCTCCACCTCTGTTCATCTGTTGTCCACCTCTGTGCATCTGTAGTCCACCTCTGCACATCTGTTGTCCACCTGTGTACATCTGTTCTCCACCTCTGTAGTTGTTCTCCACCTCTGTACATCTGTGGTCCACCTGTGTAGTTGTTCTCCACCTCTTTCATCTGTTTTCCACCTCTGTACATCTGTTGTCCACCTCTGTATATCTGTTGTCCACCTCTGTACACCTGTTGTTCTCCACCTCTGTTCATCTGTTGTCCACCTCTGTGCATCTGTAGTCCACCTCTGTACATCTGTTGTCCACCTCTGTACATCTGTTCTCCACCTCTGTAGTTGTTCTTCACCTCTGTACATCTGTGGTCCACCTGTGTAATTGTTCTCCACCTTTGTTCATCTGTTGTCCACCTCTGTACATCTGTTGTCCACCTCTGTACTTCTGTTGTCCACATCTGTACACCTGTTGTTCTCCACCTCTGTTCAACTGTTGTCCACTTCTGTACATCTGTTTTCCTCCTCTGTGCATCTGTTGTCCACCTCTGTACATCTGTTGTCCACCTCTGTACATCTGGTGTCCACCTCTGTACATCTGTTGTCCACCTCTCTACATCTGTTGTCCACCTCTGTAAATCTGTTTTCCATCTCTGTACACCTGTTGTCCACTTCTGTACATCTGTTGTCCACCTCTGTACATCTGTTGTCCACCTCTGTACATCTGTTGTCTACCTCTGTAGTTGTTCTCCACCTCTGTTCATTTTTTGTCTACCTCTGTACATCTGTTGTCCGCCTCTGTACATCTGTTGTCCACCTCTGTACACCTGTAGTCCACCTCTGTACATCTGGTGTCCACCTCTGTACATCTGTTGTCCATCTCTGTACTTCTGTTGTCCAGTTCTGTACACCTGTTGTCCACCTCTGTACATCTGTTGTCCACCTCTGGCCACCTGTTGTTCTCCACCTCTGTACATCTGTTGTCCACCTCTGTACACCTGTTATTCTCCACCTCATTACATTTGTTGTCCACCTCTCTACACCCATTGTTCTCCACCTCTGTACATCTGTTTTCCATCTCTGTACACCTGTTGTCCACTTCTGTACATCTGTTGTCCACCTCTGTACATCTGTTGTCCACCTCTGTACATCTGTTGTCCACCTCTGTAGTTGTTCTTCACCTCTGTTCATTTGTTGTCTACCTCTGTACATCTGTTGTCCGCCTCTGTACATCTGTTGTCCTCCTCTGTACACCTGTTGTCCAACTCTGTACATCTGTTGTCCAAATCTGTAACTCTGTTGTCCAACTCTGTACACCTGTTGTTCTCCACCTCAGTACATCTGTTGTCCACCTCTGCACACCTGTTGCTCTCCACCTCTGTGCATCTGTTGTCCACCTCTGTACACCTGTTGTTCTCCACCTCTGTTCATCTGTTGTCCACCTCTGTACATCTGTTGTCCACCTCTGTACATCTGTTGTCCACCTCTCTACATCTGTTGTCCACCTCTCGACATCTGTTGTCCACCTCTCTACATATGTTGTCCACCTCTGTACACCTGTTGTCCACCTCTGTACATCTGTTCTCCACCTCTGTACATCTGTTGCCCACCTCTGTACATCTGTTGTCCACCTTTGTAGTTGTTCTCCACCTCTGTTCATTTGTTTTCCACCTTTGTACACCTGTTGTCCATCTCTGTACATCTGTTGTCCACCTCTGTACACCTGTTGTCCACCTCTGTACATCTGTTGTCCACCTCTGTACCACTGATGTCCACCTCTGTACATCTGTTGTCCACCTCGGTACATCTATTGTCCACCTCTGGACATCTATTGTCCACCTCTGCACAGCTGTTGTTCTCCACCTCTGTTCATATGTTGTCCACCTCTGTACATCTGTAGTCCACCTCTATACATCTGTTGTCCACCTCTGTACCACTGATGTCCAACTCTATGAATCTGTTGTCCACCTCGGTACATCTGTAGTCCACCTCTATACATCTGTTGTCCACCTCTGTACCACTGATGTCCACCTCTGTACATCTGTTGTCCACCTCGGTACATCTGTTGTCCACCTCTGGACATCTATTGTCCACCTCTGCACAGCTGTTGTTCTCCACCTCTGTTCATCTGTTGTCCACCTCTGTACATCTGTTGTCCACCTCTGTACATCTGTTGTCCACCTCTCTACATCTGTTGTCCACCTCTCTACATCTGTTTTCCACCCCTGTACATCTGTTGTCCACCTCTGTACACCTGTTTTCCACCTCTGTACATCTGTTGTCCACCTATGTACATCTGTTGTCCACCTCTGTACATCTGTTGTCCAGCCCATGTACACCTGTTGTTCTCCCTCTCTGTACATCTGTTGTCCACCTCAGTACACCTGTTATTTTTCCACCTCTGTGCATCTGTTGTCCACCTCTGCACACCTGTAGTTCTCCACCTCTGTGCATGTGTTGTCCACCTCTGTACATCTGTTGTCCACCTCTGTAGTTGTTCTCCACCTCTGTTCATCTGTTGTCCACGTCTGTACATCTGTTTTCCTCCTCTGTACATCTGTTGTCCACCTCTGTACATCTGTTGCCCACCAATATACACCTGTAGTTCTCCACCTCTGTGCATCTGTTGTCCACCTCTGTACACCTGTTCTTCTCCACCTCTGTTCATCTGGTGTCCACCTCTGTACATCTGTTGTCCACCTCTGTACATCTGTTGTCCACCTCTGTACACCTGTTGTTCTCCACCTCTGTTCATCTGTTGTCCACCTCTGTACATCTGTTGTCCACCTCTCTACATCTGTTGTCCACCTCTCTACATCTGTTGTCCACCTCTCGACATCTGTTGTCCACCTCTCTACATATGTTTTCCACCTCTGTACTCCTGTTGTCCACCTCTGTACATCTGTTCTCCACCTCTGTACATCTGTTGCCCACGTCTGTACATCTGTTGTCCACCTCTGTAGTTGTTCTCCACCTCTGTTCATTTGTTTTACACCTTTGTACACCTGTTGTCCATCTCTGTACATCTGTTGTCCACCTCTGTACACCTGTTGTCCACCTCTGTACATCTGTTGTCCACCTCTGTACCACTGATGTCCACCTCTGTACATCTGTTGTCCACCTCGGTACATCTATTGTCCACCTCTGGACATCTATTGTCCACCTCTGCACAGCTGTTGTTCTCCACCTCTGTTCATATGTTGTCCACCTCTGTACATCTGTAGTCCACCTCTATACATCTGTTGTCCACCTCTGTACCACTGATGTCCACCTCTGTACATCTGTTGTCCACCTCGGTACATCTGTAGTCCACCTGTATACATCTGTTGTCCACCTCTGTACCACTGATGTCCACCTCTGTACATCTGTTGTCCACCTCGGTACATCTGTTGTCCACCTCTGGACATCTATTGTCCACCTCTGCACAGCTGTTGTTCTCCACCTCTGTTCATCTGTTGTCCACCTCTGTACATCTGTTGTCCACCTCTTTACATCTGTTGTCCACCTCTCTATATCTGTTGTCCACCCCTGTACATCTGTTGTCCACCTCTGTACACCTGTTGTCCACCTCTGTACATCTGTTGTCCACCTATGTACATCTGTTGTCCACCTCTGTACATCTGTTGTCCAGCCCATGTACACCTGTTGTTCTCCCTCTCTGTACATCTGTTGTCCACCTCAGTACACCTGTTATTTTTCCACCTCTGTGCATCTGTTGTCCACCTCTGTACACCTGTAGTTCTCCATCTCTGTGCATGTGTTGTCCACCTCTGTACATCGGTTGTCCACCTCTGTAGTTGTTCTCCACCTCTGTTCATCTGTTGTCCACGTCTGTACATCTGTTTTCCTCCTCTGTACATCTGTTGTCCACCTCTGTATATCTGTTGCCCACCATTATACACCTGTAGTTCTCCACCTCTGTGCATCTGTTGTCCACCTCTGTACACCTGTTCTTCTCCACCTCTGGTCATCTGGTGTCCACCTCTGTACATCTGTTGTCCACCTCTGTACCTCTGTTGTCCACCTCTGTACACCTGTTGTTCTCCACCTCTGTACATCTGTTGTCCACTTCTGTACACCTGTTGTCCACCTCTGTACATCTGTTGTCCACCTCTGTACATCTCTTGTTCACCTCTGTACATCTGTTGTCCACCTCTGTAGTTGTTCTCCTCCCCTGTTCATCTGTTTTCCACCTCTGTACATCTGTTTTTCACCTCTGTACATCTGTTGTCCACCTCTGTACATTTGTTTTCCACCTCTGTACATCTGTTGTCAACCTCTGTACATCTGTTGTCCACCTCTGTAAATCTGTCGTCCACCTCTGTACCCCTCTTGTTCTCCACATCTGTTCATCTGTTTCCACCTCTGTTCTCTGTTGTCCACCTCTGTACACCTGTTGTCCACCTCTGTACATCTGTTGTCCACCTCGGTACATCTATTGTCCACCTCTGGACATCTGTTGTCCACCTCTGCACAGCTGTTGTTCTCCACCTCTGATCATTTGTGGGTCCACCTCTGTACATCTGTTGTCCACCTCTGTACTTCTGTTGTCCACCTCTGTACACTTGTTGTTCTCCACTTCTGTTCATCTGTTGTCCACCTCTGTACATCTGTAGTCCACCTCTATACATCTGTTGTCCACCTCTGTACCACTGATGTCCACCTCTGTACATCTGTTGTCCACCTCGGTACATCTGTTGTCCACCTCTGTACATCTGTTGTCCGCCTCTGTACATCTGTTGTCCACCTCTGTACATCTGTTGTCCAGCCCAAATACACCTGTTGCTCTCCCTCTCTGTACATCTGTTGTCCACCTCTGTACATCTGTTGTCCATATCCGCACACCTCTTGTTCTCTACGTCTGTGCATCTGTTGTCCACCTCTGTACATCTGCTGTCCACCTCTGTACATCTGTTGTCCACCTTTGTACATCTGTTGTCCACCTCTGTACACCTGTTGTTCTCCACCTCTGTGCATCTGTTGTCCACCTCTGTACATCTGTTTTCCACCTCTGTACAGCTGTTGTCCACCTCTGTACATCTGTAGTCCACCTCTATACATCTGTTGTCCACCTCTGTACCACGGATGTCCACCTCTGTACATCTGTTGTCCACCTCGGTACATCTGTTGTCCACCTCTGTACATCTGGTGTCCACCTCTGTTCACCTGTTGTTCTCCACCTCTGTACATCTGTTGTCCACCTCTGCACACATGTTGTTCTCCACCTCTGTGCATCTGTTGTCCACCTCAGTAGATCTGTTGTCCACCTCTGTACACCTGTTGTTCTCCACCTCTGTTCATCTGTTGTCCACCTCTGTACATCTGTTGTCCATTTCTGTACATCTGTTGTCCACCTCTCGACATCTGTTGTCCACCTCTTTACATCTGTTGTCCACCTCTGTACATCTGTTGTCCACCTCTGTTCACCTGTTGTCCACCTCTGTACATCTGTTGTCCACCTATGTACATCTGTTGTCCACCTCTGTACATCTGTTGTCCAGCCCATGTACACCTGTTGTTCTCCCTCTCTGTACATCTGTTGTCCACCTCAGTACACCTGTTATTTTTCCACCTCTGTGCATCTGTTGTCCACCTCTGTACACCTGTAGTTCTCCATCTCTGTGCATGTGTTGTCCACCTCTGTACATCTGTTGTCCACCTCTGTAGTTGTTCTCCACCTCTGTTCATCTGTTGTCCTCCTCTGTACATCTGTTGTCCACCTCTGTATATCTGTTGCCCACCTCTGTACACCTGTAGTTCTCCACCTCTGTACATCTGTTGTGCACATCTGTACACCTGTTCTTCTCCACCTCTGTTCATCTGGTGTCCACCTCTGTACATCTGTTGTCCACCTCTGTACATCTGTTGTCCACCTATGTACACCTGTTGTTCTCCACCTCTGTACATCTGTTGTCCACCTCTGTACACCTGTTGTCCACCTCTGTATATCTATTGTCCACCTCTGTAGTTGTTCTCCACCTCTGTTCATCTGTTTTCCACCTCTGTACATCTGTTGTCCACCTCTGTACATCTGTTGTCCACCTCTGTACATCTGTTGTCCACCTCTATACACCTGTTGTTCTCCACCTCTGTTCATCTGTTGTCCACCTCTCTGCATCTGTAGTCCACCTCTGTACATCTGTTGTCCACCTCTGTACATCTGTTCTCCACCTCCTTAGTTGTTCTTCACCTCTGTATATCTGTGGTCCACCTGTGTAATTGTTCTCCACCTCTGTTCATCTGTTGTCCACCTCTGTACGTCTGTTGTCCACCTCTGTACATCTGTAGTCCACCTCTATTCACCAGTAGTTCTCCACCTCTGTGCATCTGTTGTCCACCTCTGTACACCTGTTGTCCACCTCTGTACATCTGTTGTCCACCTCTGTACATCTCTTGTCCACCTCTGTACATCTGTTGTCTGCCTCTGTAGTTGTTCTCCACCTCTGTTCATCTGTTGTCCACCTCTGTACATCTGTTGTCCACCTCTGTACATCTGTTGTCCACCTCTTTGCATCTGTTGTCCACCTCTGTACACCTGTTGTTCTCCACCTCTGTTCATCTGTTGTCCACCTCTGTGCATCTGTAGTCCACCTCTGCACATCTGTTGTCCACCTGTGTACATCTGTTGTCCACCTCTGTAGTTGTTCTTCACCTCTGTACATCTCTGGTCCACCTGTGTAGTTGTTCTCCACCTCTGTTCATCTGTTTTCCACCTCTGTACATCTGTTGTTCACCTCTGTATATCTGTTGTCCACCTCTGTACACCTGTTGTTCTCCACCTCTGTTCATCTGTTGTCCACCTCTGTGCATCTGTAGTCCACCTCTGTGCATCTGTTGTCCACCTCTGTACATCTGTTCTCCACTTCTGTAGTTGTTCTTCACCTCTGTACATCTGTGGTCCACCTGTGTAATTGTTCTCCACCTTTGTTCATCTGTTGTCCACCACTGTACTTCTGTTGTCCACATCTGTACACCTGTTGTTCTCCACCTCTGTTCAACTGTTGTCCACCTCTGTACATCTGTTTTCCTCCTCTGTACATCTGTTGTCCACCTCTGTACATCAGTTGTCCACCTCTGTACACCTGTAGTTCTCCACCTCTGTGCATCTGTTGTCCACCTTTGTAAACCTGTTGTTCTCCATCTCTGTTCATCTGTTGTCCACCTCTGTACATCTGTTGTCCACCTCTGTACATCTATTGTCCACCTCTGTACATCTGTTGTCCACCTCTCTACATCTGTTGTCCACCCCTGTACATCTGTTTTCCATCTCTGTACACCTGTTGTCCACTTCTGTACATCTGTTGTCCACCTCTGTGCATCTGTTGTCCACCTCTGTACATCTGTTGTCCACCAATGTAGTTGTTGTCCACCTCTGTTCATTTGTTGTCTACCTCTGTACATCTGTTGTCCGCCTCTGTACATCTGTTGTCCACCTCTGTACACCTGTTGTCCACCTCTGTACATCTGGTGTCTACCTCTGTACATCTGTTGTCCATCTCTGTACATCTGTTGTCCAGTTCTGTACACCTGTTGTCCACCTCTGTACATCTGTTGTTCACCTCTGGCCACCTGTTGTTCTCCACCTCTGTACATCTGTTGTCCACCTCTGTACACCTGTTAATCTCCACCTCATTACATCTGTTGTCCACCTCTCTACACCCATTGTTCTCCACCTCTGTGCATCTTTTGTCCAACTCTGTACATCTGTTGTCCAAATCTGTAAATCTGTTGTCCAACTCTGTACACCTGTTGTTCTCCACCTCTGTACATCTGTTGTCCACCTCTGCACACCTGTTGCTCTCCACCTCTGTGCATCTGTTGTCCACCTCAGTAGATCTGTTGTCCACCTCTGTACACCTGTTGTTCTCCACCTCTGTTCATCTGTTGTCCACCTCTGTACATCTGTTGTCCACCTCTGTACATCTGTTGTCCACCTCTCTACATCTGTTGTCCACCTCTCGACATCTGTTGTCCACCTTTCTACATATGTTGTCCACCTCTGTACACCTGTTGTCCACCTCTGTACATCTGTTCTCCACCTCTGTACATCTGTTGCCCACCTCTGTACATCTGTTGTCCACCTCTGTAGTTGTTCTCCACCTCTGTTCATTTGTTGTCCACCTTTGTACACCTGTTGTCCATCTCTGTACATCTGTTGTCCACCTCTGTGCACCTGTTGTCCACCTCTGTACAACTGTTGTCCACCTCTGTACATCTCTTGTCCACCTCTGTAATTGTTCTACACCTCTGTTCATCTGTTGTCCACCTCTGTACATCTGTTGTCCACCCCTGTGTTGTTCTCCACCTCTGTTCATCTGTTGTCCACCTCTCTACATCTGTTGTCCACCTCTGTACATCTGTTTTCCATCTCTGTACACCTGTTGTCCTCTTCTGTACATCTGTTGTCCACCTCTGTACATCTGTTGTCCACCTCTGTACATCTGTTGTCCACCTCTGTAGTTGTTCTCCACCTCTTCATTTGTTGTCTACCGCTGTACATCTGTTGTCCACCTCTGTACATCTGTTGTCCACCTCTGTACACCTGTTGTCCACCTCTGTACATCTGGTGTCCACCTCTGTACATCAGTTGTCCATCTCTGTACATCTGTTGTCCAGTTCTGTACACCTGTTGTCCACATCTGTGCATCTGTTGTCCACCTCTGGCTACCTGTTGTTCTCCACCTCTGTACATCTGTTGTCCACCTCTGTACACCTGTTATTCTCCACCTCATTACATCTGTTGTCCACCTCTCTACACCCATTGTTCTCCACCTCTGTGCATCTTTTGTCCAACTCTGTACATCTGTTGTCCAAATCTGTAAATCTGTTGTCCAACTCTGTTCCTCTGTTGTTCTCCACCTCTGTACATCTGTTGTCCACCTCTGCCCACCTGTTGCTCTCCACCTCTGTGCATCTGTTGTCCACCTCAGTAGATCTGTTGTCCACCTCTGTACACCTGTTGTTCTCCACCTCTGTTCATCTGTTGTCCACCTCTGTACATCTGTTGTCCACCTCTGTGCATCTGTAGTCTACCTCTGCACATCTGTTGTCCACCTGTGTACATCTGTTCTCCACCTCTGTAGTTGTTCTTCACCTCTGTACATCTGTGGTCCACCTGTGTAGTTGTTCTCCACCTCTGTTCATCTGTTTTCCACCTCTGTACATCTGTTGTTCACCTCTGTATATCTGTTGTCCACCTCTGTACACCTGTTGTTCTCCACCTCTGTTCATCTGTTGTCCACCTCTGTGCATCTGTAGTCCACCTCTGTACATCTGTTGTCCACCTCTGTACATCTGTTCTCCACTTCTGTAGTTGTTCTTCACCTCTGTACATCTGTGGTCCACCTGTGTAATTGTTCTCCACCTTTGTTCATCTGTTGTCCACCTCTGTACATCTGTTGTCCACCTCTGTACTTCTGTTGTCCACATCTGTATACCTGTTGTTCTCCACCTCTGTTCAACTGTTGTCCACCTCTGTACATCTGTTTTCCTCCTCTGTATATCTGTTGTCCACCTCTGTACATCAGTTGTCCACCTCTGTACACCTGTAGTTCTCCACCTCTGTGCATCTGTTGTCCACCTTTGTAAACCTGTTGTTCTCCACCTCTGTTCATCTGTTGTCCACCTCTGTACATCTGTTGTCCACCTCTGTACATCTGTTGTCCACCTCTGTACATCTGTTGTCCACCTCTCTACATCTGTTGTCCACCTCTGTACATCTGTTTTCCATCTCTGTATACCTGTTGTCCACTTCTGTACATCTGTTGTCCACCTCTGTACATCTGTTGTCCACCTCTGTACATCTGTTGTCCACGAATGTAGTTGTTCTCCACCTCTGTTCATTTGTTGTCTACCTCTGTACATCTGTTGTCCGCCTCTGTACATCTGTTGTCCACCTCTGTACACCTGTTGTCCACCTCTGTACATCTGGTGTCTACCTCTGTACATCTGTTGTCCATCTCTGTACATCTGTTGTCCAGTTCTGTACACCTGTTGTCCACCTCTGTACATCTGTTGTCCACCTCTGGCCACCTGTTGTTCTCCACCTCTGTACATCTGTTGTCCACCTCTGTTCACCTGTTATTCTCCACCTCATTACATCTGTTGTCCACCTCTCTACACCCATTGTTCTCCACCTCTGTGCATCTTTTGTCCAACTCTGTACATCTGTTGTCCAAATCTGTAAATCTGTTGTCCAACTCTGTACACCTGTCGTTCTCCACCTCTGTACATCTGTTGTCCACCTCTGCACACCTGTTGCTCTCCACCTCTGTGCATCTGTTGTCCACCTCAGTAGATCTGTTGTCCACCTCTGTACACCTGTTGTTCTCCACCTCTGTTCATCTGTTGTCCACCTCTGTACATCTGTTGTCCACCTCTGTACATCTGTTGTCCACCTCTCTACATCTGTTGTCCACCTCTCGACATCTGTTGTCCACCTTTCTACATATGTTGTCCACCTCTGTACACCTGTTGTCCACCTCTGTACATCTGTTCTCCACCTCTGTACATCTGTTGCCCACCTCTGTACATCTGTTGTCCACCTCTGTAGTTGTTCTCCACCTCTGTTCATTTGTTGTCCACCTTTGTACACCTAATGTCCATCTCTGTACATCTGTTGTCCACCTCTGTACACCTGTTGTCCACCTCTGTACAACTGTTGTCCACCTCTGTACATCTCTTGTCCACCTCTGTAATTGTTCTCCACCTCTGTTCATCTGTTGTCCACCTCTGTACATCAGTGGTCCATCCCTGTGTTGTTCTCCACCTCTGTTCATCTGTTGTCCACCTCTGTAGTTGTTCTCCACCTCTGTTCATTTGTTGTCTACCTCTGTACATCTGTTGTCCGCCTCTGTACATCTGTTGTCCACCTCTCGACATCTGTTGTCCACCTCTCTACATATGTTGTCCACCTCTGTACACCTGTTGTCCACCTCTGTACATCTGTTCTCCACCTCTGTACATCTGTTGCCCACCTCTGTACATCTGTTGTCCACCTCTGTAGTTGTTCTCCACCTCTGTTCATTTGTTGTCCACCTTTGTACACCTGTTGTCCATCTCTGTACATCTGTTGTCCACCTCTGTACACCTGTTGTCCACCTCTGTACATCTGTTGTCCACCTCTGTACATCTCTTGTCCACCGCTGTAATTGTTCTCCACCTCTGTTCATCTGTTTTTCACCTCTGTACATCTGTGGTCCACCCCTGTGTTGTTCTCCACCTCTGTTCATCTGTTGTCCACCTCTGTACATCTGTTGTCCACCTCTCTACTTCTGTTGTCCACCTCTGTACACTTGTTGTTCTCCACCTCTGTGCATCTTTTGTCCATTTCTGTACATCTGTTGTCCAAATCTGTACAACTGTTGTCCACCTCTGTACACCTGTTGTTCTCCACCTCTGTACATCTTTTGTCCACCTCTGCACACCTGTTGTTCTCCACCTCTGTGCATCTGTTGTCCAACTCAGTACATCTGTTTTCCACCTCTGTACATCTGTTGTCCATATCCGTACACCTGTTGTTCTCTACGTCTGTGCATCTGTTGTCCACCTCTGTTCTCTGTTGTCCACCTCTGTACCTCTGTTGTCCACCTCTGTACATCTGTTGTCCACCTCGGTACATCTATTGTCCACCTCTGGACATCTGTTGTCCACCTCTGCACACCTGTTGTTCTCCACCTCTGATCATTTGTTGTCCACCTCTGTACATCTGTTGTCCACCTCTGTACATCTGTTGTCCACCTCTGTACATCTGTTGTCCATCTCTGTACATCTGTTGTCCAGTTCTGTACACCTGTTGTCCCCCTCTGTACATCTGTTGTCCACCTCTGGCCACCTGTTGTTCTCCACCTCTGTACATCTGTTGTCCACCTCTCTACACCCATTGTTCTCCACCTCTGTTCATCTTTTGTCCAACTCTGTACATTTGTTGTCCAAATCTGTAAATCTGTTGTCCAACTCTGTACACCTGTTGTTCTCCACCTCTGTACATCTGTTGTCCACTTCTGCACACCTGTTGCTCTCCACCTCTGTGCATCTGTTGTCCACCTCAGTAGGTCTGTTGTCCACCTCTGTACACCTGTTGTTCTCCACCTCTGTTCATCTGTTGTCCACCTCTGTACATCTGTTGTCCAAATCTGTACATCTGTTCTCCACCTCTGTACATCTGTTGCCCACCTCTGTACATCTGTTGTCCACCTCTGTAGTTGTTCTCCACCTCTGTTCATTTGTTGTTCACCTTTGTACACCTGTTGTCCATCTCTGTGCATCTGTTGTCCACCTCTGTACACCTGTTGTCCACCTCTGTACATCTGTTGTCCACCTCTGTACATCTGTTGTCCACCTCTGTAATTGTTCTCCACCTCTGTTCATCTGTTGTCCACCTCTGTACATCTGTGGTCCACCTCTGTGTTGTTCTCCACCTCTGTACATCTGTTGTCCACCTCTGTAATTGTTCTCCACCTCTGTTCATCTGTTGTCCACCTCTGTACATCTGTTGTCCACCTCTCTACTTCTGTTGTCCACCTCTGTACACTTGTTGTTCTCCACCTCTGTGCATCTTTTGTCCATTTCTGTACATCTGTTGTCCAAATCTGTACATCTGTTGTCCACCTCTGTACACCTGTTGTTCTCCACCTCTGTACATCTTTTGTCCACCTCTGCACACCTGTTGTCCTCCACCTCTGTGCATCTGTTGTCCACCTCAGTAGATCTGTTTTCCACCTCTGTACATCTGTTGTCCATATCCGTACACCTGTTGTTCTCTACTTCTGTGCATCTGTTGTCCACCTCTGTTCTCTGTTGTCCACCTCTGTACCTCTGTTGTCCACCTCTGTACATCTGTTGTCCTCCTCGGTACATCTATTATCCACCTCTGGACATCTGTTGTCCACCTCTGCACACCTGTTGTTCTCCACCTCTGATCATTTGTTGTCCACCTCTGTACATCTGTTGTACACCTCTGTACTTCTGTTGTCCACCTCTGTACACTTGTTGTTCTCCACCTCTGTTCATCTGTTGTCCACCTCTGTACATCTGTAGTCCACCTCTATACATCTGTTGTCCACCTCTGTACCACTGTTGTCCACCTCTGTACATCTGTTGTCCACCTCGGTACATCTGTTGTCCACATCTGTACATCTGTTGTCCGTCTCTGCACATCTGTTGTCCACCTTTCTACATCTGTTGTCCACCTCTGGACACCTGTTGTTCTCCACCTCTGTACATCTGTTGTCCACCTATGTACACCTGTTGTTCTCCACCTCTGTACATCTGTTATCCACCTCTGTACACCTGTTGTTCTCCACCTATGTGCATCTTTTGTCCACCTCTGTACATCTGTTGTCCACCTCTGTACATCTGTTGTCAACCTCTATACATCTGTTGTCCACCTCTCTACACCTGTTGTTCACCTCGGTACATCTGTTGTCCACCTCTGTATACCTGTTGTTCTCCACCTCTGGCCATCTGTTGTCCACCTCTGTACATCTGTTGTCCACCTCTATACACCTGTTGTTCTCTACACATGTGCCTCTGTTGTCCACCTCTGCACATCTGCTGACACCTCTGTACATCTGTTGTCCACCTCTGTACATCTGTTGTCCAGCCCCTGTACACCTGTTGTTCTCCCTCTCTGTACATCTGTTGTCCACCTCTGTACACCTGTTGTTTTCCACCTCTGTTCATCTGTTGTCCACCTCTGTACATCTTTTTTACTCCTCTGTACATCTGTTGTCCACCTCTGTACATCTGTTGTCCACCTCTGTACACCTGTAGTTCTCCACCTCTGTGCATCTGTTGTCCATCTCTGTACACCTGTTGTTCACCTCTGTACATCTGTTGTCCACCTTTGTACATCTGTTGTCCACCTCTGTACATCTGTTGTCCACCACTGCAGTTGTTCTCCACCTCTGTAGTTGTTCTCCACCTCTTTTCATCTGTTGTCCACCTCTGTACATCTGTTTTCCTCCTCTCTACAACTGTTGTCCACCTCTCCACCTCTGTACATCTGTTGTCCACCTCTGTACACCAGTAGTTCTCCACCTCTGTGCATCTGTTGTCCACCTCTGTACACCTGTAGTTCTCCACCTCTGTTCATCTGTTGTCCACCTCTGTACATCTGTTGCCCACCTCTGTACATTTGTTGTCCACCTCTGTGCACCTGTTGTTCTCCACCTCTGTTCATCTGTTGTCCACCTCTGTACATCTGTTGTCCACCTCTGTAGTTGCTCTCCACCTCTGTTCATCTGTTGTCCACCTCTGGACATCTGTTGTCCACCTCTGTAGTTGTTCTCCACCTCTGTTCATCTGTTTTCCACCTCTGTACATCTGTTGTCCACCTCTGTACATCTGTTTTCCTCCTCTCTACAACTGTTGTCCACCTCTCCACCTCTGTACATCTGTTGTCCACCTCTGTAGTTGTTCTCCACCTCTGTTCATCTGTTGTCCACCTCTGTACATCTGTTGTCCACCTCTGTACATCTGTTGTCCACCTCTGTACATCTGTTGTCCTCCTCTGTACACCTATTGTTTTCCACCTCTGTTCATCTGTTGTCCACCTCTGTACATATGTTTTCCTCCTCTGTACATCTGTTGTCCACCTCTGTACATCTGTTGTCCACCTCTGTACACCTGTAGTTCTCCACCTCTGTGCATCTGTTGTCCACCTCTGTACACCTGTTTTCCACCTTTGTACATCTGTTGTCCACCTCTGTACATCTGTTGTCCACCTCTGTACATCTGTTGTCCACCTCTGCAGTTGCTCTCCACCTCTGTTCATCTGTTGTCCACCTCTGTACATCTGTTGTCCACCTCTGTACACCTGTAGTTCTCCACCTCTGTGCATCTGTTGTCCACCTCTGTACACCTGTTGTTCTCCACCTCTGTTCATTTGTTGTCCACCTCTGTACATCTGTTGTCCACCTCTATACACCTGTTGTTCTCTACATATGTGCCTCTGTTGTCCAACTCTGCACATCTGCTGACACCTCTGTACATCTGTTGTCCACCTCTGTACATCTGTTGTCCACCTCTGTAGTTGTTCTCCACCTCTGTTCATCTGTTGTCCACCTCTGTACATCTGTGGTCCACCTCTGTAGTTGTTCTCCACCTCTGTTCTTCTGTTGTCCACCTCTGTACATCTGTTGTCCACCTCTGTACTTCTGTTGTCCACCTCTGTACACCTGTTGTTCTCCACCTCTGCACATCTGTTGTCCATCTCTGTACATCTGTTGTCCTCCTCTGTACACCTATTGTTTTCCACCTCTGTTCATCTGTTGTCCACCTCTGTACATATGTTTTCCTCCTCTGTACATCTGTTGTCCACCTCTGTACATCTGTTGTCCACCTCTGTACACCTGTAGTTCTCCACCTCTGTGCATCTGTTGTCCACCTCTGTACATCTGTTGTCCACCTTTGTACATCTGTTGTCCACCTCTGTACATCTGTTGTCCACCTCACTACATCTGTTGTCCACCTCTGCAGTTGCTCTCCACCTCTGTTCATCTGTTGTCCACCTCTGTACATCTGTTGTCCACCTCTGTACACCTGTAGTTCTCCACCTCTGTTCATTTGTTGTCCACCTCTGTACATCTGTTGTCCACCCCTATACACCTGTTGTTCTCTACATATGTGCCTCTGTTGTCCACCTCTGCACATCTGCTGACACCTCTGTACATCTGTTGTCCACCTCTGTACATCTGTTGTCCACCTCTGTACATCTGTTGTCCACCTCTGTAGTTGTTCTCCACCTCTGTTCATCTGTTGTCCACCTCTGTACATCTGTGGTTCACCTCTGTAGTTGTTCTCCACCTCTGTTCATCTGTTGTCCACCTCTGTACATCTGTTGTCCACCTCTGTACTTCTGTTGTCCACCTCTCTACACCTGTTGTTCTCCACCTCTGTTCATCTGTTGTCCACCTCTGTACATCTGTTGTCCTCCTCTGTACATCTGTTGTCCACCTCTGTACATCTGTTGTCCCCCTCTGTACACCTGTTGTTCATCACCTCTGTTCATCTGTTGTCCACCTCTTTACATCTGTTGTCCACCTCTGTACATCTGTTGTCCACCTCTGTTCATCTGTTGTCCACCTCTCCACATCTGTTGTCCACCTCTGTACATCTGTTGTCCACCTCTGTACATCTGTGGTCCACCTCTGTACATCTGTTGTCCACCTCTGTAGTTGTTCTCCACCTCTGTTCATTTGTTGTCCACCTCTGTACATCTGTTGTCTACCTCTGTACATCTGTTGTCCACCTCTGTACACTTGTTGTCCACCTCTTTACATCTGTTGTCCACCTCTGTACACCCATTTGCAAGAATATACATTACTCATTAAATCCGTTGGTCTCTTTCTCTCTCTCTCTCACAGTAATACAGCTCCACGGGTCGCTTATTCCACCGTACTGTAACAACATATATCTAGTTTGCCTCACCGTGGATTGCTACGTCGCGCTAAATTAATTTCAAAACTTTTATTCAATTCATTTGAACGACTCCAGAGAAACTCATCTATGGAAGACGTTCTTGTCGTCCCTTTCGTTATTGTCAATGTTATTTTTATTGTCAGTACTGGTATTGTTATTATTGTTGTTAGTACTGTATTGTCATTATTGTTATTGTTGTCATTATTGTTTTTGTTATTATTATTGTCATTATTGTTTTTGTTATTATTGTTGTCATTGTTTTTATTGTTATTTTGTCCTTGTTGTTATTGATATTTTTGTTGTCATTATCATCGCTGTTATTATTGTTATCATTGTTAATATCGTTATCATTGTTGATATTGTTGTCACTGTTGTTATTGTCAGTTTTGTCATTGTCAGAGTTAACGAGAATGAAACAAGGAACGTAACATTATTGCGTTTTTGCTACTATTGAAGAAAAAATAATACACATTGACAATTCTTCCTGCCATTAAGTATTTGGCGATTTTTCTACGAACTGAAAGAGCTTTCCACCTTAAGCTTCAGATGTTGTGGGGGGGGGGGTGACGAAACAGTCCAGAGCTTTCTTCTGCTTTACAATAGTCCATGTTGCTCTACATTGCACCTACAGTCTAATGAAGACAATGGTCTATTGTCTTAGTAACAAAGAAGCAACAATACAAGACTGTAAGCAAGACACGATATACATAAATTCTCACTCATGTAGTTTTCATCTTCGCGGCTGTAAAAAGGTTATGAGGGGGGTATGTTTATGGTGTTGCTCGTCCGTCCGTCCAACCGTCCAACCGTCTCGTCCGTCCGTCTGTCTGTCTGTGTCCGCACGATACACGGCGGGTAAACCAAATAGCTAATAATCTTAAGATGCACCCGTCTGTTTCTCATAGTGTCCACACATACATCCGTCTGTTTCTTATAGTGTCCACACATACATCCGTCTGTTTCTCATAGTGTCCACACATACATCCGTCTGTTTCTTATAGTGTCCACACATACATCCGTCTGTTTCTCATAGTGTCCACACATACATCCGTCTGTTTCTCATAGTATCAACACAATAACTTAAATTATGTTGGACTGATTTGACTCAATCTTTATAAGTAGGTCCCATACACAGTTAATAAACCCTATTGATTTTGGTCTTGCTATCCTACAATCTGTTTGTCTTTGGTGTCCACGCGTTAACTTAATTTCTATTGGTCGAATTGAAACCAAACTTGATACTGTTGCTTTTCATGTCACTGCTAATTTATCTATCTAATCTTTACCAAGGTAATGGCTGTATAATGTATGCCTAGATTCCCGTTGTATTCCTGATTCCCATTCCAGCTCCCTATAATTTACAATCCCTCTCTCTCCCTCTCTCTCTCTCTCTCTCTCCAATTTGGCACGGCTAAACCAATCCTTGCTAATCACCAACCACTCCATAGCACAATCATGACTAATCACGAATCACTTTCATCATACTATCTCGTCCAATTACCGACTAATTGATGTGTGTTGGTAAGCATTTTCTTGACCCTGGGAACTAAACACCCGGTAGCAGGTTTCCAATTTGTCTTGATAATTGGGGGTAAGAGGGGAAAGGGGGAGCAGTAAAGGGGAATAGAGGGAAACGGGAGGGAGGAGAGGGGAGAGGGAAGAGGGAAAGGACAAAGGAGGAGAATAGGGAAAGGGGGGAAAAGGGGAGAGGAAAGAAGGAGAAGGAAGGGGGCGAAAAAAGGGGGAGGAGAGGAAAGGGGGAAAAGGATAGGAAGGGGGAGGAGAAAGAAAGGGAAGGAGAGGAGAAAGGGAGAAGACAGAGTGGAGGAAATGAAAGAAGGAGGAGAAGGAAGGGGGAAGCAAAGGAAAGGGGGATAGGGTAGGGGAAGGATAAGGTAGGGGGAAAGGAAGGGATGGAAGGTAAAGGGGGAGGAGAGGGAACGGAGATAGGATAAAGGGGTAAAGAGGGAGGGGGAGGAGAGAGAAGAGGGAAGAGAGAAAAGGGGAGAAGGAAGGGTGGGGAGAAGAAAGGAGAGGAAAGGAAAGGAGGAGGAGTAGGAAGAGGAGGGAACGGAGGAGGAAGGAGAGGAAAGGGGGAAGAAAAGGAAGGGAGAGGAGAGAAACGGGGAAAGAAGGAGGGGGAAGGAGAGGGAGGAGAAGAAAGAGAGAGGAGAAGGAAAAGGAGAGGAAAGGAAAGGGGGGTAGAGTAGTGGGAAGATAGGGCAGGGGAGGAAAAGGAAAGGATGAAGGGGAAAGGGGAGGAGAGGGACTGGGGAGAGGAGAAAAGAGGAGGGGATAAAGAGGGAAGAGGAGGAGAGAGAAGGGGGAGAAGAGGAAAGGGTGAGGAGAAGGAAAGAGGGGAGAGGAAAGGGTGAGGAGAAAGAAAGTGGGAGAAGAAGAAACGGGGTAGGATAGGTTAGGCGGTGAAGATAGTGAGTTAGGGATACTATTGAGTAATGAGGGAAATCATCTCTCGCGGTCCAGTCTCAGCGCTATTCTAACATCATACTTTGGCTGTATTCGGGGATGGGAGAGGCATATGGAGAGGCAAGGAGAGGCAAATGGGGAGGGTAAGGGGAGGTGTAGTAATGTACGTATGTGGTAGTGGGTCGGGGAGATACATGGGGGTGGGGAGATGTTTGGGGGGAATGGGTAAGGAGTTATAGGGCGTGGAAAACCCTTAGAGGGAGTGGGAAGTGATCTATAAGGAATTTCCACTTCATGAGACATTTTAAACACAAGTGTCTCACACCAAGATGAATCAACAACACACACACACACACACACACACATGAAGGTTCCAAGTGTTCCCTGAAGAAGGCAGTGATGGGTAGGGAAACACCGGGTAACACTGAAGTCCATTTATTAACGGATAGGAGAAATACAAGTGGTGACTAGCGTGTGCAATGCACGGCCCACAGAGTCAGACTGAGACTGCCTTGCCATATGGCAGCCTCTGGGCAATGGTGCCACATAACACGTGCAGTGTTGCCACGTAATTACATATATAAATGCTACTCGGCACAGTAGCTTAATTACAAGGTTGCTGCTCGGCACAGTAGCATAGATACATAACCTACAACACACACACACACACACACACACACACATACATACGCAGAAATGACATGTAACCTCATAATAATCTTCCTCCACCAAGCAGAAAAATTTCCCCCAGAGATAAAATTTTTGTCCTTGAGATATTTCCCTAACTCTCGGAATACCCTGGGAAGGAAGTCTCATAAGATATTCATAGCATTTCGGTCCCACTTACATTATCCGTTGATGCGATACAAGACTAGGGCGACCATGGCTGGGTTAACTTAAACAGGTACGAAGACACACACATACACAACAGCGACCACTACCTCAAACAATAGTCCTTGTGTATTAAGTGATTTAAGTCAACTGTATTGGTAAAGGTGAGAGGTCAGGTATTATCTGGATATAATGTGATTTTCTGTTTTCTGTTATGATCAAATTGGATTGTAATATCATAACTAAACATAACCTAATTATCACGAAGCTAACGCAGTTTAACAGCCCACTATAACCTCAGTTAACTTAACCTAACTTAACTTTCTCTAATTTAACCTACTTTAACTTAAGCTACCTTAACCTAACCTTTCCATCCCTTAGTTAACCTAACCTTAATCTAACTTAATCTAACTCTCCCCCTCCCACCTACCCCCCCCCACAAGCCAAACCTCCACCATTATCCCCCCATCCTCCCTCCCCCTACCCCCCACAATCCTCCACCCTCTATTTCCATCCACCTCATCATCTCAAACACGTCATCCCATTATATCACACTGCCTTCATCACTATGCACATCACCTATTGGCCACGTCATCCTACATGTAATAATCTCTCCTACGTCTAAGCTCTACCATCCCTATCTCCACTACACCATTCAATTACTGTCCGCAACTCTTATTGGTCGGTATAATGTTCGCCCTCGCTTCCCTCCCTCATTCATTTGTCCACCGTCTGTTATGCCTTTGTCTTCTATGCTGATTTTCCCACGTTATCTTTCTTCCAATTTTCCACAGCCTTGGATGTATTATTTCCCTGGCCATATTCAAGTCTCTCTCTCTCTCTCTCTCTCTCTCTCTCTCTCTCTCTCTCTCTCTCGCTCTCTCTCTCTCTCTCAGTTCGAATAATGCACCCTACTGTAAATTGATGGTTCGTATTATTTAACACCCAGCCTCCCTCCCCCCCACCCCCCCCTCCCCCCTGCACTAAACAGGCCAGAAACTAGGAGCATCTTGTCGGACGAAGGACAGCGTTGAACGTGTGAATGCCTTGGATTACAGAGCTGTTGTTGTTGCTGTTGTTGTTGTTGTTGTTGTTGTTGTTGTTGTTGTTGTTGTTGTTGTTGTTGTTGTTATTATTGTTGGTGTTGTTGCTATCATGTTATTACTGCGCCTCAACAACAAAGATGTTTAAGCTCGTAACAAGGTTAATATTACACTAGTCCAGCATCATTAAAACAATATGAGAGATAGAACCCTCTGTGAACATTGCTAGAAAGGCAGAGTTGAACATTTGAACGCCTTGCCTTACACATTTACCTTTTGTTTAACTTGTCACACACACACACACACACACACACACACACACACACACACACACACACACACACACATAAACATATACACTATACTTACGCACACAAAATCATGCACTCACATACACACCCACAGACACTTACACTCGGAAATACATACAAACACATAAACTCACACATACACATAATAATACCTTTACAAATGCACACATAGATATATACACTAACACATACACACACAAACACATAAACTTACACATACATACAAACATGCACTCACACATATAAATATAAATACATACACTCGCACATACACACAAACACACTCACATATATACATACACATGCATACATTTATACATAAACTCACACATACATGCACATACACATACAGTCCAATAAACAAACATATACTCACACATAAATACACATACTCTTACACATAAATACACATACACTCATACCTACACACAAATACATACACCCATACACACATACACTCACCGGCTCCTACTACCACCTGAGATCCCTAGCCCGAGAATTGCTGTTCGACACTACAACCGCATCCAGCCCATACGTGCACGAACTGATCGCTATAAGAACAGCCCAGTCCCAACCATTGTAAAAATTATCAATAACTTGTAATAAACCAGTGTATTCACTCACAGTAAATCCTATTTCTTGCACTGTCACTATGTTGAAATGACCTTTAGTTTGAGCTTTTCCCCATCTAGTTATTATATATCTTATTTGTATCACTTATGTTACTTGTATATTATTTGTAAATCGAAACCCATTCCCCAATTATGTAACTGTATATTTTCAGCCTTCTGTCTGCTATGCTCTCTCAATAAACCGTTAATTATTATTATTATTATTATTATTATTATATATACACATACACTCACACACATATACACATACACTCACACATATATGTAGTTACACATACACTCACACATATATACACATACACTCACACACACCATTGAAACAGTTGTGAGTGGGGATTAAGGCTGGGACCTATTACGGCTGGGGACCAACAACCTTCAAGAACTGGGGTCTAATCGGACTGGGGCCCATTAAGACTAGGGCCTAATCCTGATGATCTGGTTTAATTAAATTTGATTGGAGGGGCTATTAGGACTAAGGTCTATTTAGCCAGTCCCCGCTGCACAGGGCCTGTTGGTACAAGTAGGAAGCTCGATTAAAAATTATATTAATAGAAAACGGTTGAAAATGAAAACCTTTTAGGGCAGACTTAAAGTAATTACTTTCCTCGGTTCATTTTTAGTGTCGACTGCTTAAATAAGCTGCAGTACCAATAGACCTCAATTTAACTTCCCCATTGTGACTGGGGACCAGTTTTATTGGGATCCAGCGTAAATAGACCCCCAATCCTAGTGAACTTTAATTCGTATGGACCCCAAACGTTAGGTCAGGGTCAAACTAAAGCTGTGATCGACAAACCAAGGACAAGACAATACAAGAAGATAGAGCGAGACAATGCAAGCTAAGGGGGCGATGGAGGGCGTTGCTAGGGTGTTTTGATGAAGCGGTTGCTAGGGGCTGGTGATGGGCGTTGCTAGGGACGGTGAGAGGCGTTGCTAGGGGTTGTTGATGAAAGGATTGCTAGAGAGTGGTGATGAACGTTGCTAGGGGCGGTGAGAGGCGTTGCTAGGGGTGTTGATGATGGGGTTGCTAGGGAGCAGTGAGAAGAGTTACTAGTGGGCGGTGAGGGGCGTTGCTGGGGTCGGGGTAGCCTCTTTCCCCCAGAAACTCTTTCACGATGTGGTGGTGGGAGTACTCCTGGTCACGCCCAAAACTATTTAAATCACCACAGCTTTCTTGTGTACGTAGTGACATCTCTCCCCCCCCCCCCACACAGTATTTATACTGACACCAAACACAACCTTATTCTCCCTGAACTTAATACTCACCCTTACCCTCAGTTTGGTGGTTAATCTTACACGAACAAACACTCGCAATAACACATACACACTCGCGTATATACAAAAAAAAAAGAGAAAATGATATTAGGCAGACTTTATTTTCTTTCTTCATCTGAAATAAACAGTCTAATATCTTAATACACGAGACTTTAATAAATACATAATTCGATGAGAAGTAACGAAGGGAGGTGTGACCGTAAGGACCCGTCAACTGACCCTTGGAGTAGCCGCGACACCTCTTATTGATTGGTGTGTTAACACTATGTTATGTGGAGTGGGAGTGAGTGAGAGAGTGTGTCTGTTCGTTCACTGTGTGTGCGTGTGTGTGTGCGTGTGTGGGTGTGCGTGTTTGTAAAAATAATAATAATAAACGGTTTATTGAAAAAGTTTTGCAGCCCGAAGGCTGTGTGTGTGGGTGTGTGTGGGTGTGTGTGTTTGTGTGTGTGTGTGTGTGTGTGTGGGTGTACGTTATATATAAGGCGACCTGTGGTGTAATGGTTCGATCCCCGGGCAGGGTGAAACTATGGGCAAGTTTCTTTGCGTCATTTGCCTCTGTTTACCCAGCAGCACTTGGGAACCTTAATGTTAATTGATTTGCGGATCGTGTTCCAAGGTAATGGTTAGCCAATGCAGTTGGTGAGTTGTCCGGTATTCTGTGATTATTCCTTGATACTGGGTTATGCAACTCGTTAACTTAGGGTGTGGTTGTTGTGTTGGTGACAGATTCAGCATCTTAAACGAATTCATGCCTAGGTGGCCCTAAGGCAGGCCATCCTTGAACACGGGGAACAATCATTACTTAAAGTTTACTCGTATATTAATATATACGTATGCGTGCTTATGTACGTATATATGTTTAAGGAAAAATAAAGACATGGCAGTGAGGTGAGTGCAGCAGGAAGTGAGGAAGTGAGAAGGTGAGGGGGGTGAACCTGACCACAATGTAAACAAATATCTCATCTATGTGTGAGGGAGGGAGGCTGAAGTTCTGTCACTGTACTGGTGGTACCTGGAGAGTTTGACAGCATACTTGGGTTAGAGTCTCGTGGAGGTGGAGGAGGAGGAGAAGAGAGGCTGAAGGGCTATGACTATAGTTGTAAGGGCAGCTCGAGTGTTCCTTGTAAGATGTTAAGTTATTGGTCTTATTAAAGTTTTGAGGAAGAAAAGGTTAAACCATCGTCGTTAAAGGGTTTAGAACCATTGTCCTCAAATAATTAAACCATTGTCACCAAATAATTAAACCATCGTCACCAAACGATTAAATCATTATATTAGAGCAAAACATTATAATTTAGATCTGTGGAAAATTAAAATAAAACCTAATTAGATAAACAACATAAGATTTACCTGGTTAGTGAGAATATGTAAGCAGATGCCAGTATTTGAGTCACCATTTTGTAGGTTAGGTTAGGTTTGAGCTAGGTTAAATTGGGCTAGGTTGGTTTAGGGGTGATAGACTGGCCTTTAACCGCCTTGTTTAAACATTGACTTTGTGAGTACTCATTGGTAGCGAGTATTCGTTGTTCGTGAGCATTTGCTGTTTGAGAGTATTTCTTATTCGCAAGTACTCGATTCCTCTAGTTGACTTTACGGTTGAGGAAGTGCTGGTGGTCAGGTGCAGTGCAGTTAATAGGTCATCAGGTATGTAAGACCCATTTTCGCTTTTCAAATTATGTTATCAGTCCATTGTGTGTCATACGAATTAGAGTGGGGGGAGGAGGGGGGGAGGAAAGGCGATAAGGAGGAATGGAAGGAAGGAAAGAGGAGGGAGGGAGGGAGGGGAAAAAGAGAAAACAAGATACATCAATGGAGGAAGGAAGAAGAAAGGGGCAGAGGGTGGAAGGGATGAAGGAAGAAGGGGATGGAGGAAGGGAGAAAGAAAAAAGTGAAGGAAGGAAGAAGACAGATACGAAAGAAGGGAGAAAAATATGGACACGGTAATGGGTGTAGGGGGAGAATCTACAGAATGGGAAGAAGAAAGAGACGATGGAGGTGGAGAGAAGTGGGGAAGGAGGAGGGGGAGACGGAATTAACCTATATTAGTTATCTCTCTCTCTCTCTCTCTCTCTCTCTCTCTCTCTCTCTCTCTCTCTCTCTCTCTCTCTCTCTCTCTCTCTCTCAAGAGGCGTCTCATCACATAATCTATCTCACACAAGCCTCGCCCGAGGCCTCTATCAATTGATTTTTAACCCCTAAAAATCAGAGTTTCTCGACAGCCAACAGTACTAAACCAACACCTCCCCCCCCCCTCTCTCTCTCTCACTCTCTCGCATCGTCACGTGAGACCCCATTTCGAAACTCTACAGCCGTAACTCACAAAGACTAACCCTAACTTTTTCTCTCACCCCCCTCCTCTCTCTCCCTTTCACTTACCCACTCTCTCTCTCTTTCTCTCTCTCTCTGTGTTTACCCTCTTGACAAGATACCAGTCATAACTTATCCTAGGCCAGATGTGACTTGCCATCAACCCTACACGATATTTGAGTTCTGTTCGGTCCATAAATCCTCCGTCTACGCTCCTACCATCTAATCTTTCATCCTAACCCTTCACCAGCTGGCCACAACACTTCACTATATCACTGCCTGATATACGGTTGAAAGGGAAGAAAAATATAACGCAGTATAGATTCAATATATTATTCTGGCTTCGTAGAGGTGTTACACGATGGTGGTAAACGGAGTTGATGTTGGTGCCTGGTTTCGATGGGGTGTAAGACATGGGTGAGATATGGAATCGATGTTAGTATGTAGTGTAGTTTCGAGGTATTGACTCGGTCGTAGGGATATAGGGCAAGGTTGATGAACGGAGTCAAAGTTGTTTTATTTTACTTCCTCGGGTTCAGCCGGTGACGGAGAGGAGGTGGGAGGCGGGAATCCAGGTTCAGTTTGTCCAGTTCGAGTTGACTTTTAGGTTCCAATTCCATAGGTTTAAGCAAGACGGTATTTCCATTCCATAGCTCCAGGTAGGTATTCCAATTCCAGATGTCCGACCAGAAGGTGCTCCAGTATGAGGTTCAACCAGATAACTGCTCCAGCTTAAAGATTCCATCAAGACAAAATTCTAATTCCAAAGGTTCAACAACAACAACAAGAGGTTCTCACTTTAAGAGCACCAAACCGCTACTCTACGAATTTCAATCTGGGAGTTTTAAGTTGGTCGTTGCTATCGTGTGGGTGAGGGAGATTGGATTGCTAAAGTTAGGATATGTAAAGTAGAGGTTTGTTGAACTTCTTGTGTAAATGAAGATGATTTTTTCCTTCTCTCCTTTATCCGAAGATATAGTGAAATGAGTCTTGGTAACGGGTGAATGTTATGTGTGTTAGTAGGTGTTTTTTTTAGGCTAAATCCTAAGGTAGTTTGTTTGTTGTTAAAGTTGATGATAGGAATTGTCTTAATTTGAGGAGGTATTGTTTTCATATGTTTATTTTTTATTCAATGTTTATTTACAAACACGAAAATAAATAAAACACACACACACACACACACACACACAAACACACCCTATCATTGCAGTCCAACATACTTACACAATCCTCCCAATTTGCAAATAACCTGACAACTGTTATCAAAATCTGGACTGTACTCTCCTGCTCTGAGCTCCAGTGCTGGGATTGCCTCATCACCAGCCGACGATGGGATATTTGCCAACAATCACAGAGCCTCCTGATGCTGGCCACATGCTAATGTCCGCCAACAAGAGAAGGTCTGGCTATTTGCTCCCTGGCAACTGGATTATATGAACTCTACGGGGATGTGTGACGATGGTGGTGTGTGTTTGGGGGAGTGTGGTGGTATTGATTATTGTGTGTATGTGTGTGTGGTGGTATAACTTACACACACACACGTACACACATACCATCATCGTCAACAACAATAATAGCAACAATAGCGACAGCAACAATACCAAGAATTAGAACAACAGCAATAACAAGAACAAGACAAAAAAACTCACTCATAAACGCCAAAGAAAGAGATACTGACGGGGTACCATTCTCCACTATCAAAATATATCACATCATTTACAGACACATATATACTGATGACCTTATCTATAAACGCTAGAAGGGTTTAAAGGTCAATAGGAGAGAAATATTATTGTAAATCAAGTGAAAGATATCTGAATATACCCACAAAAATATATTTAAAGTTCCTATTTAACATCGTTGCTTCGTTCCTAAGTTCACTAAGTTTGAAAAATCTCATTAAACTTCTAATAAAAAATGTAAACTGGCAACTCGTCTATTCCATGAAGTAATTTTTGTGAAACAAAATCATCTTGATAATTTAGTTGATGCTCATGTGTTTGTTTACGACGATGATAGAAAACGGAGGGAAAGTTAGTATCAGGTAAACTTAATTATATAAAACTACCCGACTAAACTAACAGGAAAACTTAATGACCCGGTAAAACATGGTTACCCGGGAACATTTTGTGTCCCGGGAACACTTAGTGACCCAGGAACACTTAGTGAGCCAGGAACACTTAGTGAGCCAGGAACACTTTGTGACCCGGGAACACTTTGTGGCCCAGGAACACTTTGTGACCCAGGAACACTTAGTGAGCCAGGAACACTTTGTGACCCGGGAACACTTTGTGGCCCAGGAACACTTTGTGGCCCAGGAACACTTTGTGACCCAGGAACACTTAGTGAGCCAGGAACACTTAGTGACCCAGGAACACTGTCACACGGGAACACTTTGTGACCCAGCAACACTTAGTGACCCGGGAACACTGTTACACGGGAACTCTCTGTGAACCGGGAACACTCTGTGACACGGGAACACTTTGTGACCCGGGAACACTTTGTGACCCGGGAACACTTAGTGATCCGGGAACACTATGACCCGGGAACACTTGGTGACCCGGGAACACTTGGTGATCCAGGAACACTTAGTTTCCCGGGAACACTTTATGACCCAGGAACACTTGGTGACGCAGGAACACTGTGTGACCCGGGAACACTGTGACCCAGGAACACTTTGTGACCCGGCAACACTTTGTGACCCAGGAACACTTGCAATCCAGGAACACCTTGTGACCCAGGAACACTTTATGACCTGGGCACACTTAGTGACCCGGGAACTCTTTGTGACCCGGGAAAACTTGTGACCCAGGAACACTTTGTCGAAATCCTCGTTCTCCTGTTCACTAATGGTAAAGATCTTTCGCAAATATCGCCGATGTAATTGTTCTTGGTTTTCCTCCTCGAATATTTTCACGTTGTTTTGGTCGAGCAGGTAAGGGACCGTGCGAGAGGTGGAACCCATCTCGCTTGATCCCTTTCCAGAAGGCAGCAGAATCGCGGTAATCGTTGGCTGCCTCCCACACCAAGGAGGCCCACTTTTGTTCATGTAGACGTTTGCTCTCGTGGTGGATGTCCGTCTGTAGCTCTCGGTACCGGTCTCTCAGCTCTTGCGTCCACCAGCGGATACTGGCTTGCTGTCTCATGTGATCGTACTGGACACTGAGCTGCCTCAGCTGGTGACTAGTGAAAGGGTGAGGAATGGTCCTGTGGGTGGTGGTCGGCATGTTGTTGTCCATCTCCGTCTTCACATCCGTATACCATTGTTCGACCGCGTCGTCGATGTCATTGGGGCTGGCTTCTTCCAGGTTCCTCCCCTGCTTGAGACAGAGAGACTCCTTGAAGGAGTCCCAGTCTGCCCGTTTGAGGTTTGACCTGATGTTGGCGGGGATCATAATGGGATTGGATGAGAGCGTCACGACGACTGGCAGGTGGTCGCTGGTACTGATGGGTCCGGCGGTAACGTGCCTGTTCAGGAGGGCCTCGTTGTTAGAGAGGATTATGTCGGGTGTTGTGGCACTGACACGTCTGATCAATGTCGGGAAATCTGGCCCGAGGTGTTGCAGTTTTCCCCTTCTGATGTTGTCATACAGCGCCACACCGATGTTGTTCTCATTTCCGTGTTCGAGTATGGCATGGCGCGCATTTAAGTCCCCTATGATGTATGTTCGTTTTCTGTGGCGTTGCAACTGGTTGAAGTCTTGTTCGGGTAAGTAAGGACGTCTGTCTGGGAGGTAGGTACATTGTGCATATGATAACAGGTCCCCTAGTTGTCTCCACCTACACTCCCAGAACTGAATCCTCGAAGTCTGGCAACACTCTGTGACTCAGCCGTGACCTGATGGCCACAGCGACACCATCGTTCAGCTCATCCGTCATGTTCCTCTGTTATACAGTATAACCAAATATTTTCAGCTTACTTCCGTCCTTTATGCCAGTACTGCTTAACAGAATAATGTCTGGGTCTAATTGAGAGCATAAGTTAGACAGTTCGTTACGTCTATTAAGGGACCATTGTAGAACATTATGTTAGACAATTTTCATCCTGCTAACGACTGCCATTTCGGAGACTGAAGCTTGGGGCGTAGCTTGAAGTGTTTGCTCGGCTTCGGCTATTTCTAGGGGGCCGGAACTTCTTAGCAGAACCTTCGAACATCTGCTTGTCAGTTAATGAAGGGACCTCGAACTTCTCGTCACCCGTTTACAGGAAGGTGTTTGAGTCCTGGGCCTGCGTGTGGAAGTAATCTGCTGACGCTGCAGCTCGAGGGTCTTGTTCCTCTGTGGAGTAAGTCGCCATCATCTGGTCGCAACCATTGACTGTGGTTGCAGTCCGATGGTCACTGTCGTCGCTGGGAGTACATGTCTTGGGGTCACGGAGATTTACGGTGTCGTTTGAGGTGTGATCCCAGGGGACTGACTGGCCACGTCGGGGCTACGGTTATACTGACTTTTGCCTAAGTCAGGGAGATCATGGCCCATTTCTAGCGTGGGTTGAGGTAGTCGATAAATCGTTGAGTGGGTTACTGCCTTCAGAACTTCTTATGAAGGGACGTCGTCGCTTATTTGAACAGGTACAATGTTGTTCCTGGTTAGTGTCTCGTTGAGGTGTTTCGAGAATGGACCTGGATGAACCATGTTCATGTGATGGGCATGCAAGTAAGAGAAGTATATAGTGGTGGCTTTGGACTCGCCCAGCTGTGGAGAGGAGACGCTCCCGATGCTCTCCGCCACTGCGTCCCTCATAGCGCCCAGTGACTCAGTAACTGCCTGTTTTATTGAGTCCTTGATGGTTCTTATTTCTGATTGCAGGACTTCCATGGTCTCGCTGACATGGTTGTGTTTTTGTGAGTCTCCTTGAGTTTCTTGCAGAGCGTCTTTTAGGGTTTGGCTGTAAGCCATGATCGTCGACTGAGTGGTCTCTTCTATGGTGTTAGAAATCTCCCTGGTTTCTTTTTGTTTTGTTATTTCGGTCAGTTTCTTCTCTGTTTCTTGAGTTACCTGTTTCCTGACCAGGCAGGTAGTAGAGAAGGTCCTGTGGCCACCCTCGCAGACGACACACTTTTTGATGGTGCTACGGCAGTCTTTGTAGAAGTGCTGATCAGATGAACACTCAGAGCCTCTGACCCCTTGCATGGGGCAGTTCTCGGTCATGTGGTCATTGTATTTATAGTTCTTCATACATTGTTGGATGGGCGTATACTTTTCATATTCTATTTGGTGTGATGAGATGGAAGTGCCATATGCATAGAGCCCCTTCTCCTTCATTCTTTTTGCATCCGTTGTGTCTGCAAAGCGAACCTTCATTATATTATGGGCATACATAGGATACATCTCTATAATTTTGACATTGTTTTGCTTTTCTATTTCATCTCTTATTTCTTCTGCGTTATTTTCCGCTACATCTTTGTCTAACTTCTTACATACACGGGTGAGCTTGGCGCCGCATTCCCGTGGGACAATGACCTCTTAACCATCTCTCAGATCCACAAGTCTATTTATTCTCACCCTTCGGTCGCTTAATAACCTGTTTTTAGCCCTATCCGAGACCCCTGGGTCGGGGTTCCAGAGATCTTCACTCTCACTTTGGCCATGGTCAGCAACACACATGAAAATCCTACCTAATCTGTCCACCTCAGCTAAACCCCATGGATGCCGCTCCTTCTGTCCGCTTGCTGGGCGAGTAATGGCGGGTCTAGGGGTAGGGTGAACAGACAATCCCCTGACGGGGGCCTAATCAAGCCTTAACACCAAACAGTGACAGGTTATGAAGCACTGCCGAATCCCTAACATAAAATGTTGCCACCCTTACTGTTTCGACTCAGCAGCCTTCTGAGGACCCCCCTTGTGGCTCTGCCAGCAGGGTTCGCGTCGTTACCAAACAGCAAGGACTCTATGCGAAAGGATAGGATAGGGAAGAAGCGCAGTGTGCAAGAATAATATCCACGTACAACTGCAAGATAAAGCAGCCAGACCGAGCACAACGTGAAAAACAAGGCTTAAAGTCGTAACGGTCAACAATTTGAACATCAGCTAGGAGCGACGCGCAGCACGTCCGCTTGCTGTGAAAGTTGGGTGCGCTCTGGCGACGGAGGTGAGCCTCACTAGCTCACTGAGCTGGTAGCCGCGAACCATCACCCCGGGAGTCTGGCTCCTGGCTAGCTTGGTCAGCACTCGCTGCCGTGACCTGTGTGTACTATGGGAGTCCTATCGTGAGCAGTGTGTGCTGTGGAAGTCCTGCCGTGAGCCGTGTGCTGTAGGAGTACTGCCGTGAGCCATGTGCTGTGGGAGTCCTGCTGTGAGCCGTGTGCTGTGGGAGTCCTATCGTGAGCTGTGTGTGTTGTGGGAGTCCTGTCGTGAGCTGTGTGTACTATGGGAGTCCTATCGTGAGCAGTGTGTGCTGTGGAAGTCCTGCCGTGAGCCGTGTGCTGTAGGAGTACTGCCGTGAGCCATGTGCTGTGGGAGTCCTGCTGTGAGGTGTGTGCTGTGGGAGTCCTGTCGTGAGCTGTGTGTGCTGTGGGAGTCCTGTCGTGAGCTGTGTGTGCTGTGGGAGTCCTGTCGTGAGCTGTGTGTGCCGTGGAAGTCCTGCCGTGAGCCGTGTGCTGTGGGAGTCCTGCCATGAGCTGTGTGCTGTGGGATTACTGTCGTGAGCTGTGTGTGCTGTGGAGTTCTGCCGTGAGCTGTGTGTGTGCTGTGGGAGTACTGCCGTGAGCCGGGTGCTGTGGGAGTCCTGCTGTGAGCCGTGTGCTGTGGGAGTCCTGCCATGAGCTGTGTGCTCTGGGAGTACTGTCGTGAGGTGTGTGTGTGTGTGTGTGTGTGTGTGCTGTGGGAGTACTGCTGTGAGCCGTGTGCTGTGGGAATCCTGCCGTGAGCCGTGTGCTGTACGAGTACTGCCGTAAGCAGGTGTGCTGTGGGAGTCCTGCAGTGCGTCGTGGGAGTGCTGCCGTGTGTCATACCAGTGGTGTGTGTTTTAATTATTAAATAATTAAGTCCACCCTTACACGTTGTTAATACCAACCCTATTATTCTATTGGAAATAGCAAACTGGCGCCCTAACTGGGACAACGTTTGGGTGGACTGATTGGTGGCCGTAGACAAGTTCTGACGAAACAGTTTTGGAAGGTTATGGCTGTGGTAAGGCAGGAAGGATGTGCCTGAAGCAAGAGTGCACTCGGAATGCCCGTTCTTCACTCGTTGGATTAATGCAGCAGTTATGTCCGAGCCTATTTGTGAAGTGATAATTGGGAACATTGAAGGGGTAAGGAGTAGCTGCTTCATGGATGCGACCACCCAGACTTCTGCTGCAGCCTTGACCCGACAGATGGCTCGAACACAACCACATGCCATTCCACTGGTCGTTACGGCACCTTTTGACCTCATGGACAGTCAAGACGTATTGAGAGAACAAGAGACAGACCGCACGCTCAATACGGTACGAAGGAACTTATTAACAGGGACCGTCAGAAATTCTTATGGCAACCGAACAAGATTTGTCAGGAAAAGGAACCGTTTGTATCGTGAGTTTGTAACACCACACCAGGAGGAACGCCTACAGTTTGTGGTTCCCGCTAAATACCGTAAGGAAGTGCTTAAGATGGGTCACTGTGCTACTCTCGGTGGCCACATGGGGTACAAAAAAACTCTTGATCGCATACAGGCCGAATTTTTCTGGCCTGGCATGGGGAAGGAGATAGAAAGACTGGTGCGTCCGTGCGATATCTGCCAGAAAACCAGTGATCGTGGACGAGTGAGACCTAGTCCATTACAGCCTCTGCCAGTAATTTCTGAGCCTTTTGAGAGGGTTGTCGTTGACCTTGTGGGGCCCATCAACCCTCGGGCAAGTGACGGGTCAAAGTATATCCTCACACTAATTGACTTCAGCACAAGGTGGGCAGAAGCCGTACCGCTGAAGAATATGGAGGCTATAACCGTTACTGAAGTAATGATGGAAATATTCTGCAGAACTGGCATTCCCAAGCAAGTGCTAAGCGACAGAGATAGTCAGTTTACAAGCCCAGCAGTTGGAGGCAGTTGATAATATATCCCTAGGGACAAATCTCTCTGACCGGGAAAAAGAAGAAGTTACGACCCTTCTCGCCGATTTTCAGACATTTTTGGGGACAAGCCTAAAGTTGGCTTGGTTGATAATCATATCATACAATTAATTAGTTCAACACCTGTACGGGTAAGGCCATACATCATTCCTCAGAGACTGGTGGAGCCGGTCAAGCAGGAAATTGGACAGATGGAAGCAGCAGGCATAATTGAAAAGTCCTCATCATTATACTGCAGTCCCCTCGTAGTAGTCCATAAGAAAGATGGAGGTGTGAGAATTTGCTGTGATTACCAGCGGGTGAATGCTATCACCAAGGTGGGTGCAGAGCCGATGTGTGACCAGAGGGTTATATTCCCAGACTATCCGGCTCAAAGGTATTTTCCATTTTAGATCTAAATAAATTTTTTTTTCCAAATCTCTCTTCATCCAGGCAGCCGACCAATCACAGCTTTCAGCACTCCTAATGGGCTGTACCAGTATACAGTTCTCCCTTTTGGCCTCGTTAACAGTCCTGCTGTTTTCAACAGAGAAATGCAGAAGGTCCTGCACGATGTTCACTGAGTGGAAGTCTTCGTGGATGATATCCTCATTCACATTGTCACAATTGAAGAGCATATCATTATCCTTGCACAAGTTTTTCAGAGGCTTTAAGATTTCAACCTTATCGTTAAGCCCAGCAAATGCGAGATCAGCCGAGATCAAGTTCAACTTTGGGGACACACTGTAGGAGGAGGTAGATGCAGTTGCCAGCGAGACAAGATCAAGAAAGTTCAGGAAGCTGAGAAGTCCACCACAAAAAAGCAAGTTAGATCCTTCCTGGGCCTTGCCAGATACAACAATGATTTCACCCCAAACTTCGCAGTGATCGCGCTACCACTCTACGAAATTTTGAAAAAAACATGCACCAAGCAAATTCCAATGGACTTCTCACCACGAAGATTCATTCAACACCTTGAAAAATCTGCTAGGTAAACAACCAATTCTTCATTTGCCTAATTTTGATAAACCTTTCATTCTCAGAACAGACGCTTCTCTGGACGGGATCGGAGCTGTACTTCTACAAGAAAACGAGGGCGAGGTATATCCGGTGGCATACCATAGCAGAAAACTAATGCCCGCAGAGAAGAATTACAGCACTGTTGAAAAGGAATTACTAGCCGTAGTGGAAGGTATGAAGAAATATTAATTTTAATTACATGGTGAAAATTTTCCTTAGAAACAGACCACATGCCCTTAATAAGCTTCCGCAACTCTAGAAACTCAAATGCAAGATTAACACGGTGGGTGTTATACCTCCAGCAATTTAATTTCACGATTGCATATATCAGAGGAAATACAAATGTCGGAGCTGATCTTCTTTCTAGACTAAAGGTAAGGGATACAGATAATCAGTAGATGAACTAACGTCAGAAACAGGGCCATAGAATTTTGAAATTTTCCTTTCCCAAAAAAAATATATTTTAGGAGGGGCGAATGTCATGTCATGACTATGAACCAGCTGTCTAAGGACTCGTTGGCTGGTTCGAGCAGCAATTACTGACTTCAATCAACGTCACAGTGCGTCATAACGGGACTGGCCAATGAGACGGTGCGACGGAGGTGAGCTAGTAGCCGCGAACCATCACCCTGGGAGTCTGACTCCTGGCTGGCCCGGTCAACAATTGCTGCCGTGACCTGTGTGTGCTATGGGAGTCCTGCCGTGAGTTGTGTGTGCTGTGGAGTCCTGCCATGAGCTGTGCGTGTTGTGGGAGTCCTGCCGTGAGTTGTGTGTGCTGTAGAGTCCTGCCATGAGCTGTCCGTGTTGTGGGAGTCCTGCCGTGAGCTATGTGTGTGCTGTGGGAGTACTGCCGTGAGCTGTAGGAGTACTGCCGTGAGCTGTAGGAGTACTGCCGTGAGCCGTGTGCTGTGGGAGGACTGCTGTGAGCCGTATGCTGTGGGAGTCCTGCTGTGTGCTGTCGTAGTACTGTCGTGAGGTGTGTGTGTGGGCTGTGGGAGTACTGCCGTGAGCCGTGTGTTGTGGGAGTACTCTCGTGCGTCGTGGGAGTGCTGCAGTGTGTCATACCAGTGTTGTGTGTTTTAATTATTGAATAGTTAAGTCCATCCTTATACGTTGTTAATACCAACCTTATTATTCTATTGGAAATGGCATAACAATATACAATACATAAACAATTAAATACTAACAAATAACTTATTCACCCCTTAAGTACAACACCTCAAACAACTAAACTAATAAATAAATAGACAAAACAAAAAGAAATATGCCATGTTTTGTAAAATAATCATTCGCTGTCTTGCCACGTCCTCACAACATCCAGAAGGTCGACAGCGAGAGGCAGTCCCCCTCCTCTTCCTCCTCGCCTTTACTCAATGAAACGATATTTGTGTTGACTCAGGCGTCTCACTCCCTCAGAGACGCATAATCACCTTACCTCTCTTAAAGGAACCATCACCCTCACAATAATTAGACTAGACTGAGCTGGCTGGCTGGTTCTTAGAAAAATCATAAAGCTCGTCAAATGACGTAAATATAAAGAGTATTATTATGAGACTAACTAAGGGAAATGAGAAATTATAAGCCTCGTAGATAAAGTGGCGTATAGAAGGATGATGCAATGTGTATGGAATTTTTAAAGCATATTCAAGGAGAGTATTATAATAAGACTGTATGAGGAACTGAACTGCGAAGAAATTTTATGGCTCGCTACTTAGTATAATAGTATATGCATATTACGAAAAGCGTAATAAAGGACTGAGAAATCATAAAGCTCAGCTCATAGCATAATACAAGAAGAGTATAATAAGACTGAACATGTACAATAGGGAATAATAAGAACAAATTACTTAGTTTACAAATATTCTTTAAATATTATTACTTACAATATAATTATGGAAATTATTTACTAAGCCTATATTGAGTCTCGTCTGTATTACAGTCGTCTCCCATTGCCCTCAATATTTGTTTCAGTTACCCATTGTATTTTGTTTCTGTTGTTTCCCGTTTTTCTTTAGAATCGAACTTCCAAGCTTATGGTAAAGACTTAGAAAAATGTCTTGATTATTTTATATAAGTATGTATACGAGTACTTGTTTCATTATGTAAACTTTGTAGAATATATTCCTATTTTTTATACAGTTATGAAAGACTGTAAGAAGCAGGTGTGAAGTATAAAAAGAATTAGAAATTATATTTTGATGAAACAAGAAAGTATTGGAACATTGTTTTGGCTTTGGCGGGTCTCTCGGTAGCTAGGTTGAGGAGGATAGGAGGGCCAAGCTTGTGTGGTGCACATTTATCTATTATTATCTGGGCAATCATGGATAATTATGGTGTTAACTAAAGTGTAATATGTTCATTATAGTCTAAAGAATATTATAGTCGTGAAAGAGCATTGTGTTTGGTGAAGATAATATTATTCTGAGTGAATTGATTTTTGGCATTTTGTATGCACATGGACGGAGAGCACATATTATATTTTAAAGCTGTGTTTTGATTGAACCAGTTTCAATGGGAACAGTGGTATTAAAATAAACACCTGTCAGCTGTCAGGAGGTTGTTAGCCAGACATAAGGTAAGGGTCTGTATTTAACATTTAATCTCTCTCTTAACACAAGCTGTTATTTCAGTCTCCTCAGATATAATGGGCCTATGGGCTGACTATACATCCTCTAGAGCAGTGGTTCTCAACCTTGTTTGCCCCATGCACCCCTTTCACCATATGTCAGAATGTCATTCCCCCCTCCTTTCCAAGATTGTCTGCCTCAAAAAGTGCATTCCAAATAATATGAATATAATACTGAAAATCCTTTATTTTTTCCATATTAGTACATATACATTTACAATTTTACATGGATTATTTTTATAGTGGAGTTTTACAAATTAAATGCCAATTGAAAATGTTGATGGATTTATAAAACTTGAATAAAAGTAAAATAGTTTTTTTTATATTTATAATGAATTACTTAACAGACCAAACTGAAGCATAATGCAATAAACAAAAAGTTCAATAGAATACCAGGATATTGTAAATTTGTAATTAATTTTATTCAGATGAAGATTACAGTCAATGAGAAACCTGTGATTGTTTTTTCTTCGCCAATTCTGGGATACGCGGAGTGCTTGAAAGGGCACAACGCAGGTCATTTTCTACCTCTAATCTACTACGTTGCTTCGTTTTAATTTGCAACAGAGTTGAAAAGCCTGACTCACAAAGATATGTCGACACAAACGGAAGCAATGCACGGATAGCTCTTTCTGCCACTTTTGGGTAGGAATCGCACATCAAGGGCCAAAATTCGGTGATTGATTTCTCATCGAACATATCTCTTGCTCCCGAATCAGTTTCCCCCCCCCCCCCCCCCTGAAAACCTGAATTCCCCCCCCCTGGGGGGAATTCCCCCCTGGTTGAGAACCCCTGGTCTAGTGAGTCCTAGAAGATGGTGTGAAGGTTGTAACATCTGTTAGATATAAGAAGGACGTGAGAGGTGTAAGATTAACAACACGTGACTCAAAATAGCGTCACAATTATTATTATTATTAATATTATTATTATTATTATTATTATTATTATGTGCATTTATCCTAAATTTGTAGTCCTATTATCCTGAATTGCATATACTCGTAAAACAAGAAAAGTATATATTTTCTTAAGTCTGTAGTAATTTTTTCCTGTAATAACAAACATTAAATATTATAATTATTTGTTCTTTTTCTTAATCAAAAATATATATCTAGACTTGAAACGAAAAGAATACATTATTTTTTATAGTGTGGAATTCACACTGTTACTGGCACATCCCCCGTGTTTGTTCGGAGGCGATTTATCTAAAAGACACATTACAGTGGTCACTAAACACCGTCCTCGGGTACAAAGATACAACTTGCAGCAACGCACACCCAAAGTAAATTCCCATATATATATATATATATATATATATATATATATATATATATATATATATATATATACAAGTGATCATAGGCCCTTCGTGCCCGGTGGCGAGTCAGGTGGTACAGTTTACCGAGGCGTGAAAGTTCGAACGCTCGTGCTTGGCTAGCGGGCAACCGTCGTCCTGCTGACAGAGAACAGCAACATCATTTTCCAGATGGTCGTGGTTGTTATAATCATAGTCGTGGTTATGATCATAGTCGTGGTTGTTATAATCATAGTCGTGGTTGTTATAATCATGGTCGTGTTTGTTATAATCATAGTCGTGGTTGTTATAATCATGGTTGTGGTTGTTATAATCATGGTCGTTGTTGTTATAATCATGGTCGTGGTTGTTATAATCATGGTCGTGGTCGTGATACTTACAGTATCTAATATACTATAAGAAGGAATAGAATAAAGGTTAGAATTAGTTAAAGAAATATTCGCGATAAGGAGAGGTTAAAATCATAAAAAATAATTATTATGAATCACTGATGATCATTCCGAGATAAATTATATTATGAAGAGAAGTGACCTTGATTCTGGTTAGATTAGTCACCATCTGCTTAAGTCATCACCCGTGTTAAATCATCATAGTCATCTCTAAGTTAGTCAGTTTTAGGCCCATCTCACATAACTGACCGACCATCGATATTCTTTCCGCACGAGGGTGTTAGTTTTCAATGTGTCTTATTATTTACGCTGGTGGATGTAAGACCTTCTACCCTCACTGACTTCTACCCCTTATCCGTTGTTGGCGTGTGTCTGCCTGTTTGTCTAATGTAAACCAGTCAGTCAGTCTGTCTGTCATGTTAGTTGCCATATTGTCTATTTGAGCATGTATGAATCTGTCTATTTTTGTTAACCTCCTGTCTGTTTCACTGTCTATATTCACCCTGTGTCTATTGTAGTCATCTTCTCCATGCATTCCTGTTATTATCTTGTATCTCTTCTCTTTTTCCATGTGCAGTCACCCACAGGAATAAGTATACACTGTAGCTGTAAGGTCGTCTGGTAACGTTGAAACTGCGCATCCAGAAGCATGATGAAACTCGGCTCCCCCCCCCCCCCCCCGTTATCTCTAAAGATTTTCTGTTTCCCGTTCATTATTCTTCTATTTTCTCATCTACCTTCCTTTGCTAATCCAAACAACATTAAAAAAAAGTAGGCTAAGATAAAATTGGGGGAAGGAGGAAGAAGCCGTACGATAACTGCAATCGTGGGCTGAAAGCGTACAGCGAATGAGGATGCGCCAAGTCCGTAGACTTGCATTGTTTCCAGCGTAAATGAAATGGCTATGTAATGGCTTCCTAAAGAAACCATCGATATGGGACCAGGTTTGTTCCACTCTTCGAAGTTTTTGCGATTTTTCCACCAAGTTTGATGAAAAACGATTGTGCCGTTTCGGCTGCCCAGAAAAGACACACACACACACACACCTAGTCCTATAGTGTATATATATATATATATATATATATATACAATCAACACCTCAACCCGCCAGGATTCGAACCCACGGCCCACAAGCCTATGACTGTGACTGGGGAACGCTAACCGCTGGACCACCAGGATACTAAAAGCAGTCCTAGACTTTGTTATATTTCACACAAAGCCTGTTCAACGAGCTTATGGCGCCGTGAACCTCTAATGGGGACCACCCGTATCACTTAGGTGGTCAGAGTAACGTTTTACCAAATCCGGCTTCGAAACACGAGGATCCATATATATTTCATTAGCCCAATAAAGCACTCTGACCACCTAAGTGATACGGGTGGTCCCCATTAGAGGTTCACGGCGCCATAAGCTCGTTGAACAGGCTTTGTGTGAAATATAACAAAGTCTAGGACTGCTTTTAGTATCCTGGTGGTCCAGCGGTTAGCGTTCCCCGGTCACAGTCATAGGCTTGTGGGCCGTGGGTTCGAATCCTGGCGGGTTGAGGTGTTGATTGTATGTAGAAGTCCGCGTGCTTTATTGGGCTAATGAAATATATATGGATCCTCGTGTTTCGAAGCCGGATTTGGTAAAACGTTACTCTGACCACCTAAGTGATACAGGTGGTCCCCATTAGAGGTTCACGGCGCCATAAGCTCGTTGAACAGGCTTTGTGTGAAATATAACAAAGTCTAGGACTGCTTTTAGTATCCTGGTGGTCCAGCGGTTAGCGTTCCCCGGTCACAGTCATAGGCTTGTGGGCCGTGGGTTCGAATCCTGGCGGGTTGAGGTGTTGATTGTATGTAGAAGTCCGCGTGCTTTATTGGGCTAATGAAATATATATGGATCCTCGTGTTTCGAAGCCGGATTTGGTAAAACGTTACTCTGACCACCTAAGTGATACGGATGGTCCCCATTAGAGGTTCACGGCGCCATAAGCTCGTTGAACAGGCTTTGTGTGAAATATAACAAAGTCTAGGACTGCTTTTAGTATCCTGGTGGTCCAGCGGTTAGCGTTCCCCGGTCACAGTCATAGGCTTGTGGGCCGTGGGTTCGAATCCTGGCGGGTTGAGGTGTTGATTGTATGTAGAAGTCCGCGTGCTTTATTGGGCTAATGAAATATGTATATATATATATATATATATATATACACTAGCGGAATCGCTACGCCACGGTAGGAAGCCACCCTCCGGGAGGCTCCACATTGTCTCACTGTAGTGCATTAAGGTAGACCACATTTTCGGTTTTGCCCTTAGCAGCAAGTATGTACAGATTTTTGCCAGTTCCCACTCTGGAGCATCCCACAGAGAATTGTCCATGGGAGAAGTAAGGAAACACCAGGTTTAGGCCAACCATCTTTAGGGACTGTCCCTGGCTTTTGTAGATGGTCATGGCAAAGCTCACTTTAACCGGGAACTGGAGTCGCTTGAACTCAAATGGCAGGTCAGTGGTGATGAGAGGTATCCTTGGTATAAAAACTTCCTCTCCTTTAGCTTTTCCTGTCAGTATTGTAGCTTCCAATACATGTGGCATCATGTTCTTCACCACCAGTCTTGTGTCATTGCCATTGGTGGTTCAAGATTTCTTAAGAGCATTATAGGAGTTCCAATCTTGAGAGTGAGGTGGTGAGGAGGCATTCCAGCGGGCTCCAAGGAATTAAGGAATTCTGCAGGGTACTGGACTGCTTGGTCCAGGTCAATTACTGTAACAATATATTTGAATGATGTCTCACTGACACGAAACTGTCTGAGTAGTCATGTTGATTACAGCCACTGTTTCATTCTTTTGTGCCAGAATTTCGCGTTCACTCAGCCACTTGTGATCCTTGTAGTGGTGGATAATGTTTGGGTAAACCATGTTAGTGAGCTCAGTTGAGGACTTTACAACATTTCCACATCCTTGAGGAATGATTATTTGTCCTTCTGAATCAACAGGGAAAGTTCCATTCCCAATCTGTAGTAGAAGGTTTGCAAACCGTCCAGCATCCTGATCTCCTTGTAGATGTACTCTCATGTTTGTGGATAGGGTCGAGGAATGACAGGTAGGGTCTGGTGAAAGTCTCCAGCAATGACTATTGTAATGCCACCCATGAGCTGGTCATTTTCTCGTATGTCTTGCAAGGTCCTGTCCAATGCTTCAAACGCTAACTTGTGAGACATAGTGCATTCATCCCAGACTATGAGGCTGCATTTTTCTAATAGTTTTTTCTTTGCCGCTCCTTTTTTGATGTTGCACACTGGATTCTCATTGTGAGCGAGGTTGAGAGGTGTTTAAAAGTTGAGTGTGCAGTACGTCCTCCTTCTAGTATTGTTGCAGCAATGCCTGAGGATGCCACAGCAAGAACAATTTTCCCCTGATGACGTACTTTGGCCAACAGAAGGTTGATCAAGAATGTTTTTCCTGTCCCGCCAAATGCATCGAGAAAGATCATACCTCCCTGCTCCGCTTGTATCGCTTGCATGATCCGTTCATAAGCATTTGCTTGATGAGGGAGGCTCATTTTCTTCAAGAAAATTCACCAGAACTTCAACTGAGTAGTCTGTCTCTCTGAGCAACTCCCTGTTTGCAACTACTGGTTCTTCTCGGTTTGGGGAAGGCAATCCAAAATCAGTCAGGTTTTTTCCGCATAGCTCCACCACTTTGTCTTCCAGCATGATCAGAGCCCTGTTGAATATGTCATCCATGAGCTCAATCTCTTGACCAGGATGTTCTCTTCTTGCTTGATGAAGCAGATCCTCTGAAAGACTTTCTTGGTGGTTTATCCAGAGCTGGCTTGGGGTGGAAAGTCCACATGTAGCAATCATGATGGCAAACAGGTTCCTCATTCTCATTGGCGATTGAGTAGCTGCTGCCTCTTCTAATGTGTCATTCCAGTGACCATCATCTTCCAGTAGGCCAAGGAGATTGCACGCTTCCTGATAGGTTCTGCAGACTTGTCCATTCACTGTCTTGAGTGCTGCATATGATGTTGGGCCACGGATGTAGTGCAAAAGTAGTCTCAAACAATAGCATTCAAAGTTGTTGGGGTGAACCGTGTAGACACGTCTCAAAGCATTGCCTGTCTTTATCCCTGGATATCCTTCAACAGATCCTTGAGCTCTTCTCTGGAACTTTTTCATTGAAGCCTGCCATATGTAGAACTTGGGTACGTCAACATACAGGAGTATTTGAGCAAACTCATCTTCCTGAAAAGCTTGAAGAATGCAGTGAGGGTCGTATCAGCAGGATTTACCATTTGATTTTGGAGGGACTCTTCTGTGAAGTATACTCTTTGTCCATTTTCCAGGTGAACAGCCAGATGAACTACTGTTGGACATCGTTCGTGTCAGGGAAAATAAAAAATTCTCCATAGGGCTTCATTGCTGTATATATAACGGCCTTGCTGAAACTGTGTCACCTCATCATGATTTCCATCCTTTTCCAATGCAAAGATCGCTTGGTCAGAGCCTTTGTTGGCGTATTTGCAGACATACGTGATGGACTTGACTGAATTGCAGAACTCCACATTGATGTGGGCATTGAATGCTTTACTCAAAAGAGGATTGTAGGGGCCCACCCATTTGTTGTCTATTGTTATTATATTATTGTCTAATCATCACTACATATAACACCACCCATCATTACTACATATAACGTCATCCATCATCACTACATATAACACCACCCATCATCACTGCATATAACATCATCCATTATCACTACATATAACAACATCCATCATCACTACATATAACATCATCCATCATCACTACATATAACACCATCCATCATCGTCATCACTACATATAACACCATCCATCATCGCTACATATAACACCACCCATCATCACTACATATAACAACATCCATCATCACTACATATAACATCATCCATCATCACTACATATAACACCACCCATCATCACTACATATAACAACATCCATCATCACTACATATAACATCATCCATCATCACTACATATAACACCATCCATCATCGCTACATATAACACCACCCATCATCACTACATATAACAACATCCATCATCACTACATATAACATCATCCATCATCACTACATATAACACCACCCATCATCACTACATATAACAACATCCATCATCACTACATATAACATCATCCATCATCACTACATATAACACCATCCATCATCACTACAGATCGGTAAAGTAGTTTCCGAGATTCTCGTGCGGACACACAAACAAACAAACACACAGACACACTTTTTTGTATTATATATATATATATATATATATATATATATATATATATATATATATATATATATATATATATATATATATATATATATACACATGCTGTACACATGTTTACGCAAAAGCAGATATGCATATTCCATTTCGTTGGGCATGGAACTGAAGCATTATCCAAATGTGTTAAAACGACTCTGTACGCTCACAGGGAAGACCTTCAACAACTACAGTAAATGTTGCTAATGTTTCTATTTCAATTCAGTATTGTTTGTGTTTCTGTATTGCAATAGCTTAACCTCCAAATATTTATTTAATAAGAATTTAAATTTCATCGCATAACAACTAATTATATTTTTGTGGTAGATAAAATTCTACACTTGTTTTGTTTACTGTATTGCAAGAGTGTAATCATTATTGACTTCCATGTTATAACAATTAATTTTATTATTTATGCTTTGTAGGAAATATTTTTTCACTAAATATGACAAAATTCTGTTATACGAATGACCATTTGTTTCAACTCAGTATTGTCTGTGTTGCAAAGGTTCAACCTCTTAATGTTTCTTGAAGGCAACTGTAACTCACGATGTAAAAATAACTTACAGTATATCATCTATGATTTGTAGAACTTAAATGTGTACTTTTTAAATGATTATTGCAAATTCCAGACATAACAATAATAATAATATATATTTAGTATTTCTGTTAATTGTGCAGCATGTTGCAGGAGTCCATTATAATGTTTTTTCTTTGGTATTACAGTTTCATCACATAATTATGAATTTTGTCCTTTCAACATTTATATCAAAATGATTGTTGAAATTTTTCTCTCATAAAACTACCTTTATTTTAACTATTTTTTATGTGTTCTTTGAGTTGGAAACATTCAATTTTCTTTTTATACTTTTATGCAAATTGCAAATTATCATTAAGATAATTAATTACGCTCATTTACCTTTGTATATTTAATATAAATTGTGAATTCCTACTAAAACAATGACTTTATATCGGCTCTGTGTTGTGTGTTGTGAGGCTCAACCTTCATGTTCTTGTCGTTAATGAATATTGAAATTTCAGGACATAACAGTTACCAAGGCTTTTTGGGCCTTGTTAGCTGTTCTTACTGTTTACTGAATATTACAAGTTCGGCTTAGAGCAATTAATATCTCTTTACAACTCGGTATTGCTACTGCTTTGTGTTGCAAGTGTCCAACTTTATGATTTTTTTTTAATAAGTAGAGTTAATTCCTGCAATAACATGTACGTCTCTTCTTCATGCTTTGCAAGATATAAACTTGTTCGTTTATTGTGATACTACTTATGTCCCCTTTTGTTTGTGTGTTTGTTACAAAAGTTTACGTAAATTCTTTTGTTTATAAGTTATACAATTGCATTTCAACTAAATAAAAATTAAATCTTTATACAACAAATCATTCTTCAATTATGAAGTTAAATCATATCACTATTAATTATTCGACAGTAATCCTCCTATCATTAAAATTAATTACTCTTAGAATATTAACTACATCATAGTTCCAGTTATTATACCATCTTGAATTAATTACACTTACACCTATTCTAAATACATCAAGTTAAAATCGAATTAATTATACCATCATTACTCAATGAGTTTTCATGATGAACTTAAATTAATTTTACCACAGTCCATGTTTGATTAATTATATAAATATTAATTAATTATATAGCTTGTGAAGAAGAGAAATAAATTGGTTATTTATATTCCTATTTACCTGTTCAAGTCGGAATTTTTTTAGAGATTGGTAAAACCATTACTCAAACAATTAGCTTTATTAGTTGGTAAAAACAAAATCATTTAATGTTTCCATATAATAAAACTAAATATTAATTCTTTTATTTTGTGTATTTTAATTGAACTATGAAAAATGTTCATACTCACCTATTATAAAAGTGAATTTACTTCACTTAACTCGCAATGAATAAAATTATCTACTTTACTTAAGATCAAAATAAATAATAATACCTAACTTTACTAATTATCAAAATTAATAAAAATAGTGAACTTCTCCTTAAATTAAATTCAAAATATTAATAACGAAATGCAACATAATTTATTATACAAGCACATTATCTTCAATTAATACAACAATCAAAGTCTTTCTCACTGTAGGTAGTATAAACATTCACTTTCATTTGTTTTTGCATTTCTCTTGTAACCTTAATGAGACGAACTAAAAACTATTGTTTTGGTTGATTACTCCAATTATTATAATATAAAGAAATTATCGTCAGTGTGTTTTATTATTGTTTGCGTGTAAATATTAATTATATTCACAATTGTTAACGTACTCATTAGTTAATTTTAAGTTATTTCCCAGCAACTAATGATGCATTTCTTAGTATTTTTTAAAATATTTCTCATTAACTATTTATATATTTCGCACTATCATTTAATGTAATACTTAGTCAATTTTAATATAATTCTCAGTAACTTTTAATATAATTTTCAGTAGCTTTTATTAAATTTCTTAGTAACTTTTAATAAAATTCTCAGTGAATTTTAATATAATTCCCAGTAACTTTTAATATACTTCTTAGTAAGTTTTAATGGATTTCTCAGCTGATTTTTAATTATTTCACAATAACTCTCAATGTACAGTATATCTCAGTAGGTTTTAATATATTTCTCAGTAACTTAAAGGTATGGAAAGAGAATATAATTAACAAATTGCATCTTTAAAGTGAAAAAATAGGCTAAAGACACTTAATTATCATAACTAATTTATATTAAAGAGGGAAATATTATCACTAGGTTAAAAGTAAGTCGTGTTTCCGCCTTTCAGTGATATGCGTTATGCTAATTGGCCAGACCTACTGTATATTAAACTATGTTATTTAATCTTGAAACTATGATCTAGTGAACTTGATGCTTTATATCTAACAAATGCAGACATCATTCTCTCATCTCTCTGCCGTAGACATAATTCTATCATCTCTCTGCCGCAGATATAATTCTCTCATTTCTCAGTTGCAGACATAATTTTCTCATCTCTTTGCCGTAGATATAATTATCTCATCTCTCAATTGCAGACATAATTCTCTCATCTCTCTGCTGCAGATATAATTCTCTCATCTCTCTGCTGCACCCATAATTCTCTCATCTCTCTGCTGCGCCCATAATTCTCTCATCTCTCTGCTGCACCCATAATTCTCTCATCTCTCTGCTGCGCCCATAATTCTCTCATCTCTCTGCTGCACCCATTATTCTCTCATCTCTCTGCCGCAGATATAATTCTCTCATCTCCCTGCAGCATACAATCGAGGAGATATATTCCAGCCATTGAAATACGTCTAAGAAAGTCGGGGGAAAGGTCGACATTCTCCCTAGAGCTGTATGAGACGGAGATACCGCACCCTGTGAAGGCCTGTGAATGTTAAATAAGTGGGTAGACGTTCTCTCTCTCTCTCTCTCTCTCTCTCTCTCTCTCTCTCTCTCTCTCTCTCTCTCTCTCTCTCGCTCTCTCTCTCCGTGACATTACATATACCTCATGTAAGACCGGAACGGAAGGTGAAATATGCAGATGACGTGACATCTAATTATAAGCGCTGACTAGGGGATGATGATAGTGTTGTTGTTGTTGTTGTTGTTGTTGTTGTTGTGAGTTAGTGGTGTTGATATACCCGGGTTGTGTTAGCTGCGATACTCAGTTGGCATTTAGGTATAGTTTATTTAAATTTTGATGTTAGTTGTGGTGTTCAAGAGGAATAAACTATAGTTCTGTTAGCTGAATAATGTTTGCTGTGGTAGTTATGTTAGCTGTAACATGTTGGCTGTGGTAGTTGAGTTACTTGTATTTAATTTTAGCGGTGGCAATTATGTTAGTTGTTTAATGTTAGCTGTGGCAGTTATGTTAGCTGTATAATGTTAGCTGTAGCGGTTACTTTAGCTGTATAATGTTAGCTATGGCAGTTATGTTAGCTGCATAATGTTAGCTGTGGTGCTCAAGTGGGTTTAGGGAATATTATTTTTCTCTAAGTTGTCGTATTCAATAGTATTTTATAGACTCCATATATATTTTTAATAGCTCTTATCTTCTGATAACTGTTCAATTTAGCTGTTATCTCAATATACCCTTGTCTTCTACCCCCTCCCTGTCAATAATACCTTCCCGTCACTACCTTGCCGTCTCTTCTACCTTCCATGTCATTTACTTTCCCGTCTGTACCTCCCGTCACTATTATATTTCCCTGTCTCTACCTCCTGTCACTATCACCTGCCATCTCTTACCTCCCGTCACTTCAACTCCACTCAAGGTAATTCCTCTTTTACAAAGCGTCGTCAACATCCGTGTCTATAATTCATATTTAGATTTGTACTGAAGGTTTCCTGGGCATATTTTTCCTGGCTTCTGTCGGTAACAGGTAAACACTATTGTGAGGAAAGACATAAGCCGCTGAGGTTTAAATAGTGGTGGTGTTAAACCAGTATGTTTTCATGATGGTATTGTTAACCAATGTGTTTTGATGGTGATCGTGTTAAACCAATGTGTTTTAATGGTAGTATTGTTAAACCAATGTGTTTTGATGGTGATAGTGTTAAATCAGTATGTTTTGATGGTGGTAGTATTAACCAGTGTGTTTTAATGTTGGTATTGTTAAACCAGTGTGCTTTGATAGCGGTAGTGTTAAACCAATGTGTTTTAATGGTGGTGTTGTTAAACCAGTGTGCTTTGATGGCGGTAGTGTTAACTAGTGTGTTTTAATGGTGGTAGTGTTAACCAGTGTGTTTTAATGGTTGTATTGTTAAACCAGGGTCTTTTGATGGTAGTATTGTTAAACCAGTGTGTTTTGATGGTGGTAGTGTTAACTAGTGTGTTTTAATGGTGGTAGAGTTAAACCAGTATGTTTTGATGGTGGCAATATAGTGATGTTGAAATGATTTTACCTAAATTTATACCAAAAACTGAATTTCTATTGTTCTAAAACGTATTTTACTGTGTGACGTAAAATGGTGAAGTAGAAATAGCTTAGTTATCCTTCAGCTGGTAGCAAATATTAAACAAAAATATTTGAATATTCAGGTTATCTCTGATTGTTAAATTATCTAAACTATTGTATGAAGAAACGTAATGATTGATGTACACTTTGAAAGGAGTTGCGAGTCCTATAATGTTGTGGCCTAACATAAATTAATTAATGTAAATGAATCTCTTGTTAAAACTTTGTATGTTTTTGTAATGCATAGGTAATTTTCTCAGTAAATTCGAAAAATTATCTATTTAGATGTAAATTGCAATATAACCTGATGATTGTAGATCATGATGATATAACTACCAATATATAATTCTCACTACACAAATTGTGAATTACTGAGAGAAAGTTTGGGGAAATATGGTTGAGTCTACAGGTTTGTTCATGTAGATTGCTCGTTTACAGGGCGGTGTCCGGGTGTGTGAGACATATGATTTTAACATATCTAGGAAAAGTTTTTAAGAGTTGTAGACAGAGAAATAAGTTGTAGAAAATTATATTGGGAAGAATTGAACTGATATATTGAACATCAGTGAATTGGAACTGTGTAAATTATAATTATTGGTGACCTTGAATTGTTAACGGTAACCGAACACTAGTCTCTTTGGAGGAGACAGTGTAAAATGAGCCATTAACCTATCCAACCTAATGGAGTGAAGAAATGTAGACCTACCTCTGATAGTTGTTTTTATAAATAAGTGTTAAATTAACCCTGAGATGGGGGTAACGTGTACAGGAGTTCATGTGTGGATCAGTTATAACTAACTCCTAGATTAAACTTGGACGCGTTAAGACTGTAACGGTTTAACGTTGAAGCCGAATATATATCCAAGAGGTTCCCAAGTAATTTTTGACATTATAATGAAAGAACACTGCTTGATGCAACTTGGAACAAGGACTTATGTTTCAGCTAAGCTTGAAATTAGTATGACATAATCCATGGAAAGATATGATTTCACTTGAGAACTGGTGAAATTATCATTAAAACCTTTTATAAGTTATATGAACAAGTTGTAGTGGTGGATAATGTTTGGGTAGACCATGTCAGTGAGCTCAGTTGAGGACTTTACAACATTTCCACAAGGATCACAAGTGTGCTTCGTGAACGCGCAATTCAGGCCCCAAAGAAGGAAACAGTGGCTGAAATCAACATGACTCTACTCAGACAGCTTCCAGGCAGTGAGACCTCATTCAAGTCTGATGATACAGTAATCGACCAGGATCAGGCAGAATTCCCTAATTCTTTGGAGCCCGCTGGAAAGCCTCCTCACCACCTCACTCTCAAGATTGGAACTCCTATAATGCTCTTAAGAAATCTTGAACCACCAATCCTCTACAATGGCACAAGACTGGTGGTGAAGAACATGATGCCACATGTACTGGAAGCTATACTGTCAGGAAAAGCTAAAGGAGAGGACGTGTTTATACCAAGGAAACCTCTTATCACCACTGACCTGCCATTTGAGTTCAAGCGACTTCAGTTCCCGGTTAAAGTAAGCTTAGCAATGACCATCTACAAAAGCCAGGGACAGTCCCTAAAGATGGTTGGCCTAAACCTGGTGTTTTCTTGCTTCTCTCATGGACAGTTCTATGTTAGATGCTCCAGAGTGGGAACTGGCAAAAATCTGTACATACTTGCTGCTAATGGCAAAACCAAAAATGTGGTCTACCTTAATGCACTACAGTGAGAAAATGTGGAGCCTCCTGGAGGGTGGCGTCCTACCATGGCGTAGCGAAAGAGCCGCCCGGAGGGCGGCGATTCCGCTAGTGTGTGTGGATGAATGAGACACACTGTAAAATTTAGACACTTATATTCCCTCCAACACTACAGACACAATCAAATAATGGCACACCAACATATGCGCACCTCTTAACCTGAACTTAAAACACTACTCTGGGGAATAAAAGTTATACATGATATTGCAATTATTAGAAACTCAGACAATGCCTCATTAGACAACAATAAACTCAAGTATTAAGAACTGCTGCTTCCACACATGAAACAGGCCTTAAGGGCTTTCAATAAAATAATATCAGCCACTGAGAAAATGGTATTAAAAAAATAAGAAGTTAACAATTCTATAATGAATAGGCCTTAAGGGCACTCAACAAAGTTATATCCAGCAATGAGAAAATGGTATAAAAAAAATAAGAACTTATTAACTCCACCCTGAATAGGCCTTAAGGGCACTCAACAGAAATATATTACCCCAACAGATGCACACTTCCTAACCTAACTTAAACACTACTCTGGGGAACAAAGGTTATACCTGAGATCGGAATTATAAAGAAAAATTAAATGCATTAAAGGAACTAAATCACAGTATCACTCTGGTTTCAATTAGTCACACAAACATTAAAAAACAATATTATCAAAATTATCTAAGAAATATTAAACTGCACACATCAAGATAATATCAGTAACTGAAAGAATGGTATTAACTAGACACAAAAATATTATCACTGTTATTAATATGTTACTGAGTCCACCAATACCTGGGAACCCTGCTTCACCCAACTCAACGTACACCCGTAATAGATGGAGATATAATGCTTCTCTAGGTATCCCCTAGACTCCTGGTCTCAGTTTGTGACCATTAATGTACTCAGATAGCCTCAGTGTACTCTCAGTGCGTCCATGGGCGGGAAGAGAGAACGCCAGCAGGTGACCCCTAGCCAGTAGGTAACACTTCTAGCTGACCGAAAACACGTGGTGCTGTGCACCCACGTGGGAAGAACTGATCACCCAATGCTGAAGCTGGTCCTGTGTCGTTTTTGTTGTCGGGAGCACTCGTTCACTCAAGAGATCCCTTGATATCCCCGCTGACCATTGACAAGCCTGCACTGATCGTTCCAACTGCGACAATCGCTAATCATCAATCATCAACGGCAGTCTCAAACAGCAGTCAATCTCTGGCAGTCAAGTGGGTTCTGACGGAAACCCTGAAATTGACTCACTGTTAGCTCTTAATAACTTTATCATTGCCCTATCTAACCCCTATCTGAGATCGAATGAGACTTACTTGTTATACTGCAATAGCACAACACAGGTGACTAGACCACGTGGCCGTTTTTGTGGTCGGATTCGCAGGGACGTCCTGTCTGTCCAATCGCTTTCGCGTGACGGAGAACCAGCCAGCCTAGCGTCTCCCCAAGGCGTTAGCTTAGGCCTACGTGACATATTTTCCGCCTAACTAATCACTTTCTTGGGACACCCGTAACATTATTCAGACTGATACACGATCTATAATAATTTCAAATTCAATAATAGTCCCTTAACTACATGAATCACATCATTATTAATTCGGCAAATTACATTCAATATCGTATAGGCCTAGTTCCAAAAGCTCTCAGTACGGGTAGTAGCGCTTTATTCCTCAGTCGACCTTGCAAACTTAGTATCGCCCATGGCGCGGCGTTTGAAATCACACTGAACTTTCTGAATATTACATATATATATACGTAATATTCAGAAATTTCAGAGTAATTTCGAATGTCCCGCCATTGGCAACACTGAGCGTTCAAGGTCATGGGAGGGAAAAGAGCGCTGCCTTCTCGTAGCGAGAGATTGCGGAACTAGGCCTATATGATATTAAATGTAATTTACCGAATTAATAAGGATGCGATTCATGAAGTTAAGCGACTATTATTGAATTTGAAATTATTATAGATCGTTTAGCAGTCTGACTAATGTTACGGGTGTCCCAAGGAGTTATTAGTTCGGCGGAAAATATGTCACGTAGACCTAAGCTAATGCCTTGAGAAGAGACGCGACGCTGCCTCTCTCTCAGTGGCGGGCAGGAGTCAGGCAGACAAGACGTCCCTGCGCGTCCGTCACAGAAATAGTCACGTGGCCTAGTCACCTGTGTTGCGCTATTGCAGTATAACAAGTAAGTCTCATTCGATCTCAGACAGGGTTAGATAGGGCAGTGATAAAGTAAACTAGAGCTAACAGTGAGTTCATTTCAGGGTTTCCGTCAGAACCCACTTGACTGGAGTTGACCGGAGTTGACCGTAGTTGGCTGCGAGAGACTGACTGCCGTTTGAGACTGCAGTTGATGATTGAGGCTTGGCGATTGTCGCCTTCAGAACGATCAGTGTAGGCTTGTCACTGGTTAGCCGGGTAGCAAAGGACCTCTTGAGTGAACGAGTGCTCCTGACAACTAAAACGACATGGGACCAGCATCAGCAGTGGGTGATCAGTTCTTACCGCGTGGGTGCACAACACCGCGTGTCCTCGATCAGCTAGAAGTGTTACCTACTGGCTATAGACACCTGCTGGCGTTCTCTCTTCCTGCCCATGGACGCACTGGGAGTACACTGAGGCTATCTGAGTAAATTAATGGTCACACACTGAGAGAAAGGCTGGTGGAGAAAGGCTGATTTGGGCCTTCAACTACGGGTGCCTGTTGGTTGTGCCTTAAACGACTACGGAGTGCAGGTGGAATCTGTGTGTGTGTTAGGTTAAGGAGCATGGTTCATGGGTATTGGACTCAGTAATTTCTTTATAATAGTGACAGTATTTTTGTGTGTAGTTAATACTATTTTTTTCAGTTACTAATGTATGCTGTGTGCATTTAATATTTCTTTATAGTTCAATCTCAGATATAACCTTTGTTCCCCAGAGTAGTGTTTAAGTTAGGTTAGGAAGTGTGCATCTGTTGGTGTAACATAATTATGTTGAGTGCCCTTAAGGCCTATTCATTGTAGAGTGTTTAATTTCTTATTTTTTATTACCATTTCCTCAGTGACTGATATTATTCTGTTGAAAGCCCTTAAGGCCTATTCATTGTAGAGTGTTTAATTTCTATTTTTTTAATACCATTTCCTAAGTGACTGATATTATTTTGTGAAAGCCCTTAAGGCCGGTCTCATGTGTGCAAGCAACATTTCTTAATACTTCAAATGTATTGTTGCCTGAGTTTAAATTTAAGTTAAGAGGTGCGCATATTGGTGTACCATTATTTGATTGTGTCTGTAGTGTTGGAGGGAATAAAGTGTCTAAATTTTACAGCGTGTCTCATTCATCCCAGTCACAGACGCTATCCTTCCACGGGTCACGGACAATTCATTTTGTTTTAGTAGATTTAAGTGTTCTTGTGCTGGTTCGGGATTTTTCTCAAGGGGCGCTTCCACTGCATTACCATCTATTAAATTTTAATAAACCCCAAGTCAAATGAGAAATTAAAGTCCAGTAAATTCCGACCGGTTACATATATATATATATATATATATATATATATATATATATATATATATATATATATATATATATATATATATATATATATATATATATATATATATATATATATATATATATATATGGGAATTTACTTTGGGTGTGCGTTGCTGCAAGTTGAATTTCTTTGTACCCGAGGACGGTGTTTAGTGACCACTGTCTAAAGATGGTTGGCCTAAACCTGTTGTTTCCTTGCTTCTCTCATGGACAGTTCTTTGTTGGATGCTCCAGAGTGGGAACTGGCAAAAATCTGTACATACTTGCTCCTAATCTCAAAACCAAAAATGTGGTCTACCCTAATGTACTACAGTTAGACAATGTGGAGCCTACCGTGTGTGTTTGTGTGTCTGTGTGTGTCCGCACGAGAATCTCGGAAACTACTTTACCGATCTGTAGTGATGATGGATGGTGTTATATGTAGTAATGATGGATGGTCTTATATGTAGTGATGATGGATGTTGTTATATGTAGTGATGATGGGTGGTGTTATATGTAGTGATGATGGATGGTGTTATATATAGTGATAATGGATGGTGTTATATGTAGTGATGATGGATGATGTTATATGTAGTGATGATGGGTGGTGTTGTATGTAGTGGTGATGATGGATGATGATATATATAGAATATAAAAAGTATCCGTCTGTTGTCATTGGCAACATGGATAAGAAATGTGAATACTGCGGTGCAAAGAAGTACAAAGGAGAATCTGCTGGCCTGTGCTGCTCTCATGGGAAAGTACGACTGCCAAATTTGGAAAAACCACCACAATCATTGAAGACTCTCATCCTGGGAACAACACCTGAGTCAAAACACTTCTTGGAAAATATACGGAAGTACAATTCAGGCTTCCAGATGGAGCCCACATTCAAAGTCCAGGGTCAAGTTTATCACAAAGCAGGATCCCTCTTACCACTGGAAGATGAGCAGCCAAAGTTCCTCGAAATCTACTTCATGGGAGATCATGAAAAGCGACTACTATCAGGTTTGGCAACATTCAAGGTGTCAGACATGACATTGTCCTATCTATCCAAGAAATGCTGCGCGAGCGCAACAAGTATGTATAGTCATTTAAAAATGCCCTGGAAAACATGCCTTCTGACGAGTAAAAAGTCAGGATCAAAGCAGACACCTTAATGCACTACAGTGAGACAATGTGGAGTCTCCCGGAGGGTGGTGTCCTATAGTGGCCGAGCGAACGGGCGGCGATTTCGCTAGTATATAAATATATTATTGACTCTTTTGAATAGTTATGTCTATGTGTATTTATTCTGAGGATTCATTTAATCCCATCATTACCAACAAGAAATGCCTTAATTGAATATTTTTTGTATTATTCAGATAAGGTTAACTATAGATTTAACCCATTGTTGTGCTACTAACACATACCAATTGCCTACTGCTCTAATCATTACATGCATTACCTTGTTTTAATAATAAAGAATAAAATGGTAATACGCAAATTATCAAATACTAATTTACAAGTCACTGTACTGATAATTGCTGGTGTGATCTGGTCACACCGGCTATACTGTATACTGATGGAAACTTTTGGTGTGATGTCTTAGTAACGATATACTGGTGACACCTGATGTGATAGTGAGGTCACACAGGCAGTAACAGTAATATTCTGGTGTTTGGTGCGGATATCAAAGACACATCCGACACACGAGGTGTCAGCTGTGTGGATATTCGAAAGACATCCGATAAAGCAGTGTTAAACCACTTTGTGTTTTGATGATGGTCGTGTTAAACCAATTGTTGTTATCTTAATGGTGGTATTCTTAGCTAGAGAAAAGAAAGGCAATATGTAATAATAACAGTAATAGTACAATTAATAATATTGTAATAGTTGTAATAATAATAATAATAATAATAATAATAATAATAATAATAAAAATAATAATAATAATAATAATAATAAATAATAATAATAATAATAATGATAATAATAATAATAATAATAATAATAATAATAATAATAACAATAATAATAATAATAATAATAATAATAACAATAATAATAATGATAATAATAATAATAATAATAATAATAATAATGATAATAATAAATAATAATAATAATAATAATAATGATAATAAAAATAATAATAATAATAATAATAATAATAATAATAATAATAATAATAATAATAATAATAATAATTATAATAATAATAATAATAATAGTAATAATAATAATTTAAATAAACTCTACGAACATCACCATTCATATTTGACTTACACTTTATAATTCGTCATAGTTTTATCATTATAATTATCCCTCCACTAAAACTAAACTCATCTTTGCTTTATAACCCCTGAAGAAATTTTTTTCTCTCTCTACATCATTGCCAAAATAAATTAAACTTAACCCATTATCACTATCTCCCTTTACCCTACCTCCATCTCCATCTCCTTTCCTCTTTCTCCTCTTTTCTTAATTCTCTTTTATCCCTTTCCCAATTTCTCATCACCCCCCCCCAACGACCTCACTAATTCATGACGCAGAACAACCTTGCATGACCCACGACCTATCATGCAGCAGGTTGCGTCATCATGCTCACCATTCGTCATCAATAAGATTCACTTGAACTGTGTCCTGGAATATTGTAAGGTTGTGGTGTATGTGTGTCAATGTCTTATGTCTCCTGCATGACCCTGCCTCTTGTACTTCATGCTATATTTTCATCAGAGGCTTGTCCATGGTGTAGGGAGAGGCTGGGAGTGAGAGAGTGGGGGAATGGAATAGTCGATATTTAGTTTAGGATGGGGGTAATGGACGTTTATGTATAGGGGGAAAGATGGGGGGGGTGATGGGAATATAGTAGAGGAGAGGGGAGCGGATATTTATGTAAAGGAGGAGAGATGTGGGGGGAGACGATATAGGTTATGGGGAAATGAATATTTATATAAAGGGGGAGGTTGGGGGGTGGAAGATTAATTATGGTAGTGAGGAGGTGTTTAGATTGGGGTCATCCTTATGAGGAAAGATCATGGGAAGAAAGATAGGAAAGGAGGAGAGAGTAGACGGAAAAAGGAAAGGACAGCGAGGATGGTGAAAGGGGGAAGAGGGAAGGGTAGGGCTAGAGGAGTGGAGAGAAGTGGGAGAAGGAGGGGGGAGGAGAGGAGGGAAGGAGGACGGTTATGAAGTAGGAAAGGAGGGAAAGTATAAAGTATAGAAAGGGAACATAGGAGGTAGGGTAGGATGGAAGGAATTACTGAGGGTAGGGAGGGTAAGGGGGAGGAAGAAGGGAGAGAGGGAGTAAAGGGAAGGATGGCAGAGAGGAGGTAAGAAGGAGGGGGTGGTTGAAAGGAGGAGGTCGTTATGGTGTAACAACAAAGGATTTATAAAACTGTTGTTCTTCAGAAACTATAATGTTCGCTTGTTTAAACACACACACACACACACACACACACACACACACACACACACACACACACACACACACACACCATCAACCACACCAAAACCGTAGTCATGCACTTCAATACCGCCACCACTCCAGTGCAAGCCCCAGCAGTCACAGTGGGTGCCCATCCTCTCCAGCTGGCGCAGTCTGCCAAATTCCTCGGTGTTACTATAGACAACAAAGTTGACTGGAAGGCCCATGTAAATAAAACAGTCAAGACAGCCTCGTACCGTCTCTACATGCTACGACGACTTAGGTCACTTGGGACACCCACGCCAGAGCTGAAGACCATCTACAACGCCTTTATTCTCCCCAAACTAACGTAGGCGTCACCAGCCTGGTCGTCTTCTCTCAACTCCACCCAACAACGTCAGCTAGAGAATGTACAGAAAAGGGCCTGCAGAATGATGCTCGGCTCAGAATACTCTGGCTACACCAATGCTCTCTCCACCCTGGAAATGCCATCCCTCAGTGACCTCCACCACCAAGCACAGGAAAGGTTTGGCAGCCAACTAATGCACCACCCTCGTCATCGCCACCTACTGCCACCGGTAGCCCCCCACCCACCTCGCGCAGTCCGCCACTACAACAAAATTCAGCCCATAAGAGCCCGCACCGATTGATATAAGAATAGCACCATCCCATCTATTGTTAAAATAATAAACAACTCCTGATTTATGTACTGTACAGCCCTGTAAATATATTCAATGCATATTATTTCATTATGTCTAAATCAATTGTAAGTCTGTATATTTTCAGCCACCGGCTGCAACTCTATTAATAAACCGTTTATTATTATTATTATTACTATTATTACACACACACACACACACACACACACACCTAATTATTATATATCATATTTGTATCACCTATGTTACTTGTATGTCATTTATAAATCAAGAGACCCATTCCCCAATTATGTAATTGTATATTTTCAGCCTTGCAGCTGCCATGCTCTTTCAATAAACCGTTAATTATTATTATTATTATTATTATTATTATTATTATTATTATTATTATTATTATTATTATTATTATTACACACAGACACAGAAAAGGTTAAGTCGTACCTGGCGCTGCTCTGGCAGCAGCCACGTCAACTATTATGTTGGCCCATACCAACTCCCTCCCCTGAACCCTTCCTCCCCACCGGAATATCAACAAGTTCTCGCCAAAAGTTATTATTTCATTTAGAAAAGGAATGGAACCAGTGTTGAATAGTGGTGAACAGTGCGTAAGTCAGTGAAAAACAACTCGGCAGTAACAGCTGAGTCTTACCCAAGATAACCTTCACACAGTGAGGTCCCAGATACCCAGTGATAATTGCCCCTGAGACTCCACAACACCAGCTATGTGTTAATCCGTCCACGATAGGGAGGCCTGGGACCACACCTCACTCACTTGAGTGAGTGAGGTCCTGTGACACCAGACCACGTGGTGTCCCCATGATGCTACGACCCCACCTAGTGAATGAGTTGCTACAGCATCATGTGAGATTTTTCAGAACACCATCTGTGAGGGAATTACTACACCACGTGATACCCCTCAAAACACCATTCGTGAGGGAATTACTGCACCATGTGATGCCCCTCATAACTCCATCTGTGAGGGAATTACTACACCACATCAGGCCCCTCATATACCATCTGTGAGGGAATTACTACATCATCAGGCCCCTCATAACACCATCTGTGAGGGAATTACTACACCACGTCAAGCCCCTCATAACACCACCTGTGAGGGAACTACTACTCCACGTGATGCCCCTCAGCGCACAAGATCTACGTGACTTCCACTGTAAACATTAATCTGTATGTTCACTGTGTGTTCCTTTACCTTTCTCTAATGAAGGCTTTTGTTAATTTAAGCCACCATTGTATGTAATAAGTCATGTATGTCCAATGTATATTTTCGGCCTTCGGGCTGCAGAACTTTTTCAGAACTTTTTCAATAAACCGTTAATTATTATTATTATTATTATTACACACACACACACACACACACACACACACACACACACACACACACACACACACACACACACACACACACCGCCAGGCAGTGAGGTATCAAAGCTCGGACTCCACATTCCAACACCTCACCTGCGGTGTTCCCCAGGGGACCAAGATGGGACCACTGTGCTTCCTCATCCTGATCAACGACGCTCTATCGGACACTCCACACAGGTGGAAGTACATGGATGACTGCACTGTGGGGGTTTCAGTGGACAACACCGCACCAGAATACTCATCGCTACAAGGCACCCTGGACAGGCTACAGGCATGGACTACGGAGAACAAGGTCACCATCAACCACACCAAAACCATAGTCATGCGCATCAACACCGCCACCACTCCAGTGCAAGCCCCAGCCGTCACAGTGGGTGCCCATCACCTCCAGCTGGTGCAGTCTGCCAAACTCCTTGGTGTAATTGTGTAATTACAGACAAAAAACTTGACTAGAAGGCCCATGTAAATAACACAGTCAAGGCAGCCTCGTACCGTCTCTACATGCTACGACGACTTAGGTCACTTGGGACACCCACGCCAGAGCTGAGGACCACCTACAACGCTTTTAATCTCCCCAAACTAACGTATGCGTCACCAGCCTGGTCGTCTTCTCTCAACTCCACCCAACAACGTCAGCTGGAGAAGGTACAGAAAAAGGCCTGCAGAATGATGCTCGGCGCAGAATACTACGGCTACACCAACGCTCTCTCCACCCTGGAAATGCCATCCCTCAGTGACCTCCACCACCAAGCACTGGAAGGTTTGGCAGTGGACTACTGCACCACCCTCGTCATTGCCACCTCCTGCCACCGGCAGCCCCCCACCCACCTCGCGCAGTCCGCCACTACAACAAAATTCAGCCCATAAGAGCCCCCACCGATAGATATAAGAATAGCACCATCCCATCTATTGTTAAAATAATAAACAACTCCTGATTTATGTACTGTACAGCCCTGTAAATGTATAGATCGTATATCATTATGTCTAAATCACATGTAAGTTTGTATATTTTCGGCCACCGGCTGCAACTCTATTAATAAACCGTTTATTATCATTATTATTATTATTATTATTATTATTATTATTATTATTATTATTATTATTACACACACACACACAGAGCACTCTCTCTCTCTCCGTAAAATAGTATTTATACAAATTATATATTTTTCTGTTATGAGTCTAGTCTTTTATGGCACAAAACAGTTCAATTTTTAGAAAGATTTATATCAGAAATTTGCAGTTAATTTTTTAACTCATGGTGTAGGTATATGAAAATCTCTCCTCCCCTCTCCCCCTCTCATCCCATCCTCACTCCCACCTCTCATCTCCTCTTCCCTTCTCCTTTAATTTACTCTCCCCTCTATTCCTATCCCACATACCCACCTCTCCTCTCCCCCTCTCCTCCCTACTTTATTTCCTCTTATCTTTCTCCTCTTCCATCATCTAACCTCACTCACCACTTTTCCCTTCCCTCTCTTCCTTCCCTAGTGCATCCATCCATCTCTCTCTCTCTCTCTCTCTCTCTCTCTCTCTCTCTCTCTCTCTCTCTCTCTCTCTCTCTCTCTTCCATCCATCATTCATTCTCCCTTCCCTACCATCCCCTCTCCCTCCTCTTTCCTCCCTTCAAAAATATAGCACTACACCATCCTACGACCTCTCTATTCACCTCTCCTCCCCCCATTCTCTCCCCTCATCTCATCTCCCCGTTTCTCCCCCTTGCCATAGCCAATACAGTTTTCCTCCCCTTCCCTCTCCTCATTAAATATAAGTACTGCTTTCCCCTCCCCTCATTATATACAGCTTCCTTCCCTTCCTCCCTCCCCTTCCCTCCCTCAAAAAATACATATTTCTTCTGTTTCCTTCCCCTCCCTCCCTCCCTCCTTTCCGTCCCTCCACCCATCCCTTCCATCCCTCCCTTCCATCCCTCCCTCCAATCTTTCCCTCCCTCCCTCCCACTGCCTCTCATATATAACCATTGTAGATAATGATAGTAGATACCCTCATCCAAATAGCCTATATTAATATTAAAAAAAAACTGGCGACCTACGTACTCAAACCCGGTAGCTTATTAAGTCGTGAGAGATGAAAGAGGCTTGTAGAGAGAGAGAGAGAGAGAGAGAGAGAGAGAGAGAGAGTATGTGGCCTAATTGTTCACACTGGAATACCAATGTTGAATCACCTTAGGCTTTACGTGATCTCATTCATGACTCCGATTCCTGTCAGGTGATCGTAGCGAGATTAACTTGTCCATGGGGAGACTAACTCACACAAATACCAGATTAAACGTCCAGTGATCCGTGGAGGGATATAATACATACTAACAATAACAACATAGGTCTATATACTGAGTGTAAGTCTATATTCAAGGTAAGACATAGACTATATGTTAATGATGTCTGAGGTATGGCTGATTTCAAAAGCCGCCTCTCTACCTCTCTCTCGCTACCTCCGGTGAGACATAAAACAACAGAGAGAGAAATAGAGAGAGAGCCAACGAGAGAGAGAGAGAGAGAGAGAGAGAGAGAGAGAGAGAGAGAGAGAGAGAGAGAGAGAGAGAAGGACCGAAAAAAAGAGAGGAAACGAGTGAGCGAAAGAGAGAGAGGGAACGAAAAATGAGAGAAAGAGAGAGAAGGAACGATAGAGACCGAAACAGTGAAAGAGGACGAGAGCTAAAGAGAGAGAGGGTGAAAGAGTGAGGAGGAACGAGAGAGAGAGACAGATTACAGTACACAACCCCCCCTCCCCACCAACACACACACACTGCAGTACACTGCAATAGGTTAACTCACTGAGGCAAGACCAGCTTAACAACGATAAATTCCCTTTCCTATCTCTCACCTGAATGCACCTGTAAATGCCTTTCACACAACACAATTTAACTGCAGCCAACCATAAGCTATCGAAATCATTTATCACTTACTCTCTACCGTGAGATTTTATCGACGATTTACAATAACAGGCGACTATTGGGGTCCATTTTTGTTTAGTTTCTAATACAATCTTTCTTACTGGGAACTGTATATTATTTTTCTTATTATGTTGACAGTCGTTATTATTTACAATGCCTCTATTCTTACTTACGATACGTAAGTGTGTAAATTGAAGCAATAATAATAATAATAATAATAATAATAATAATAATAATAATAATAATAATAATAATAATAATAATAATGATAATAATAATAATAATAATAATAATAATAATAATAATAATAATAATAATAATATTAATAATAATAATAATATTAATAATAATAATAATAATAATTGTGTGTAGATTTAAAGCTTATAGTGTCTATAGGCTTATAACGCGTGTGTGTGTATGTGTGTGTGTGTGTGTGTGTGTGTTTGTGTGTGTGTGTGTGTGTGTGTGTTTAGAGACATTAACAGCGTGTCTATGGGCATAATTAGCCATCGTCTCATCAACTGTGAACACCTGGGCAACATACCACAGGTGCAGGAGGAAGCAGGTAAGACCCACTCAAGGTGTTGTCACCTCAGGGTGTACCCAGTACCTCTATCACTCAAGATATGGTTGATCCTCTGATCTGTGACAGTCTGATCTGTGACAGTCTGATCTGTGACAGTCTGATCTTTGACAGTCTTGTCCCTGACAGTGTGGTCCCTGGCAGTCTGATCTCTGACAGTCTGATATCTGACAGTTTTGTCTCTTACAGTCTGATATCTGACAGTCTGATAACTGACAGTCTGAGTGCTGAGTCTGATCTCCGACAGTTTAATCACTAACAGTATGATCACTGACAGTCTGAGCGCAGACAGTCTGAGTCTAACAGTCTGATCACTGATAGTCTGATTACTGAGTTTAATCACAGACAGTCTGATATCTGACAATCTGACCTGACAGTCTGATCTCTAAAAGTTTGATCCCTGACACTGATCTGTCAATTTTATATATGATAGTCTGATCCCTAACAGTCTGATCCCTAACAGTCTGATCCCTGACAGTCTAAGCTCTGACCGTTTGATATTTGATAGTCTGATCCGTGACAGTCTGATATCTGACAGTCCGATACCGTCAGTGTGAAATCTGACCATCTGCTCTGACAGTGTGAAATCTGATAGTCTGATCACTGACAGTTTGATCACTGACAGTTTGATCTCTGACAGTTTGACCTGACAATCTGATCACTGACAGTCTGATCTCTGACAGTCTGAGCCCTGACAGTTTGATATTTGAGAGTCTGAACAGCGACAACTGACCTGTGAGTCTGAACACTAACAGTCTGATCATTTACAGTATGATCACTGACAGTCTGATAGTTGGTCAGTAAATGCATCTGTGGTTGAACTTGTCCTGTGTATTGTCTGTTAAGCCCTAACTAATACACTGATGGAGATAAAATGACAATAGTTTGCCATGGGAAGGGAGAGAAGAGGAAAGATAGAAGGAAAGTTATGAAACTACACTAATAAAATCTTCTGTGTTATAGTTTGTCTGTGAGGTAGTCTGTTGAGTACTGATTGATTAAGACTATTATAACCTGAGCTTGTCTGTGGTATATGGTCTATTGATCCATTAGGTCAAAGGCTGTGTTTTCGTATAGTCTGTTAAACTCTGGCTAGAAATTTAATTACTTCCAAATTTGTCTGTGAAGTAGTTTGCTGGGCGAGTGAGTTTGTTTTCCTGTCAACTAATTATTTGCCATAATTCACACTTTAGATTGTTAACCTAACTTCCTTCACGCTTAGAATGATAATACAATCTCTTTATAATTCTGTGCAACTAGGAAGAGAAAGACAGACACAGACAGCTAACCAGACAAATAGACAGACCGACAGACAGACGGGCAGACAGACAGATAGTCACAGGGAGACATACAGAAAGTGAGAGAGAAAATAAACGTGACAGAAATTTAGACAGAAAACGAGGAAACGGTAGAGGAGAAGAGAAAGAGCAAGAGAGATAAATAGAGAACGAGAAAGACAAAAAGAGAAAGACAACATGAGCAAAAAAGAAAGAAACAAGAGAAGAAGAAGAGAGGCAGAGGGACAAAGAAAGCGAAAGAGAAAGAGAGAAAGTGATAAACATAGTCACACACAGAAACTACCCAACCAATCGTCTTGCAATACAACAATACGACACCATTAAAGTTTACGTCTGTCGCTCACAATACAACAACAGCTTATAAGTATACTCTATCTGGATAATACTTCTTAGTTCTGAGGACGTATCTACTCATTACCTCAAGCAAATAGCTATCATGTACTATAAGCTGTTAACTTGTTGATATTTGGAACTAAGAGTTGATTCATGTTGACTATATTACAGAGGTTGGAATGTTGAGGATAATAATAATAATAATAATAATAATAATAATAATAATAATAATAATAATAATAATAATAACAATAATAATAATAATAATAATAATAATAATAATAATAATAATATTAATAATAATAATAATAATAATAATAATAATAAGAGTTAGATCCAAAAAAGTACACTGGCTGCCCTACTCACGGGACCTCGTTATCTTGGGCAATGAATCTTAACAGTGATTAATGCGAGGATAGACTGACAGCCGTTAACACCAAGTATAAACAAGCGTCAGTCTTGATTATCCCCGCCTGTGAGATAAGACTGATATATATATATATATATATATATATATATATATATATATATATATATATATATATATATATATATATAGACTATATTGTTTAGTATGATAAAGGAAAATATGGAAAGTTGATGTATTATGAGTGAAGAAAAAATATATTTTAGAAAATCTTAGATAAATATAGTTTTGTGATGAAAAATATAGTGAGTTCCAAAGTAGCAACGAAAGAGTATATTCAGAAGAAGGGAATAATGATAAATAAAGAGAGAGAGAGAGATGATTGCCATAATACATAATATATTATTAATGAATGAGTCGAGTTTTTACCCAACAAGTCAAGGCACAGGTTCACGCACTGTGACCCTCAACACAACTTGTCCATTAACGTTTCTATTCTCTCTCTCTCTCTCTCTCTTCTTCTTCTTCTTTTTGTTCTTCTTGCTACTCTCTTTTGTACCTTAGTATTCTCTTTACCAGGGAGCTTCATTCAGACAAATCAACATCTAACAACAACTCCTCATAGCCTGATAATCAAACAGCATTTGACGTCAATTAATGCATCGCTTAGGCATAACCTCCCTTTAAGGAGTTGAAGCAAATGCCAGAAATACACAATTCTTATTTTGACAACTAATAATGTATTTACAGTAGAAAAAAATAAAATAAAAACCATACGACACTACCCTAGTAACCGATCAGCTTGTCTGGGCTATCACGGTTGCTAAGGACAGCCGAGAGTAGGTGAAGCTTAGTCGAAATTTAATTTATTTTTACCCACCTATTTAGATATTGCCTTTGTCTTACCCAAGAGAGAGAGAGACAGTGAGAGAGAGAGAGAGAGAGAGAGAGAGAGAGAGAGAGAGAGAGAGAGACCTCAGGGTAAACTGATGCATGAGTTTGAAGTTGATAGTTCTGAAGCGTTTGTTAGGTACAGTAGATTAACTTGGAGAAGATAGAAAGAGGAGAAAGAGATGTGGAGAGGTGGAGATGTAAGGAAAGAGAAAGAAGGAGATATAAATATAGGAAATGAGAAAAAAAAGGAGAAAGAGAGAAGTACAAAAGAGAGCCTTAAAGAGGAAGAGATGTGAGAGAGGAGAAAAAAAGAGGACGAAAGAGAGAGATTACCAGAGGAAAAGATAGATAAATATAGTAGATAGATATTTAAATAAAGATAATAATACAATGGAAAAGTCAAAGATTTATAAGACATAAGAAACGAAGAATCATCATATAATGTGCTGATTCACAGTGAAGAGGTGGAGTAGTGTTTCCTACAGGCACACACCTGAGAGTTACTGTACCTGTACTTTATACCTAAACCTGTACTTGCACTTGAGATACCTGTATCTGCGCTTTAAATACTTTACATGTACTTATACATATACTTACACTTAACTTATGTCTCAATATTAACTGTATCATGCAATATTTGACATCTAGGTAGCCTCATTTGGTATATCTTAGTGAGAATAATAGATAATATCCTTATTGTTCCAAGTTCTTTAAGTTATAAATATATATATATATATATATATATATACCTGTCTATCTATACTTGATTATCTATACTTCTATTTAATAGATCAATCCACCTGACTATCCACTGTTTATTGCATCTATGCATGTAGGCATTTTTATCTCTCTCTCTCTCTCTCTCTCTCTCTCTCTCTCTCTCTCATTCTAAGAGAGAGAGAGAGAGAGAGAGAGAGAGAGAGAGAGAGAGAGAGAGAGAGAGAGGGGGGGGGGGAGAGAGGGAGAGAGAGATGATAGAAGAGTGAAACAGACAGATCAAATTATCATGCACGAAATGTTTTCCAGGCCAACTTCTCCCGTTTTATCGCCCTCTAATTTCCCTCTTACCCTCTCTCCCTCCCTCCCTCTTATCCTCCCCCCCATCTTCCTTCCCTCCTGTCCTCCCTCCCATCTTGCTTCCCTCCCCCCCCCCACTCCCTCCCTCACATCTCCCCTCCAACATCCACAAAACACCCAAGCAATTACCAGAGTCGTTGAGAGTATAATGGTAGTCATAATATTTAACAAGATCGTGGAAAAAAAGTCGACGGTAAACTGGAAAATCACCTAAATTACAGGTGTGTAATTTACCTTTATCGTCTGTGTAAATATTAGTGAGTTAATTCTAATGGTATTTTGTGGTGCATCTATGTCTATCGATCTATTCTGCCTATATCTATATCTATTTTTCTCTGTTTCTCTTTCTGTCTGTTTTTTTATCAGGATAAGTTATATTGATATCTGACTATTTCTCAATTTCTACTTATCTACCACTTCGTCTTTCTCTCCTTATATCTACATTCCTAAGCTCTTTCTCTCTCTCTCTCTCTCTCTCTAACACGCCTTCCCACTCTCACTCCCATACATCTTTCATGAGAGCTTCAATCTGTCATTTATGCGGATAACCTGTTTTCATCATCACAGAGGGGGAGATGGCTGTATAGACGAAGAAAAAGTGTAAGAACAAGGGAGGGAGAGGGAGAGATTGACAGAGACAACGTAAGAAAGATAAAAAAGATACAGAAAATAGAGATAGAGAAACAGACAGACAGAGACTAAGTAAGAAATACAAAAACGAGGATCGAAAAAATAGGTTGGGAGAAAGAAAGAGGGAGGGAGGGAGAGGAAGAGAGAGGGACTCAGAAATTTCAAATAAAACTGAAAGTAGATGTAAAGAGAGAGAGAAAGTGAGAGAAAGAGATGGATAATGTGAAGAAGGTCAACCCAGATATTGTTAATGATAAACACGTGTCTCCTATTATTACACTATTAAATGATCATATTGTAACTTTAACTATCCAAGGCTATAAGTAATTATATCCAGGATGTTGATAAGGATTTTCGTAATTTATACACATAGGATGGAGGGATTTGTCGGGGACTGGTCAGATGAACCTCTGTCCCAATAGCCCCCAGTGTTAATAAACCTCATGGACCCCTGTTCTTATAGGCCCCTGTCATAACAGGCCCCAATCCTCATAGGCCTCGATCCTAGTAGGTCCTAGTCCTCGTAGAACCCATTTCTAAGAGGTTTAAATCCTTATAGGCCCCCTACAAAAACAGGTACCAATCCTAACGGGCATTAACTAGTCTTACTAGGAACCAATTTTGCAGGTTAGCTAAGGTGAGATGGGGCCCAGCAGGACTGGGGCCTGCTAGCTTTGGGGCCCGTTTGACCTGCAACTCTTTCGTACGTATAAAAAGAAGGTATCATTTACCCCAGGATTTGAAAACCTCACCAGAATAGAAAGTTCACCTCCTTTCTTCTGGCGATGCTTACACTTCCCCCAGATACAGTGCCTTTGAAGAGCCTCCTCTCCTGCTCCTCCTCATCCTTCTCCTTCTTTTAAAGTCTCCCCTCCTCCTCCTCCTCCTCCTCCCATTCCTTTAAAGAGTCTCCAGTCCTCCTCTTATCACTTTTGAAATAGCCTCCCCCTCCCCCTCCTCCTCCTCCTCCTCCTCCTCCTACCATTTTGAAGAGTTTCCTTTCCTCCTCTTCCCTCTCCTCCTCCTCTTCCCTCTCCTTCCCCTCTTCCTCCACCTTTACCCATCCTCCTCTTCCTACGCCTTACTCCTTTCCTCCTATTTATTCGATCCTGAAAAGAAATTACGAACGTGCTAATTAAGAGAGGTCTTCCTCATCAGGTGTATAGAGATGGTCTAATGAGTCGGTGAGCGAGAGGAAGCCAGGTAGAGGAGGAAACGAGATGGGAGAGGGAGGGGGGGGTGGGAAGGATGGAAGGAGGGAAGGGGATCACGTTGAAAGGAACCTCTGACGGGGGTGTTAGTGAGGGAGGGGAAGTGCAGGTGTAGGCGTGAGAGGTGATTTGAGATGTTGGAGGATCACCTAGATTGAGTTTTTGTGTTACCAGACAAAAGAAATCCACACTGACTCTACAAAACTACCGAAATACTACTACTGAACGCTCACTGGTCTTCTGGGAATACATGGGTTCGAATCCAATAGAAAAATAAATAAATTTTGTTGCATCAGTAAATATTTCTTAGCAAGAGATATTTTTCAGAACGTTTAGTCTTCTGTTGTAGGCTAATACTTCTTCTTCGTTACAGGCGCCACATTCATCATTGTTTACGTCGCTTACTCTACAATGATAAAAAAGGACGCGATTTAGTTTCGTTTGACTCTCTCTCTCTCTCTCTCTCTCTCTCTCTCTCTCTCTCTCTCTCTCTCTCTCTCTCTCTCTCTCTCTCTTTCTCTCTCTCTCTCTCTCTCTCTCTCTCTCTCTCTCTCTCTCTCTCTCTCTTTCTCTCTCTCTCTCTCTCTCTCTCTCTCTCTCTCATCGTCACGTACCACCCCATCGAAAAACTTTACAGCCGTAACTCACGTGGACTCCCTAACTTTTTCTCTCCCCCCTCTTCTCTCTTCCCCACTCTCTCTCCCCCTCTCTCTCTCGTCGCCAGGGATGCAATTACTACAATCAATCAATCACTCAATCTCCCCCTCTCCCCCCCTCTCCCCCCTCTCTCTCTCTCTCTCTCTCTCTCTCTCTCTCTCTCTCTCTCTCTCTCTCTCTCTCTCTCTCTCATCACTAAACGCTATCATGTAACTCACCTTCACCCTACCCCTAACTTTCCCAATCTAATTTTGAACATGAAGTGCCCCTAACAACACTGTCCTTCACCACCACATTATAACACCTAGACCTTGACAGTTCCAGCGAGACTTCCGTTCTCCTTTCTCGGAACTGATTCAGAGACAAACAGAGCGGGAGGGGGGTTGTGTTATCTGCCACCCCTTAGTAAATGATAGAGGAAAGTATGAGAGAGAGAGAGAGAGAGAGAGAGAGAGAGAGAGAGAGAGAGAGAGAGACAGACAGACAGACAGAGAGACAGACAGAGATAGTGAGAGAACACACTGGAAATAGCCACTGGTGTCCCAATATTGATTTACTTCCGGAAGACTGACGATTATACGTAAGGTCACAGGTCACAGTTGAAGGTCAGAGTAAAGTTAATAAGAGAGCTCCAAGGAAATCATGTCTTAGACGGAGGTCGAAGGTCACAACTGAATGTCAAAAGCAATGTCGTCAAGGCCCCCTGCCCTGAATGCTATTCTAGACTAAGGTCAAAGCAGGTCAAACGAAGGTTAATATGGGATCTCTGATGCCAATCTAAGCAAGGGTTAAGGTTACAACAGGGCAATATAATAAGACAAAATTTAATTGACAAGAAGCAAAATAGAACACAATCATATATACTGTACAGGTTTAATTCAGCAAAGAGTACATTAAATTTGGGGATGAAATCCTTGGATAATTCTAAACCACAATGTCCCTATGAAAAAACGTCAGATTCTGCAGAGTTTCCATGTTACAATACATTTAAGATATTGTATTAATGAGAGTGAATTTGAAGTGAAACTCCCTCCTCCTGTAACTGCCTTTATCTCATTCGGTCGTACACGGTCCCTGTCTCATTGCACCTGTGTTATCCATCTGTATCACACTGTACTACTATACATAACACATCTGTGGATAAATGAATACACAAACCTAGGGAGTTTCACATCAAATTCACTCCCATTAATACAAAATCTTAAATATATTGTAAAATGGAAACTCTGCAGAATCTGACGTTTTACCATAGAGACATTGTGGTTTAGAATTATCCAAGGATTTCATCCCCCAATTTAATGTACTCTTTGCTGAAAAACCCTGTGTAAACACACCACATCACAGACACACAAATATCCTGTGAAAATACTAAAAGGGTAGATTTTACTAATGTAAGATGATGAGACAAGGAAACGATAATAATAATAATAATAATAATAATAATAATAATAATAATAATAATAATAATAAAAATAATAATAATAATAAATAATAATAATAATAATAATAATAATAATAATAATAATAATAATAATAATAATAATAATAATAATAATAATAATAATAATAACAATAAATAATAATAATAACAATACTACTACTACTACTACTTTATTTTTTTTTTAATACGTGGCCTCCAGCCTCCCCCAATTGCCACACCTTCGCTACCATTTAATTACCTTAATATTAAATATCCTAATACATAAGTAGCTATCCTATCTGTGTTAAATTAGTTGAGCAGCAGATCTATGCGGCATTCAGTGACAGTAGCCTCATAGTCAATATCTGCAGTAGTTGCCGGAGTTGGGGCAGAGGCTCTCGTTCCCCTGAGGCAGAGCAAAGCCGACCGAAGGAGAGAGAAAGACAGTCGATATCTCATCCAGGCTGTAACGAAACTTCTGGGCTGCTGCTTCTGTTCGGAGATCACCTCCGCGAGTCTGGCATAGAAACATCTTGCACTTGGTCCCATCCCACCAGAGGTTGTGAACACTAGAGGAGTGAAGCTGCCTTGATCAACGTTTTGGATTCTCTCTCCATATGCCCTTATCTTGTCGTTCTCGTTCCTCCTATGTGCAGCATCGAGAGCTAAGTTACGGTGACATGCGGCCATGGGATCAAAAATCCTGATGTCTAAGAAAGCTCGCTGTCCCGGCGTCCAGAATCCTCGAGCACTGACGTCAACAAGGGCTTCGTTAGATGTGTTTGAAGTCCTATGTTGGAAGATCTCACCATCCAATGGAAGGAGGATCGGTTCTACCATGACATCCCGGCAGATTTCCTTCAGCATATTTGCTGTAAGGTCCCTTACTTCGTCATGCCTCATGCATATGAAGCCCCCTTTCTTGCACACCATGGCGTGATCGCCGTCAAAGGAAGAGCCACACACGCATTGGGAGGGCAAACCTTCAACTAGCCGACCGTACCTTAGAGCAATGACATCTGCAAATTCTTGTTTGTTAAGACTGAAACCATTTGCCCTTATCGGTAACGTAGTTAACCAGTTCGAGGCGCCCACCTCCTGCGCTATAGCTACTTTTTTTTCAAATTTTCTGGAACCTGCAGCAACAGTTGCTGCAACTATCATTTTGGCAGTGCTGTCGATCTGTAGTAATGGACCTACGAATCTCGTTTACTTCATGGGACTCGACCTCCCCTGTTGTGTTCTGGGCTATTATGTGGTCCGTGAGGGCTGCCGTGAGCTTAAATGAATTTTGATGTTCGGTGGCTGCAATTTCCTCTGGATTGGTTAGTCCCATCCCTCCTAGTCTTGATGGAAGTGCAAGAAGTGCTCTTTCTGCTGGGGTTAAGTGAGTGTGTTTCACTAATTTGGGAATGAACTTGACACTGATAGCTTCTTCCAGAGGGTGGAGGAGGAGTCCGATATCAGGGATAGTACGCATCAGGTAGTTCCAACGATGCTTGACTCGATGGGTGAATGCAGCAAAAGCCGCATGTGGCTCTGTGTTAGCAATCTCAGACAGAGCTTGGATTTCACTAACCCACTCATTCACCTTTCCCGCTACGTACTCGGTCTTGAAGTCCGTAGTGCCAATTACTGCGCCGAGATGTCTTTGGCCGTCCTTAGTTATTTTGACCTCACTTCCGCCAAACACCTCCTTTGCCCGTTCATAATGTTGTGGCTTCACGATGAGGAAGGACTTGCTGGCGTTTGGGTGGTACCCTATTTGTGGACCTCGCGATGTTACCAAGTCCCACCACTATTTGATGCCCTCCACTTTTCCTGCTCCTGTAAGGTCGTCAGCATACGCCACTTGTTTGACCCCAGTTGTTTCAAATTCTATTTCTTGTTGGAGCACTGATAGAACTATTGCATACATTGCCATTGCAACAGGGTCCCCCTGTGTTGTTCCCTCGGTTGACTGTAAGATGGTATCACCTCGTAGGGCCTTGTTGTTTACTATATAAAGGTCTGATGGATTCCTATAGGAGTTTTCAACGTACATTGCAAAGCTTGGACACTTGATCTTGATGTTGTGCAGTGCGGCCCTGCGGTTAAGTATGTTGAATGCATTTGAAGCGTCGACCAGGAGAACGGCCTCACAATCACGTTGCTCAAATATCGTTCTCATGGCGTGAATGGCAGCTTCCCCTCCAGCTTGTTGGCCGGCACAAACTTGCAGGTTCCCTGCTGCTGCCCTGACATCGTCCTTTACCACCTCCATTATGCATTTCCCGATGATTCGCCTAAGCACTTCCCCCACTCCTATTGGTCTGCATCCTGGATTCTTATCCAGGGGAATGAGGCGGCAGGCCATCAGAGCATGAAGGTGATGGCAGCATGAGGATGCCAGCTTTCTTGCAAGGACGGCAATGGCCGTGCAGAGATCACTTGCTGCGGGGCCAAACTTGTTAGTGCTGAGGATGACTACTACTACTACTACTACTACTACTACTACTACTACTACTACTGCTAATAATAATAATAATAATAATAATAATAATAATAATAATAATAATAACAATAATAACAATTAATAATAATAATAACATTACTAATAATACTAATAATACTACTAATAATACTAATACTACTACTAATAATAATAATAATAATAATAATAATAATAATAATAATAATAACAATAATAACAATTAATAATAATAATAACAATACTACTACTACTACTACTACTACTACTACTACTACTACTACTACTACTACTACTACTAATAATAATAATAATAATAATAATAACAATAATAACAATTAATAATAATAATAACAATACTAATACTAATACTAATACTAATAATAATAATAATAATAATAATAATAATAATAATAATAATAATAATAACAATAATAACAATTAATAATAATAATAACAATACTACTACTACTACTACTACTACTACTACTACTACTACTACTAATAATAATAATAATAATAATAATAATAATAATAATAATAATAACAATAATAACAATTAATAATAATAATAACAATACTAATAATAATAATAATAATAATAATAATAATAGTAATAATAATAATAATAATAATATTAAAAATAATAATAATAAGTCTCACCTACAGTATATATCTCATTCCTCGTCAGACAAAGACAAACGATGAGGGGAAAAAGATAAAGATATATACTGTAGAGAATGAGAAAGAGATATCAAGAGAGAGGGGGAAGGGGGGAGAAGATATAGAGGATAAAATACTTGTTTCTGTGAATACATAGAAAGACAGAAACAACAGTAATGCAATGAGTGTAAAAGACAAACACAGACAGACAGACACAGACAAACAGACAGACAGAATTTTAAATAAATTTTCTGGTTTTGCGTTTAATGAACACATAAATCGCTACATAACAGTGGTACAGCAGCTAGTGATGGTGTGTCCATTTATTGTATACATTGTCAACAGCAAGTAAATGAACGTGATGGTTGCTGTGTTTGGTTATGTTATGTGGACCTGCCCATGTTGATGTTCATGTTATGTGGACCTGCCCATGTTGATGTTCATGGTATGTGGACCTGCCCATGTTGATGTTCATGTTATGT
>CAUDMG010003054.1:517500-550000 GCA_958450375.1 Homarus gammarus | reverse complement strand
CTCACCCCGCCATCTCTCTCCTCCACTTTTCGCTGCTTTGTCCAGGGTAAAATATTCACTGCGAGATGCGTTTCCCTCATCTGCATCAGCGAATGTCCAATAAATCGCCTTACCCATGTCCTCAACACACAAACGTGCCAATAATATGATAAATTTTCCTGGCTGAGTATTGAGGATCGCTTCGCTGCCCGCCGTTTCATGAGGCTCGTTTGAACATCTGAATAAGTGAAGCTGTTGGCAAGCGAGGTGTGTGTGTGTGTGTGTGTGTGTGTGTGTGTGTGTGTGTGTGTGTGTGTCTGTCTGTTTGTTTTGTCCTCAAGAGTCTCCCGTATGCTTCGATATGGAACTACAGTATTAAAAGCACACACACACACACACACACTATATATATATATATATATATATATATATATATATATATATATATATATATATATATATATATATATATATATATATATGACATACTCCCCCACATACAGACACCCCTACATCCACACACATACACTCAAACATTTCCACACATATGCACTCCTCCCCACAAACACAAACATCACTCTCCCACAAACACAATCACCCCTACCCACATTCATACACACAGACACTGCTCCCCAATATATCCAAACACTCCTCCCCACACATAAAAACACCCCTTCCCCACGCACACAAACACCACTCCCCCACATTCATACACACAGACACTTCTCCCCAATATATCCAAACACTCCTCCCCACACATAAAAACATCCCTCCCCACACACCTAAACGCCCCCCACACAAAAGCATCCCGCACACACAAAGAAACACCCGGCCCACACACAAATACCGCCCCTCCATAAACATAAACACCTCCCTCCCCCCCCCCCCACTCAAAAACCCCTTCCCTTCACACAAACAAACACCCTCCTCCACACACACACACACACACACACACACACACACACACACACACATCCCCACACACACACCAACACCCCTCCCCCCACACACACAAACACCCCTCCTCCACACACACACACACATAAACACCCCACACACACAATCACCCCTCCCAACACACACAAACACCCTCTGCCACACACACACACACAAACAAAACAAACACCCTAACACACACACACACACCCCAACACACTATATCCTTGACCACCGTAGGGTCGAGACCTATTCAGGCGCTGCCCCCCCCCCCCCCCACCTTGGCCATGTTCGGCCCATTCCTAAAGTCCCTCTGCCCGACCCGTCCTCACCACCGGGATATCAACATAATCAAAAGTGACAATTTCGTTTCGGAAAGAAGTGGGATCAGTGTTGAACAGTGATGAACAGTGTTTAAGCCAGTGAATTCAGCACTAGACAGTACCAGTGAGAACCGTGACCCACCAGTGTGATAAGCACCCCTGGGAACTGACCACTATCTTCTGACCAGGAGGTGCTAATCAGTCCACCATGGGAACAACAGTGGGTCGGCTTCACACCTGACTACGAGCAGCAGAGAGTGAGGTACTGTGACACCACCCCACACTACACTGTGTCCCCATGACCACTGAGGTCCTTCATATCAACACCCGAGGACTAGTTACTGCACCACGTGAACACCACACCTCCTGGTGTCTCCATGACCACGTGAGGTCCCTCATATCAACACCCGAGGACGAGTTACTACACCACGTGAACACCACACCTCCTGGTGTCTCCATGGCCACGTGAGGTCCCTCATATCAACACCCGAGGACGAGTTACTACACCACGTGAACACCACACCTCCTGGTGTCTCCATGACCACGTGAGGTCCCTCATATCAACATCCGAGGACGAGTTACTACACCACGTGAACACCACACCTCCTGGTGTCTCCATGACCACGTGAGGTCCCTCATATCAACACCCGAGGACGAGTTACTACACCACGTGAACACCACACCTCCTGGTGTCTCCATGGCCACGTGAGGTCCCTCATATCAACACCCGAGGACGAGTTACTACACCACGTGAACACCACACCTCCTGGTGTCTCCATGACCACGTGAGGTCCCTCATATCAACACCCGAGGACGAGTTACTACACCACGTGAACACCACACCTCCTGGTGTCTCCATGACCACGTGAGGTCCCTCATATCAACACCCGAGGACGAGTTACTACACCACGTGAACACCACACCTCCTGGTGTCTCCATGACCAGCCCAGGTCCGAGCCATCAAATGTAAACTATAACAATTTGTATGTTCAATCATTGTTCCTTCTTCTTTCAGTAATGAAAGCCTATGTTAAGCGACCCACCCACCCCATGTCTTTGTATGTAATAAGTCATTTTTGTCCAATGTATATTTTCAGCCTTTGGGCTGCAGAACTTTTTCAATAAACCGTTAATTATTATTATTATTATTATTATTATTATTATTATTATTATTATTATTATTATTATTATTATTATTATTATTATTATTTTTGTTATTATTATTATTATTATTATTATTATTATTATTATTATTAATATTATTAGTATTATTATTATTAATATTATTTTTTTTTTATTACACACAAACAAACACCCCCACATACAAACAAACACCCCACACACACAAACAGACACCCCCACATACAAACAAAAAACCCCACACACAAACAAACACCCCACACACACAAACAAACACCCTTGATACACAAACACCACACACACACAAACAAATACCCCCACACACAAACAAACACCCCACACAAACAAACAAATACCACCACACACAAACAAACACCCTCACACAAACAAAAACCCCACACACACAAAGAGACACCCTCACACAAACAAACAAACACCCCACACACAAACAAACACCCTCACACAAACAAAAACCCCCCACACACACAAACAAACACCCTTGACACACAAACACCACACACACACAAACAAACACCCCCACACACAAACAAACACCCTCACACAAACAAACACCCCACACACACAAACAAACACTCTTGACACACAAACACCACACACACACAAACAAATACCCCCACACACAAACAAACACCCCACACAAACAAACACCCCACACAAACAAACAAACACCCCCACACACAAACAAACACCCCACACAAACAAACACCCCCACATATAAAGAGACACCCTCACACAAACAAACACCCCCACATATACAAATAAACACCCCCACACACAAACAAACACCCCACACACACAAACAACCCCTGACACACAAACAAACGCCTAGCGCACACAAACAAACACCCCACACAAACAAACACCCCCACATATAAAGAGACACCCTCACACAAACAAACCCCCCCACATATACAAATAAACACACCCCCACACACAAACAAACACCCCACACACACAAACAACCCCTGACACACAAACAAACACCCAGCGCACACAAACAAACACCCCCACATACAAACAAACACCCCCGCACATACAAACAAACAATTTATCTCCGGAAACCTGTCAACTGCTTCCCTCAGAAGGTCTTGTACACGCAAAACAATTTTATAAGTTTTAAGTTCGAAGAATTTCAATGACAAGATTGTGGGAGAAATTTGTTGTAGAATATTATTGGTTTATTTATTTGTTGTTGTTGTTTTTGTTGTTGTTCTACTTTTTTCATATTATTATTATTATTATTATTATTATTATTATTATTATTATTAATACTACACAACACATAACCACATCACACCACACCACACCACACTACATCACATTACACCATACCACACCACACCACACCACACCATACCACACCACACCACACCACACACCACACTACACCACACCACCACCTGCGTGACGTCACAGCCACAGCACCTTGGATCAAAAAGTCAATAATTAGTGGTCCAGTTAAGGTATTTTCAAGTCACTCAGTATATAACCAGGCCCCAGGTAGGAGCTCCTGGAAAATTACCGACCGCCTTTATAGCTTGTTTACTGGAGTCGTGGAAAGCATTACGGGAAAATACTGCGGTATAAATGAGTGCCGAGTTGACTTTTATATTTCACCGAGTTGAAAGGTGGACGTCCAGGTGAGCGATTATTTTGTGTGGCTGTCGTGACGTCTATCTCTCTCTCTCTCTCTCTCTCTCTCTCTCTCTCTCTCTCTCTATATATATATATATATATATATATATATATATATATATATATATATATATATATATATATATATATATATATATATATATATTTTAGTTACAACACAAAGTCACTAGCAGTTTAAGCTCCGGTCTGTTTGTCTTGCTGTTGGGAAATGTGTTTAAAAGATCGCGTGTTTGGTTGTAGCGTAAGTTTGTGTATTTTCATGCTTTGCGCTGCACACTTTTAAAACGATGCCTGTGTTTGTTCAGTAGATTGTTTCTCGGGTAATTTACTTGTTTTATGTTTGTTTTTTTCTAGCGATTGACAGTTTGTGAGGAAAAAATGACTCGTCAGGAAAGGTATATTTTTGTGATGGTGATGTTTGTGCTACGGCAGGTACAGTATCTTTCTCCAGGTAAATACTAATTACGTAATTACACATTTAATCTCTTTATTTAATCACTACTTCATTTACTTATTATCTCTACCATCTACTTAATTGTTATACTCTTTATCTAATTCGTATGAAAAGTGTAGGTCATATACTGTACGCCTGACAATGTTGATACTTTATACTAAGGCTTCGCTACACAAGAAAGCAATATGGCCGGGACTGTGCTCGACCACTTTCACATCCCGAATTGTAATGTCAGGTGCCCTTTTCTAGCTGAGTTTGTTCCGGGGGTCCTAGGAAAGGAGGCGACGTACCCTTTTATGCACACACACACACACACACACACACACACACACACACACACACACACACACACACACACACACACACACTTACACACACTTCATAAATAAACCATAAAATTTACGTCCAACTGTTGAATCTTGTTGAGGAAAGTTTTGATCTTCAGTGAGTCGTATTTCTGTGAGAATACTGAATATCAATAACATATTTCACCGAACACCTGTTGAATGGATAGATACCTCGTTAAAATCTTACACTGAAGTAAGACTATTAAATATTGTAACTGGCCAGTTATCTATCAAGATCAGGTGTGAATATGAATCATATATGAATCATTCCACTTTAATAGTCGCTGAAGGTGTTGAAACGTAAAGAAAAAATCCCTCGTTGGATCCGCTTTTCTAAGTTTCTGTAAATCGAGTAAGAATTTGTCCGGGGGTAATGGTGGAAGAAGCTGCCTTAAACCTGGGTACAGGTGTGTCCTTCCCACGGGCCTTGGCGACTAAATGATTTCATCTCCTGAAGGCGAGGGCGGAGGTGTCGAGGCTCTCACCACCAGCACTGGGTCGTCAATATATCAATATCTCGCTTCTCCGCAGAAATCTCAGGGAAAGTTTCTGTTCACTTGTGCTGACGCCTCGCCTCCTGTCATCCCACGATGGTGCTGACGCAACACTTCCTATCAGCCCATGATGGTGCTAACGCCTCGCCTCCTGTCAGCCCACAATGGTGCTAACGCCTCGCATCCTGTCATCCCACGATGGTGCTAACACCTCGTCTCCTGTCAGTACACGGTAGTGCTGATGTAAGTCCTCCTATCAGCCCACGATGGTACTAACGCCTGCCTCTGTCAGCCCACGGTAGTGCTAACGCTTCGCTTCCTGTCAGCCCACGGTAGTGCTGACGCTTTGCTTCCTGTCAGCCCAAGGTAGTGCTGATGGCACAATTTCTGTCAGCCCACGGTGGATCTGATGGCATACTTCCTGTCAGCCCCGGTGACGATAGACAAATGGTGATGACGATTACAGTGATCAAGAACAGTGATGATAATTATGTGTGGGTTGCAGGAAAGGGACCAGCTGTCAAAATCCCTACGACAGAGATCCATCACCTGAAGACGACATGTCAGAAGATAGTAGTGAACCCACTCAGTCGGAAAATACTGCTCATGAGGTGCATAACATACAGTCAACAAATTGGAAAGGCTTGTAGGGGGACGATGCGGACATGTGGGTTAAAGAAACTTACTCAGAAGTGGTCAGGTGGTCGCCAGCTAACCTCTTTGAACCACCCAAGTGTGCGGCCACCAAAGAAATGATCCGGGAGATGATTTACCTCATAACCAATTACACTCACGGCTCCTCCCTGGCCCCACTAGCTCTTCAAATACTGGCAATCATACCCCATCTATTCTGTCAAAGGACACACGCAAGGTCTAAGTGCAAGGAAAATGTGGCAGCAATGAAGGCAAGATTGGCAATGTGGTAGAAAGGGGCCCTTGATGATCTACGTGAAGCAAGAACACTTCAGGAGAGACTAAAATGCATAGGAGACAGAAAGCAAAACACTGAGAGTGTTGCCAGAAAAATTGGTAACACGTTGCGGGTGGAAAAGTGTCCTTGGCGGTAAGATCTCTCACAGAGGAATTTTCCGGTGGTGTGCTGCCAAAAAACAGAGACACATTACAATAACTGAAGGAAAAACATCCCCCTGCAAGTGAAGAGGAAGGCATCAGTTACCAGGGTGCCTATATCCTTCCAAATGCTGTCCTGTTCGAGAAAATAACAGGAGGGATGGTGATGAAAAAAGCACTGAAAACACAGGGAGGGGTAGGCCCTTCAGGCCTGGATGCAGACGGTTGCAGAGTCATCCTCAGCACTAACAAGTTTGGTGCCGTAGCAAGTGATCTCTGCAACAACACCGCCGCCCTTGCAAGATAACTAGCAACCTCGTGCTGCCACCACCTCCATGCTCTGACGGCCTGCCGCCTTATTTTCCTGGATAAGAATCAAGGATGTAGGCCTATGGGGTGGGGAGAGTTCTGAGACGGATCATTGGAAAATGCATAATGGAGGTGGTAAAGTATGTGCTAACCAGCAGGCTGGGTGTAAGCTGACATTCAAGCCATGAGAAAGATGTTTGAACAGCGTGACTGTGAGGCAGTACTCCTGGTTGACGCCTCCAACGCATTCAACATAATCAACCGCAAGGCTACACTGCACAACATCAAGATCAAGTGTCCAAGCTTTGCAATGTAAGTTGAAAACACAAATATTAATCCACCAGACTTCTATATAACAACTGAGGAAACAATGCAGGGGGACCCTGTTGCCATGGCAATGTACGCACTAGGACTGTCTGTGCTCCAACATACAATAAAATATGAAACTACTGAGGTCAAGCAAGTGGCTTACGCTGATGACCTAACCGAGCAGGAAAAGTTGAGGACATCAAAAAGTTGGTGGGACCTGGTAACAGCACAGGGTCCACAAATAGGGTACCATGCAAATGCCAGCAAGTCCTTCCTCATTGTGAAGCCAGAACACTATGAACGGGCAATGGAGGAGTTCGGCGGAAGTGAGGTCAAAATATCAAAGGACGGCCAAAGACATCTAGGTGCGGTAATTGGTACAAAGGACTTCAAGACCGAGTACGTAACGGGAAAGGTCAATGAATGGGTGAAGGAAATCCAAGCTCTGTCAGATATTGCTAAAACAGAGCCACATGCGGCTTTTGCGGCATTTACCCATGGAGTCAAGCATCGCTGGAATTACCTGATGCGCGCTATCCCTGATATCGGACCCCTCCTCCACCCTCTGGAAGAAGCCATCAAGGTCGCTTTTATCCCAACACTAGTGAAAAACCCTTATTTAACCCCAGCAGAAAGTTCGCTCCTTGCACTACCACCGAGACTGAGAGGAATACGTTTGCCGCCACAGATCATCAGAACTCAGTCAAGCTCACGGCAGCCCTCACTGAGTACATAATAGCTAAGAATGCAGCAAGTCACGTGGATACCTACGAATTAAACAAGATTCGAAACTCCATTACGACAGAATGGCAGCACACCGAAAGTGATAAACTGCAGCTACTGATGCTGCAATTGCCAGAGAACTTGAAAAAAAAAGAGTAGCTATAGCGCAAGAGGTGGGCGCCTCGAACTGGCTAACAACGTTACCGATAAGGGCAAAAGGCTTCGTCCTTAATAAACAAGAATTCACAGATGCCATTGCTCTAAGGTACGGTAGGCCAGTAGAAGGTTTGCCCTTTCCAATGCGTGTGTGGCTCATCTTATGACATTGACCATTGACCACGCCATGGTGTGCAAGAAAAGGGGCTTCGTATGCATGAGGCATAACGAAGTAAGGGATCTCACAGCAAATTTACTGAAGGAAATCTGTCACGACGTCATGGTGGAACCTCCCCTCCTGCCATTGGACGGTGAGAACCTCCGTCACAGGACTTCAAACACATCCAAAATAAGCCCGTGTGGACGTCAGTACTCGAGGATTCTGGACGCGGGACAGCGAGACTTCTTTGACATAAGGTTTTTCGATCCCATGGCTGTATGTCACCGTAACCTAGCTCTCTCGATTCTGCATACAGGAGGAACGAGAAGGACAAGATTAGTGCATATTGGGAGAGAATTCTGAACGTTGATCAAGGCAGCTTCACTCCTCTATTGTTCACAACCTCTAGTGGAATGGGATCAAGCTCAAGATGTTTCTATGCCAGACTCGAGGAGGTATTATCTTAACGGAAGCAGCAGCTCAAAAGTTAGGTTACAGCCTGGTTGAGATATCGACTTTCCTTCTCTCTGTTTAGGTCTGCATTGCTCTGCCTTTGGGGAACGAGAGCATCGGCCCCAAAGCCGACAATAGTCGCGGATATCGACTATGAGACAACAGTCATTGAATGCCGCATAGATCTGCGGCTCAACTAACTCAACACAGCTAGGGTAACTACTTATGTATGAGGATATATAATTTTAAGGTAATAAAATGACGGAGAAGGTGTGACTATTGGGGGAGGCTGGAGGCCACGTTTAAAAATAAATGAAAATAGTAGTAGTAGAAGTAGAAGCGAATAATATTAAACATAACAATATTTATATGTATGATTATAAGTAATATAATGACAATGATAATAACAACGTGTGGTGTTTGTACACTAGAAGGGACGGTGTCAAAAACAAAACAAAAATATAAAAATAAAATGTTTCTGGCGAAAACTTTTTTTTCATAATGAAAAACAATTTTTTTTACCTTTTCATTTGTTTCTGAATTACATAAAAAATAAGAAAAATCATCCTTAAGAACTTACTGGATACACTTTTTGGTAATTGATAATACAGTTATGTGATTTTTGTCTTTATGTTCATTAGCATCTGTACTGTAATTACAGCGAGATTATACCACAGTACATCCCAATAATCCATGAAGTACCACAACGCTCACTATGGTGCCATCTCTACAACTACTACCACAAAAACCAATACGACTACGAAAATCACTACCACTATCACTACCACCACTTCTACCCCATCACTACTGCCGCCACTACCATCATCAGTACCACTACCACTACCTTCATCACCATAACCACTACTATTTCCATTACCGCCACAACACCACACCCACTAATGAATCCGCCACACCCACCACACTAACACACCACAACCCACCACACTAACACACCACAACCCACCACACTAACACACCACAACCCACCACACTAACACACCACAACCCACCACACTAACACACCACAACCCACCACACTAACACAACACAACCCACCACACTAAAACACACCACAACCCACCACACTAACACACCGCAACCCACCACACTAACACACCACAACACAACACCATCACAACCACAACACAACACCAGTATCAAGACACCACTGGCCACAAAAAAGCGCCATTATCCCTCCCATAATCCTCTTCCTCAAGCCCTCTTCCATTTTTGGAGGTCTGGAGGCTCTTCCCACCCCCACCACCTCTTCCACCACCTCCCCCACCACCTCCCCCATCACCTCCCCCACCATCCCCCCACCACCTCTCCTCTCCCACACCTCTTTCACCACTTCTCCCACCTCCCCACACCACCTCTACCACACCTCTTCCACACCCCTACCACACCTTTTCCACACCTCTACCACAAGCGCCTGGGCCTCTCCTTTGGGACCTGAATACAGAAAGACTCGGGTCAATACGTGTCCACACTTCTTGCTCTTCGTGATGATGGTAGTAGTAGTGGTGGTGGTGGTAGTGGTGGTGGTAGTAATAGTAGTAATAATGGTGATAGCGGTGGTTGGTAGTGGTAGTATTGTAACAGTGATGGTGATAATGGTGGTAGTAGTGGCGATAGTAGTAGTGGTGGTAGTATTTGTGGTGGTGGTTGTGGTATTGGTGGTGGTGGTGGTGGTAGTGGTGGTAGTGGGGCTGGTAGTGGTGGTTGGTAGTGGTATATGATATTGGTGGTGGTGGTGGTGGTGGTAGTAAAGGTGGTTGTGGTGGAAGTGGTGATAATAGTGATAGTAGTGGTGATAGTGGTAGGAGTGGTGATAGTAGTGATAGGAGTGATAGTAGTGGTGAAAGTGGTGATGGTAGTAGTGGAGGTGGTGGTACTAGAGGTAGTAATGGTAGTGGTGGCGGTAAAGATGGTGGTGGTAATGGCGGTGTAGTGGTGGTGGTGGTGGTGGTGATGGTGGTGAAAAAAAGCAAGAGAATGAGTGGGATATAAAGAAAAAGACAAGGTTGAAGAAATGGATGAGAGAGAGAGAGAGAGAGAGAGAGAGAGAGAGAGAGAGAGAGAGAGAGAGAGAGAGAATTGGAATATCTAGAAAAAGAAAACGTCAGAGAACAACCAAAACAAGAAAAGACACACACACACACACACACACACACACACACACACACATAAAGGCCCTTTATTCAGTTAAGGTTTTGGTCAAGATAATTTATCCCTTCCGTCCTCCTCCTCCCTTACTCCCTCCCCTCCCATTTCCTACATAGCCTTCCTTCCCTCCCTCCTTCCCTCCCTCCCCCCCTCCCCGCAGTCTGCACTGAGGCTCGGGTCGATGGTGGTCAGAGTTGTCAGAGACTCGAGAGTGAATTCAACCTCAATCATTGTCGCCGTCCAGACTGTAAAAAACACCATAAAACAGCGCCACTACGAGCAATTTAACATCGCCAGACGAACTTTCGCTCACTTTACATGACCTACTCACTGTCTGCAGTAAGACATGGCGGAAAAAGATGGCTTTGACTTGAGAGTGCTTTAACTTTAATTAAAGCTTATTGTACTCAACGGGTTAAATTATTATACTCAAGTGTTTAAGTCATCATACTCAAGGGGCTAAATCATCATACTCAAGGGGTTAACGCCCGTATTATTAAACACCATCTTCCCTTGAAGAGGGACGTCGTGTTTCAACCCGAGTTTTAAACTAAATGAGTCCTGAGGGACACAGCAGTACAGTACTTAACGGGGTGGTGTGGCGGTAAAATTAACTAATTCCAATATTATAAATTAATTTTATTGGAATTAGTTAATTTTACCGCCACACCACCCCGTTAAGTACTTGTACTGCGGTGTCCCTCAGGACTCATTTAGTTTAAAACTCGGGTTGAAACACGACGACCCTCTTCAAGGGAAGATGGTGTTTAATAATACGGGAGGAAGTCATCTTACTCAAAGGGGTTAAATCATCGTAATCAAGGGGTTAAGTCATTATACTCAAGGGGTCACATCATCAGGCTCAAAGGTTTAAGTTATCATGCTCAAGGGGTTAAGTATTCATTTTCAACTGGATAGGTCATCGAAATCATAGGTTTAAGTCATCATACTCAATGGGTAAACTCGTAGATTTTTAAGTTATCACATTCAAAGGGTTAAATCATAGCAATCAAGGGTTAAATCATCAAACTAAGGGTTTAAGTCATCGTACTCAAGGGCTTAAGTAATCGTACTCAAGGGGTTACGTCTTCATACTCAAGTCATCGCACTCAAGAGGTCAAATCATGATATTCAAAGGGGTTAAATCATCATTTTCAAGGATTTAAGTCATTGTACTCAACGGTTTCAGACATCTATCTCTCTCTCCCTCTCTCACATATTTCTTCACCTGCTGTATTCCCCCTTCCCTATTATCTGATAATCTCCAGTTCTCATATGCTTAAGGTGCTGGTAACATACACATTGTAAGATTCTTAAAACCTTAACTCGAGTTCTTTAAACACATTTGGTAAATGATTTTTCTCAGGATAAATTGTCCCCTTTCTATAGCTGTTCTGTCTGGGCGATAATGTGTGTGTGTGTGTGTGTGTGTGTGTGTGTGTGTGTGTGTGTGTGTGTGTGTGTGTGTGTGTGTGTATGTGTGTGTGTGTGTGTGTATGTGTGTGTGTGTGTGTGTGTGTATGTGTGTGTGTGTGTGTATGTGTGCTTGTGTGTGTGTGCTTAAAAGAGAAGGTAAAAAGAAAGATACTGAAAGGAAAAGAGGGGTAGATTGCAAGGGATAGGGGAGAGTGAAGAGGAGAAAGCTTTATGGCAAAACCAAATTTGATGATGAAAGGAAGAGAGAAAAAGGTAAAAGGATAGGAAGAGGAGGAGAACCAATGAAAGATGGGAAAAGATTCGATGTATAGAGAAAAGGAAAAAGAAAGAAAGAGAGAGTGTGTATTAGGGTGTGTCAATTTAGGGGGTGAACTGGCTAAATTGAAAATCGAGTAATTTGGTAGCAATTTATTGTAGTCTTTAAGCATGCAAAACAATATTCTGGCATAAATTTTTTTTTATAATAAGTCCTACCCACATCAAATGGATTTTTGAATGTACATATTTGTGAATTTATAACATAACCAGCGTTTGCACACATGTTACTGTTTCAAGTTTCAAATTATTATATTTTATTATCCGTAGTCTATTTGAAAGTAACCAATGCCTTCATACTCTCTTTGCTTTGGTTTCTTGTCATCAGTAGTCTGCTTGCTATTTGTGCTTTGATGTAACCTTCTCGCCTCTCGTGGCTGTAAACATGGCCCGCTGCTTCTGTGACCATTTTCACACATCTCTCCACACTTTGAGTGTGGGAAGGCCACTTCGGCACCTGCATTGGAGTCTCTTTAAGGTTTCTCAATTCTTGGCTAGTTAGACTTGTTGTCAATGGTGGCTCTAAGACTTCCAAACTCAAGTCAACCAATTCTGACAATTTGGTGGCATTGACGTTTATTGGGGGAACTTTTCTTGAATGAAACGAACAGTCTCCCAGCTGGTCGTCATCTATTAGCGTTCCTCTAATCTTTAGAATGACTTCTACAGCCTCGGTTCGGAGATTGGTACATTGACTGCAAAGCATTGCTTGCAAAACTGCTTCTGATCGAGCATACCAAGCGGGCCTTCTTGCCACAGGTAACACGATGTCCCTCACTACCTTCCTCTGTGTTCTTACTAGCTGCAATTGAAACAAAAGGTGATTGGGCCCATCCACCCACATAGGATTAAGTTTCACACTAAACCACTGGGGAAGATAAACTCCAATAATAAATTCAACAATTAACCTCAAATTCTTCAGCACTTTGCCCTTCAATTCGTGTTTGGAAATCCAAATCCTGCAGAAACGAAGAGCTGTAGTTAACCAACGGCTGTGACTGACAGGTCCAATCTCCAAGAGAGCCAATGACTGAGGCACTTCTCCTGATCTTATTGCTTGGGCAATACGATAAGCATAGGATTGATCTGTGCTGAGATCTTTGATGACTCCTTCAGAAGACGCCGGAAGGGGAGGGCCAACTTCGACCTTTGGAAAGGTTGTATTTATTTCTAGTTGTGTTGCTTCATCCAGCATGATGCCAAGGGGACCTGACCACTTGTTGTTGCTCTTTGTAGGACCATCAAGTTCCTGGATGAGATGACGAAGAGGTAGCTCGCCTGTATGTAAATCACATACAATCCAAACAAGTCTTCTTCCTAGTTTTTTCTCTAAATGCGTTATTACACCCCCCTGCCATCCGGTGTTCACTGCAGTTGAATCTCCACCAACAGCCTGCAGTGAACTGCCAAGTCCTCTCTCCTGAACCCAACATAAAATATGATCAGCAATGACCTCTGCATGTTTCTTCCCTTCTACTTCAGTTTCGGGAGCAAAGTGAAACAAAAACCGACCACCAGGCTCAGAACAGACAGAGTAGTGTTCTTCTTTGATGAGACCTGGAGACTTTCTGTTCACTCCCTCTACTTCTAGCAAAACTTTTGTGTCATCTATTCTTCCATCAAACAAAAGACAGGAGAGCCCTCCCTCGCTTAAATCTTTTTCATGCTGATCAGATATTTCCTTCATTATTTTTTCTTGTGCTCTTCTAATTTTATTATGATCTATCACCAAAGATACATCCTCTCGGCTGATGAGGCCTGCATCTATCCAAGCGGCAGTTGCAATTTCTGCATCCTCACGAAGTCCAGCATGGTGGCGAATACTAGCTAAAGCAATGTTTGAAATATTTCTTGTGTTGTATTTCATTTTCTTTGGTAAAGGTTCAGATGGTTCTTTGGAACTATCATCTGATGTTACTTCCTGTTCATCAGAAGAACTATCAAAGAAGTGATAAACATCTTGACACAGCTCTTCCTCTCTTTGGATGGCTTCTTCACTCTTCATTTTCTTCTTTTGTTCTCTCTCTCGTATTTTTTCTCTCTTCTTGGCATTAGCAATCTGCTTCTTTGTTTCTGAATAATCTATTGAACCCATTTGCATACTTCCTTGGCCTTCTGCCTTTGTCCTCTGTGCCTTTATAAATTCAAGCTCTAAAACAGGGATCTTCTTTTCACGAGGACAACCACAATCAATGTGGGAATTATTTTCTCTCTTACCTGAGTGAGAACAGTTGGATTCAGAACATAATTGTATGGAGCACTTGCAGGTCAAAATGTCAAACAGAGTATCAAGTGTGTGCAGAAATTCATTTTTCCTGGCCAAGTTTCCTTTACCAAGTGATGTTTCAACTGCTTTGTGCCATAATTTCGTTAGTTTTAGCTCAATAGTTCGACACTGATTAATCACAGGTGGTTTGAATAGTGCATTAGCTTTTGTCCATTGATGCAGAAGAGGGACTATCATGTCATTTATGAGTTCTTTATCTGTATAGTTCCTTCTGTCCTTTGCATTTTTTTCTCGAAGGAGTAACCCTAATCTTAGCATGTCTCTCACTGTTGGAAGTTCTGATACAGGAAGCTCCTTCCCTTTACCAACTCGCAGGCTCAAGTGGGTTGACAACTGACTTCTTGTCTTCAATTTTGACATCTTCACACAATCTGACAAATAGAAAAATATTTCAATGTTTCATAATTCAATTGTTGTTTCAAAAAATATCAATTTGTTTATCAAAAATGCTGTAACAGAAATAACATAATAATTTCTTAGAACATAATGTTTTATACAATGATATAAGTAACTGCGACAATCAATATGCCCTACTTACAATAATTAAAATGTAGAATTCGTCTGGTAGAGTAGGTGCAAGTGCAATGAGAGCAAACCACCGTCTATGATATCTAGAAGGAGAGTGAGCCGGGCGCCTTATCCTCACGCTTGGTACAAGTCAAAACAACAATTAAACTGTCCCACACGGAGAGCCTGTTCATGTTCATGTTCTGACATGCATATTGTACACAAGCTATAGAACCATAAAATACTCCATAATCCATATGCTTACATGAGATTAGTTAATATCAAGTGAATAATTCTAATCAAGTCTCATTAATTTGTTGAAATACTGATATTTGAAACTTTAAGGTATAATTGATGTAGGTGAGGGTTATTTCAATTCATTTTTGTTTGCTAATCTCAAGTTTAGACATAAAGAGGCACAATATTTTGACTACCAAATTTGATTTTTAACATGTTGACAAAATTGACACACCCTAGTGTGTATGTGTGTGCGTATCGCTTTCTATTCGTCCACGTGTTCTTTAGACTTCCATTCAGCGTCGGCCATAGAAAGTGGGAATGAAAGTGCAATATTTGCTTTCCTATAAAAAGAGTTTTCACTTCTACTACTCAGATTAAGAACTCTTTCACAAACACCCTTACAGGAAAACGATATTAACTACAGGTACAGTATATAAAGTACAGGTACGGTAAATAAAGTACATGTACAGCATCTAAAGTAAGGTACAATAATTCCTAGATGGTGACAGTATCATTAAGGTGGTATGCTAACCTAAATATGAATAACTATGTATTCAATAACCACTTAACATAGTCGAATACACAGTAATATAACCCGTTCATATTATAATTATCTCAGGAGGTAACTAGATTAAGAGCCAAATTAATATCTCCGAAGGTCTAAATTGTTTTGTGGCAGATAAATGGTATTGCTGTAGTTGGGAATGACGTCATAGTATCTCTCTCTCTCTCTCTCTCTCTCTCTCTAACACACACACACACACACCCTACTATTACTTTGCTGTCACTCGGAATCGAGTATAACGATCATCCAGCTATGATACCATGGTATGAGTTATTAAGGATGTCACCTAGGTTTAGTGAGTTTTAATGTGACTAAAGAGGCCGATACGGGACCGGTAGAGTCGTTCACAGATGTTGCACATGTGGAGGGCTCCATCTAGTGCGGGAGGGGCGGCGACAGGGTCTTTCCGGAGCTGGCGCTTGTCTGCCTCGGTTTGCAGTTGGGCTAATTGGAAAGTATTGACACCTTCTCATGTGGCGATCCTCAAAGCGTTACAGTGTGGAGTGATCGTCTCCCAAGTGAGGGGGTCGCTTTGGCACTTTTTCAGGTTTGTCTTTAGACTATCCTTATACCTTTTCAGTTGCCCGCCATCGTTACGTTTACTATTCGTTAAGCGACTGTAAAATAGCTGCTTTGGCAGTCTACTGTCGTCCACGCGGGTAACATGGCCAGTCCAACGTAGTTGTTCATGGATAATGGTAACCTCGATGCTCCTACAGTTGTGTCAATGAGAATACTGGCATTTGTTCTCTTGTCTTCCCAGCGAACTCGGAGGATGGAACGTAGACTACTTTGATGAGAATTTTCAAGTGCACTAAGGTGCCTCCCGTATGTAACCCATGTCTCACTGCCATTACAGCAGGGTGGGGAAGACCACTGCTCGATATACGCGCAACTTCGTAGATAATTTCATCTCCCTACAGCTGAACACACGGGTAAGGACTCTGCCAAAGATTTGAGATGCACATCTGATCCGATGTTGAATTTCTTCATCGATGTCCGCGGTGATGGACAGGTGGGAGTAGAGATACTGAAATTGGGTAACATTAGAGAGGGTAGTACCATTAAGCTGGATGGATGGTGGAGGTGTGGCTGAACCAGGGGTAGGCTGAAAGAGAATCTGAGCCTTCCACACCTTCACCTTAAAGCCGAAGTGTGCATACGCATCTGCATAGGTATTAAGGATCCCCTTTAAGTCGCGTTCAGTGTGAGCGACAGGTGTGAGGTCGTCTGCTTACTGAAGTTCAGTAATGAAAGCTGCCGAAACCTTTGTTCCTGCCTGGAGTGGTCATATTTTGAAAAATCCGTCATCCGGTACTCTGTGTCCACCCCGTCGACTAAATTGGCACTAGCACGAGATAAGAAGGTAGCCAAGAAAATGGAAAAAGGAGTTGGCGTCAGTACACATCCTTGTTATATCGACGTTTCGATGGGGAAGAACTCAAACTGGGTAACATTGTACAGGACACTGCCGTTTATTCCGCTGTGGAGTTGCCTCACAATATGAATTTTGATGGGCAGCCAAACTGGCTGAGGGTCCGCCAGAGGGCTTTCCTGTTGACAGAGTCAAAGTCCTTGGGTAGGTCGATGAAGGCCATGTACAGGTCACAACGCATTTCTCTACATTTTTCCTGTATCTGGCGGGCAGCAAAGATCATATCAGTAGTACCACGTGATGGTTTAAAGCCACACTGAGATTCTGGGAGGAAGTCTTCCGCCTCAGGAAGACGTCTGTTTAGGAGGACTCGGGCGATAATTAATTTTGCCAGCTACGGAGAAACAGCGAGATCCCGTGGTAGTTGCCACAGTCTGACCGGTCTCCATTGTTCTTGTAAATATTGATGATGAAGGCGTCTTTAAGAGCTTGTGGGATTTCCTCGTTTTCCCATATATTCTCCAGGAGAGAGTGGAGACGGCTGATAAGCAGAGGTCCTCCTGCTTTATACACCTCGGCTAGAATTCCATCAGGCCCTGAGGCTTTGATATTTTACATCTGTTTGATAACAGTAGCTACCTCATCCAGGGTTGGAGGATAGCTGAGACGGGTCAGCCCTGGATGCTAATGGACCTGCTGGGTAGTCAGGACATCCTTCTTCTTCTTTAATTAGGGACTTACCATCGGATGAGTGGAAGTGGCTGTGCCATGAGTGATTGGCACAGTAAATGTTTAGTAAAATTGAAAAATTCGCGCATCTTGTATTGATCTGCAAGTTTTTGCATTTTTTCATACCTTATTTTTAAGCCAGTCATTCTTTAGCTTGTGAAGTTCGCACTGGGCCGCCGCTTTCTTCTTGTAGAAGGTATCAGCTTTGGTCCTAGACTAAGGATTGTTTTGTCAGTCAGTTAAAGCAGCACGTTTATTATCGACTGGTACATTGATTTCCGGGAAATTTTCAACAAACTAGTTCTGGTGTATTCTTACGATCTGGCTGAGGGTCTCTCTGCAGGTTTTTGTCATGGTAGTGTCGAAAATACTCTAGTCTGTACTGGGATTTGGGTTGTTTGTTGTTGGGTTGTTTATCAGCCCATGTTCGAGTTGCTCTCTGAAATCATGTGTTACCGCTGGATCCTCATGACACTTAGTGTTAAGACCTCTTCCGGTGGCTTGTTGCCTTCGCCGTTTTGGAGCTGCGTGAAGTGAAAGCTAGGCTCTGACGAGCCGATGATCAGTGTCCCAGTGGTCTGAGCAAAGCCATGCTCGGGTGAGGAGGACATCTCGGCTATCTCTTTCTCTGAAAATGATGTAGTCAATGAGATGCCAGTGTTTGGATCGTGGATGTTGCCATAAAACTTTGAACTTGTCTGCTTGCCTAAACAAGGTATTGGTGATAGTGAGGTTGTGCAGCACACTTGCTGAGGAGGAATAAGCCGTTGGGATTACACTTGCCTAGTCCTTTTCTCTCTATGATTCCCTGCCAATTGTCAGCATCTCTACCAACTCTAGCATTGAAGTCACCAAGGAGCACAACCTTATCTTCTCTAGGGATAGATGTTAGCACTCTGTCAAGGTGGGCATAAAAGGCTTCTTTGATGTCATCCTCTGCATCCAGTGTTGGAGCGTATGCACTGATGAAAAAGGCATGACGTGAGTGGCTCAGTGGGACTCTGAGCGTCATGAGGCGCTCGTTGATTCCAACAGGCATTTCACTTTGCCTATGTATGATGCGTTGGCTAATGGCAAAGCCACCTCCGTAAATGCGGTTTCGCTCCGCAGCAGGCTTGCCCTTCCAGAAGAAATTATAGCCAGACTCCCGTTCTGTGAGTCGACCCTCGTTTGGGATCCGGGACTCACTCATGGCTGTTATGTTGATGTTATACCTAGCCAGCTCTTTTTCCTCAAGGGCGGTTCTTCTTTCAGGACGTGCATTTGTGCCATTCTATGCAGCCACCATAAGTGGTTGTATTGCTTTGTTTTGTTTGATATGTGATTATAATCGTGTTTTCGACTGCATAATGATCACCTTACTGGGTGTGGTTACCCAGACTGGTTGGTTCTTTAGGCAGGCTATGTTTAGGGCACCTTTTGTAGCCCAATCCTCATGTCGGGTGATCGGCTTGGCTCCTCGAAAGGGCTGTTCAGTCGCACAGACAGGACCGGATTGCACTGCTGCCTAGATCCCAGTGCATAAACGATCATCTTATATGTTCCGCCCATGTGCAGAGTTGTGACTAGAGACTCCCGGAACTCATTTCTGCCTGTCCCCGTCGCCACTTGTCCATCGCCAAAGGACCTTTGGGGTATAAGGGCATGATGAGCTGGATGATGGCTGCGCGTGAGTCGATTTATGTGGTGAGGCAGGAGCGCAGACTGCAACCACACATCTTGGCTCTCCCTTTTCCTGATCCAGTGGTGCAGGTGTTGCAACAACTAGGGAGAGGGAGAGTTGCAATGGGCTGCCAATAGCCCAGTTTGTTGGGTTTCGCCCGAGTAGCCTGCCCATGAGGCATTGCCTTCTTCTGCCGGTGTAGTCGTTGGGTTCCCAGGTTGGTCACCTCTTCCGCCTATACCGCCGTTGGGGTTTTGTTAGAGCTCTGTAAGCAAGTCTGCCCGATGCAGGGCTTCACCGCAGATTTTTCGTTCGGAGTTTACTCCTGTAGCTTTATAGCTACTAAAGTTAATCCGCAAGGCCGCGGGGCAGAGGTTGGTAGGGGGCCAGGACTTGTCCACATGCCAGTGGGCCTATGCGCCGTCGCTCTGGGGCCCACTGCTACTCCGAGATCCCCTGCTAGTCTAGTCTGGGCCCACGAGGCACACAGTTGCTTCCCTTTTCGCCACGAGGGCTAGCCAGTGGCGGTAGCTGAAAGCGAGAGGAAGCAAACAGTTCTTGCACCTTAACACTAGCATAATGCTGTCACCCTGTGTGCACAACACACACACACACACCAGACTTTAACATATCATCTCCCTACCACTTACTAAATAAACCCTGGCAGACGGCACCAACCCTTTCCATTATTATACTGCCGGACTGATATTAAATTCTCGGCTGAACACTCGATAAGGCGAGAGTTTCAACCCAATAGTAGCGTGGCTGCAGTTATTAGAACAAGCTGGCTGTATGAGGCTTTGTAGAGTTATCATGCTAGAGAGAGAGAGACAGAGACGGCTGGGAGAAAGGGGGTACAAGAGAGGCAGAGGTGGGTGAGAGAGAGAAGAGAGAAAAACGGAGAGAGTGAGAAAAAAGATGAGAGAGAGAGAAAATGAGAGAGAGAGAGAGACAGGGTGGGAGGGAGAGGGGTGGGGATAGAGAGTGTATAACGGGAGACAATGAGAGAGTGAGACGGTGAAGAATGCGAAGAGAGAGAGGGGAGAGAGAGAGCGCGGGGCAAAAAGAAAATATTGAGGTTAAGTGAGGGAGATAGAGGGCACCAATAGTCTCTGTCCTTACTTATTATCGATCTCATTTAATGAATAAAAGGAGTTACTGCGTTTTTTTTTCTACTTTATACCAACCCCATTAAGGATCTATATGGCGGCAAGCTCCCATGGCCTGCAGATGACCTTTTCGAATTTTGCAAAAAACCTGAAAGTCATATTTTTTATTAACATAGGCAAGTTGGATATGTAAATAGGGGTTTGTGGGACGATAAATTCATTGGGATAATTAGTTTTGGCCTACAAGGTTCTTTGGTGCCAAAAACTACAGGTAATGCAGACATACGTTATGCATTTGTAATATATATGTTAGGTGACAGAAGCTCAAATTAGGAAAGAAACCTACTCATTATAATATTCATTTGAGTCTGAATAACATTCGTGGCACCTATTAAAATATAATAGTAATTTGCTGTACACATACAGCATTCATAAAGAACAAATGGAACTGAACAATAAAGTAAGCTTAAGGAAATATTTGTATTACTATGATAAATAGATATGTACAAAATCACTTCATTCCATCTAACACACACTTGAATGTGTGAAAATATCTCTGTACAAAGTAGAAACAATTTCTAATATGCACATATGTGTGTATGTGAAGAACTAATGAAACTAATTAAACATTTTCTTAATTAAAGAATGAACTTCGATATGCATGAGCCTAAGAAGGTTAAGCAAGTATTCATACACTTAAATAAGACTGTTAATGAATTCTAATGAAAACAACCGATGATTCATTATACCATACATAAAACCATCACTTAGCACCATCAAAATCATCAATTACCACAGAATGAATATCCTGATTCTCACAATGTACACAGTTACACAAGCCTATGAAGGGAAGATCACTTTTAAAGCATGAGCATGACAGTCCCTCACATTTATTCTTTTTGCAAGCACACTTTGTAAATTCTAGAACTGATTCAGGTGCAGTATTTTGTGTATTGATAACTGGCAGCCATTCCCTGTCAGCATTTTTTAAAAAGCCATACATTTCTGGATTGGGGATCTCTTGGATACCAATTGAAGATTAAGCCCAAACTATTGCTTGTGCTTGAACCCTCAAGCACTGTTGTTTAAAGGCGGATGAGGTTGGAGGCATTTTCTCACTGCTTTTTTGTTTAACAAACGATTTTCACCGCAACTAACCAAAACACTTTGCCTCTACCCGATCATCATTAGTGTTATTACCATAGTAACCTAGAATGATAAACCTCTTCACGGAACTGATAATAGACCACTGAGAGGCTCTGATGTCTTGAGAGCGTCAAAAATAGTTTTCAGATTATCACTCATGTGATTATACAAGAGATTACAACCACATCTTCTTTGATATTCCAGTTGCAACAATTTTATTATGATTTACTTATTATTGTAAGCCTCGATCAGAGTAGAACGTTCAAGAGCCACCTGGACGTCTCTGGGTGGTGCTAGGATGTTCGAGGTGATGATGAGGTATATAAGAGGCAGCGTGTGGCTGACTCAGTAAGTCGATCGTTTCCGCCCAGTGTCCAGATCTAACCTAGTAGAACAACTGGAGATAATTGTTATGGAAGTATTGTGGAATTGTTGTGATCAATATAAAGAGAAAAGACTAAGGAATTGTACACTATTAGTGTGCTGGCTACATATTCGAAGTGAGAGTCCAGCTGTGAAGTCATTACCCTGTTAACAGTGTTGTGACGAATTAGTGACTTTTTTTTTTTACGGGAATTAGCCCACCCTGGCACAGGTCAAACGACCCACAACGGGGCCTGGGGGGCGGAAAAAAAAGAGCAGAACGAAATTGAAAATAGAGAACAAAAAGGTTATACTGTGTTAATCAACACCACGAAGATGCCGGAAAACCAGCTTTTTAAAGTGAGACAGATTGTATAAGTATGGAAACACAGAAGAAGGCAGAGCATTCCACAGTTTGGCTGTGTGAGGAAAGAAGGAGGTACTATAACGGGTTATTCTAGTGTGACCGACTTCCACAGAGAAACGGTGGGCACCGCGGGCAAGACGTGTGTTACGAGACCACGGCCTTGTCGGCGGTACACAGGATACCAAATTCACCGAACATTGCCCGTTAAAGTTCCTGTAAAAGAGAGAGAGTGAAGCAACATTGCGGCGAAGAGAAAAGGAAGAGAGATTGTCGACTAAAGGAGGAGAATTAATAAGACTAAATGCCTTTGATTTCACCCTATCTAATAGTTGGACAGAAGAAGAGCCACCCCAGATATGAGAGCAGTACTCCAAGTTAGGACGAATGAATCCCTTATATACTTGGAGCAACTGCTCAGGAGTGAAGTAGCTACGACATCTGTACAGCATTCCCAACTTTCGGGAGGCAGCTTTAGTTATACTAAGGATGTGTGATTTCCAGGACATATTGGAGGAAATGGTGAGGCCTAACATATTTATTTCAGAATTTGGCAGGATGATAGCCTCCTGAAATGTAATTGGTGGGAGATCATCTAATTTACAAAGTGTAATTGGTAAATATTGAGTTTTATTACTTTTGAACTTAACCAAGTTTGTACCCCCCCATTCAGAGATGCTGCACAGATCCGCATTGATAGAAGTAATGATATCAGTTCTAAAAACAGATGTAGTTTGAGTGTTAGGAGGAAGGGGAAAATGTGAAGAAGAGTGAAGAGTAGAATCATCAGCGTAAGGAAGGATAGAATTAGTTGTAGTGTGAAGTAAATCATTGATAAAAAGAAGGAAGAGAGGAGGTGAAAGAACAGAACCCTATGGGACACCACTACTGGTAGAGAAAGAGCTAGAGATCGATCCCTCGACAACAACTGCCATGGATCGGTTCTCAAGGAAGCTAGAGATGAGAAAACAAAGTGGGGGAGAGAAACCAAAAGAGGGAAGTTTAGATAGCAAAGACTTGTGCCATACCCTGCCAAATGCTCTGGAGATGTCGAGGGCCGCGACAAAAGTTTTCCCACAATCCCTAAGAGAGGATGACCAAAGATGGGTGCAATAGGAGAGCAGATCACCAGTAGATCTCGCCTGGCGAAAGACATACTGGTGATCCGACAAAAGAGAAAGACGTTCAAGGTGACGGAGAAAATGGGAGTTCAAGATAGTTTCGAAAATCTTAAAGAGGGATGAAGTTAGGGCAATGGGGCGATAGTTAGAGGGAATAGAATGGTCACCCTTCTTTGGGATGGGCTGAACCAAGGGATGCTTCTGAGAAGAAGGAAAAGTTTGGGTTTTAAAGCAGAGGCGAATGAGGCGAGCCAGCACAGGGGCCAGGGCTTTAGCACACTCCCTCAGAACACGAGGGGGTATTCCGTCCGATCCATGCGCGTTACTCACATCCAACCTGGATAAAACACCGGCAACCCTACGAGTGGAGAATATAGGAAAGTGCATAGGTTCAGTAGGAGGTGCAGGGGTAGGAGGGATAGAGTGCGAATCGTCTAAGGTGGAATTAGAGGAGAATAAGGTGCCAAAGAGGTTGGCTTTGTCAGGGGAAGAGTTGGCTATAGAGTTATCGGGTCGGAAGAGGGGGGGGGGGGGGGAAGAAGGAGTGCAGAAGGTGTTACAGATGTTTTCAGTTAAGGACCAAAAGGATTTACTAGAGGAAGAATTAGTCAGGGCAGCGGTCTTTCTTTTAATAAAATTCCGCTTGGCCCTACGAAGAATAGCCTTACAACGATTCCTAGATGTAATGAAAGAGGTGTGGGTAATAGGAGAAGGAGATAGTTTCATAGCTCGATATGCCCTATCTCTCACCCTGCAAGCAAGAGAGCAGGGGCGATCAAACCATGATTGTAATGTGAAAGTTTTGGTAGAAGATGGGATAAATGCACTCATACCGCCCTGTATAACCCCAGCAAGGCTGTCAGCACATATCGAGGCGTCCCGAGTGGAAAAGCAACATTTAAAGGAAAGTCGGTGAAGAATTTTCGCAAGGATTGCCAGCTTGCCCTCCGATAGTGCCATAGTTGACGTTTAGAGGGGGGGTGGGGGAGGTGGTCGTGCCCAGTTTGATTTAATAGAAATAAGGTTGTGATCAGAAGACCCTAAGGGGGCAAAAATTGAGTATGAATAGTGTGAGGGGTTAGAGGTAAAACAATGATCAAGAATGTTAGAAAGTTGATCGTGTCGATCAGGAACGCGTGTAGGGTGTTTGATTATTTGTTCCAAAATCATTAAGTAGGGAAAAAGAGAGTGCCTCAGCCACTCTCCGTGATGTACACTGAAATCCCCTAGGTAGAGGATTTCGGTGTTGGGGTGTGTGGATAGCAATGACTTATGGCAAGAAGTGAGATAGTCAAAGAGTTCGAAATAGTTGGTAGAGTTGGGAGAACAGTATAGGAAACAAAGAAAAATAGTCACAGTAGGTAGAGATATTTTGAGCCAGATGACATCATAAAGGGAAGATTCAAGATCCGTGAGTCGAGCTATAGGTGTACGTGTGTTGCAGTAGGCGCATACACCTCCCTTAGAACGGAAGGAGGTATAAAGGTTGTAGTTGGAGACTTGAAAAGTTTGGGTGAAGCTGCTTTGGTCAGTTGAAGTCCGGAAAGTAGTAAGAGGTCGGGGGAAGAGGTTAATAGATGGTGCTCCACAGAAGAAAAATTGGACCTCAGGCCGCGAATGTTGGAAAAATGAAGTGTGAAAAAAGCCGATCTTCCAGCAACCGCGGTGGTGTCAGTTGAGGCCCCAGTAGCTTGATGATGATCAGTTCGGCCCTGGGGTCCACAATCTTCCCGACCAGTGGGACCCATCCGAGAAGGCCCCGCTTCAATATTAATATCAACTGACATAGGAGAATAAAACAGATCAAGAATGAATATGGATATATTTGTGGTATGGTCAATAGTAAGAGAAACAGTTGAGACCCTGCAAATGTGTGTAAATGAGGCAGAAAGTCAGATCAGCAACCTGAGACTTGGTCACAATTTTCGTAATGCCATATGACAGCCGGGTCTACTATTAAAGGAGACTACGGTGCACAAGTGTGTTTCTGTGACCTGGTGGAAATCTACCTGCCTGTTGTTTGTCTGTACACTGAGGGCCAAATGCAAGAACTGCAGTCGTGTACGCAATGCTGTGGTATCCCGGTGGTCGTAATACGATGGAAGAAAAGTTTACCGATTATTCAAGAATGGCCATGGTGGTCCCCGACCTTCGGTTGTTGTTACTACGTCCTCGTGGTGTAGTCAGGCGTACCAACTGGCGGAAGACTGGGAGATTGGTACACTGCGACCATCAAAACGTTGTCAGTGGCACGAAACGTTTGCTCGTGCTGCAGTATTTACCAGCATGAAAAACTTGAATCCCAAGCTAAGGTGCACCTCATTTTCCTATTTTCTTGGATTATAAGCCAATTCTGGGTATGAAATACGATTACTTACAGTGAATATAGGTAAATAAAGCCTATAACACCCATAAGAACGTAGGAATAAAGTGCATTATCTCTTCCTTTTTTCTTTGTCCTTATTAAATCTAACAATAAAGTATTAAATTTGTCATGAACTTGGGGTTGGGTGAGTGTAAATAAAGAGAACTATGGCCTGTTCTGTGGATGAAGTCAGTAGAATATACCAAAGTACAGTATTATAATTTTGCTATGGCATTGGCTCTGATTTCTGAAGTAGCATCAAAGAAACAATCCTTATATTTTGTTAAGATTATGTTAAGGGAGTTATCGGCAGTGATTCATCATTCCACCCACAGCTTAATATTACCTGTCTTACATTACAGGAACAAACCAACCACTCATAGAGTGTGGGGAGCTCATTTCAATGCTGCTGAGAATTTCTCAATTCTCTTCAAGTTCTGTTAGTTTTTCTCACATTACCTAAGAACAGTAAATGCTATTTTGACATCTTCACCAAACCAAACATGAATCAAATTTTCATTGTATCCTTGTATTGCAGTAAAATTATATTTCTGTATATACCTGTAAATACTGTAGTGAAATTATTTTTGTAAGATGAACAATATCTATATTCACCAAATTTATAGTGAAGCATATGAATATGAAACAGGATATGGTTAAATGATTATTTCTTTGTATATCTATAAATTTATTCTAAGCTGATGGGAATGAAACAGATTGCCAATTTGGTTATAAATTAAATTAAATTTTATATAAAAAAATAACAAAACATTATAACTCATTACATAAAAATGAATCAAGAAAGAATTTACAAAATCTATAAAAGAGAAAAAAAAGTAAAAAGAAGCTCATTATTACATACCTCTCAATGACAACAGAAGAAAAACAGAACTTGCATGTCAATTAATACACTAAAAGAATCTATTAACAGTATCTTAAGTCGCTGCTGCTGCTATTAACCATCTACAAGTGCACTTAAGTCATCTGCCTTTGCTCAGACCATTTGTATAGAGCAATTTAAGTGCATTAGAGTCTGGGATCTTGGAAACTTTAAGTCCATCTCCATTAGCCGGAACTCTCCAAGGCCCAGAATTGAAATTGGCTCGGATTTCTCGAGACGTATTTTCTGAAACTTCCAGAAACAGAATTTGTTTCTGATCTGAGCAAAATCCGAGGATAAAATAATGAATAATTCTGGGATTTTACGGAAAGTCTCCAAATTTTTCTGTTCTGGGTCTGGGAACGAATCTTCTGACTAACGGGAAAAATTCCACATCATCCATGACACCAAGAATTATTTCTCAGTTTTGGTGAAAGGTGGATAGTCAGCTGTCTCTCCACCTGTAAGTGAAAATAAAGACATTAATATCGTGTTAGTTAAATTTGCGAATTTTGAAACATCTTTATTTACGAGGGTTAATATTTAAGTTTCCAACACTTACATGTTGTGGGTAATTTTAGCTGTTAAAATGATCCAAAAAATTACATTTCCGTTGGAAACTCGGACTTTTCGGTTTCATATACAACACTCAAAAAATTTAAAAAATACATATTTTCTAATGTAGATTTTTATGATGATTCCAAAACTGTGATCCTCTTTTTTGGAGAATTTCATAGAAAAAACTAAAGCCCTTTAAAATTTTAATGTTCTACATCAAATGTTAACCTAACCTATCTAACCTAACCTAACTGGTAAAAATCGGCCAACCTAAATTCCTGAAATTCGCTGGATGACCGAAAATATAATAATAATATCAATTTCTTCTATTTTGGTCAGAATCATGGACATTCAAGGCCAATGTATTAACACTTGATTCAACCATACTTGTAGACACAATATAGAATGGTTGTGTATAGTACTGTATATCAATATTGCTGTTAAACATATGGAAACCCTTGATATTTACCATCTATAAAGAAAGAAAACATGAAATAATCAAATAAGCAAAAACTGGCAAATGTGTTAGAGCCTAGCAACTACCCTGGCATATTTGGACTTGTTAAAATATGAAATTTAGGCTAATAAATATTTATACTAATGCAATAACTATTTTGGGAGTGTTGGCCAATTATTAATTGCACTCATTACGATCTATTTTAGCTTAATTTGATTTCCATACATTCCTACACATAAATTATTTGGATTAGCTATCTTAAAGGCTTACCTTCAATGATGGTTAGAAGAATTTGGTGGATATAAGTGGTGATGAGGCAAGTAGAGGCTGGCAGATGTTGCCACACAAACATGGAATTCTATTAAAAAGAACAAAAAATTCTTCATATACTGTTCCATATGGAGGATATCTTATAAAATTAAATTATTCCTTTGCAGATGTATACAATTTATGTACATCCAATTTATTTTATTTTATTTTGGTTTCAAAATATAGTTCCATCGTAGTATGCATCGGGCGGGGGCGAGAGCACCACGGAAATCTCCCACGTTCTAATAATGAATCGCACATTTTTCCTTTGTTTTTAATCACCGAATGCTTCTTGCAAGTTGACCATCGGGGTACCACAGCAACGTGTACACGACGGCAGTTCCTGCATTTGGCCCTGATATACCGAACGTCGGGAAATTACCGGAGACTGGCGGGACAGCCAGTGGTAATTCGATAACATTTGAGACATATCTACTGCTTCTGTACATATGACCCTAGCCGCTGGTAACCAGTGAAAGACGGAAGGTCATAACAATATATATATATATATATATATATATATATATATATATATATATATATATATATATATATATATATATATATATATAAGTTATCTAAATTCGAAGCATGACAACAAGATCAAATTTACTTGTGAATTAGAAGAGGAAAACATTCTATCATTTCTTAGTATCAATATCCACCGTCCTCATAATAGTTTCGAGACAGCCTTATACAGAAAACCAACATACATAGGTTCGAGTACAAAATTTTCATAATTCATTTCTCTTAATTACAAACGAAATCTAATGAGTGTTCTTACCAACATAGCCTTTAATATATGTTCAAGCTATTTCCACCTGGAAATTGAACTAAAATACATAGAGGAACTACTCGTTAACAATAGTTTCCTAAGAGATTTATAGATACTCATATAGGCAAAACCCTAAATAGAATTTTAAGTCCCACACAGCCTCAATTCCACACCGTTCCTAAATATTCTATCTATTTCACCATCCCGTACACAGGCCCACTCCTTAGAAACAAACTTAAGAAGCTTCTCAATGAATTATATCGACAAATTTCTCTTAGACTAGTCTTCAAAAACAAAGTTCAATTAGAAATTCTTTAAAATTAAAGACACCATACCCACTCACTTGCAATCCTCAGTTGTTTATAAATTTATGCGTGCTAGCAGTGGGCAGCATATATAGATAAAACAAAAGTACGCTTGATAGCTGGCATCCATGAACACTTGGGCCATTCCTTCCAAAAAGGCCAGTTAATCACACAACCACTACATTCAGCTATCCGTAACCACGCCCACCAAAATGACCACCCGTTTCCGCAGTCTGATTTCTCAGTTTTTGGCAGGAGCATCTGTGAGACGGACCTCCTCATTATGGAAGCCTTGTATCAATATAAAGTCAAGTCATCCATTTGTGATATGGCTTCCTGTGAATTGTTGTGTTGTGTTTTCCTTTTCATTATGAAACTACGCTTTTCACCTAACAAGTCCATTGTTGAAGTTATATATATATATATATATATATATATATATATATATATATATAATATATATATATATATATATATATATATTTTTTTTTTTTCATTAGCCCAATAAAGCACGCGGACTTCTACATACATTAGAGGTTCACGGCGCCATAAGCTAGTTGAACAGGCTTTGTGTGAAATATAACAAAGTCTAGGACTGTTTTTAGTATCCTGGGGGTCCAGAGGTAGCGTTCCCCGGTCACAGTCATGGGCTTGTGGGCCGTGGGTTCGAATCCTGGTGGGTTGAGGTGTTTGATTGAATAAATATATATATATATATATATATCAATATATATATATACATATATATATATATATATATATATATATGTAATATTCAGAAATTTCAGTGTAATTTCAAATGCCGCGCCATTGGCGATACTGAGTTCAAGGTCGACTGAGGGAGGAGCGCTCCTGCACGTAGTGAGAGCTTTTGGAACTAGGCCTATACAATATCAAATGTAGTTTACCGAATTAATATGGACGCGAAGCATGAAATTAAATGACATTATTAGATTTGAAATTATTATCGATCGTTTATTAATTCTGAATAATGTTACGGGTGTCCCAAGAAAGTTATTAGTTCGGCGGAAAATATGTCACGTAGGCCTAGGCTACCACCTTGGGAAGACATGAGGCTGGCTGGCTCTCAGTCAGACGACAGCCGTGGAACAGAGAGGGCAGACTGTGCGTCAGAGAGGTGGAAACAGTCACGTGGTCTAGTCACCTGTGTTGGGCTATTGCAGTATAACAAGTAATTCTCATTCCATCTCAGATAGGGGTTAGATAGGGCAGTGATAAAGTTAACAAGAGCTAACAGTGAGTTCATTTCAGGGATTCCGTCAGAACCCACTTGACAGCAAGAGATTGACTGGGAGAGATTGACTGCCGTTTGAGACTGCCGTTGATGATTGATGATTGGCGATTGTCGCACTTGGAACGATCAGTGCAGGCTTGTCACTGGTTAGCTGGTTTAGCAAAGGATCTCTTGAGTGAACCAGTGCTCCCTACAACTAAAACGACACCGGACCAGCATCAGCAGTGGGTGATCAGTTCTTACCACGTGGGTGCACAACACCACGTGTCTTCGGTCAGCTAGAAGTGTTATCTACTGGCCAGGGTCACCTGCTGGCGTTCTCTCTTCCCGCCCATGGACGCACTGAGAGTACACTGAGGCTATCTGAATAAATTAATGGTCACACACTGAGACCAGGAGTCTAAGGGATACCTAGAGAAACATTTTATCTCCATCTATTATGGGTGTATGTTGAGTTGGGTGAAGCAGGGTTCCCAGGTATTGGTGGACTCAGTAACATCTTAATGTATAATATGGACACGAAGTAGTACCTTAAGCTGTGTATTATTATATTACTCTACTAATTATGTATAGTAAAGTATTACAGAACATGTATTAATCCTATGTAATATTTCCATTTATTATGCACCATGTTATGTATATGAATTATAATATTTACATTTTATGTATTCAGCTTGTGAATGCTGGCATCTGTACATGCCAGCGCGCAGTGATACAGAGAGTGGAGACCACCAGTCCTTATGGTGTGGAAGCGAGTTTCTTTGTCCATCTGTATTCATCTCCAGTACGAGAATAAGAACCTATTTTCAAGATAACAAGTGTTTGTGTATACCCTCAGTAGTGTAGAACATTTTGGGGGTACCAAAGACAAACATAGACTTAATAACAGTGATAATATTTTGTGTCTAGTTAATACCATTCTTTCAGTTACTGATATTATCTTGACGTGTGCAGTTTAATATTTCTTAAATAATTTTAATAGTATTGTTTTTTAATGTTCGTGTCACTAATTGAAACCAGAGTGATACTGTGATTTAGTTCCTTTAATGCATTTAATTTTTCTTTATAATTCCGATCTCAGGTATAACCTTTGTTCCCCAGAGTAGTGTTTAAGTTAGGTTAGGAAGTGTGCATCTGTTGGGGTAATATATTTCTGTTGAGTGCCCTTAAGGCCTATTCAGGGTGGAGTTAATAAGTTCTTATTTTTTTTATACCATTTTCTCAGTGCTGGATATAATTTTGTTGAGTGCCTTTAAGGCCTATTCATTGTAGAGTTATTAATTTCTTATTTTTTTAATACCATTTTCTCAGTGGTTGATATTATTTTGTTGAAAGCCCTTAAGGCCTGTTTTATGTGTGCAAGCAACACTTTTTAATACTTGCATTTATTGTTGTCTAATGAGGCATTGTCTGAGTTTCTAATAATTGCAATATCATGTATAACTTTTATTCCCCAGAGTAGTGTTTTAAGTTCAGGTTAAGAGGTGTGCATATGTTGGTGTACCATTATTTGATTGTTTCTGTAGTGTTGGAGGGAATATTAGTGTCTAAATTTTACACTGTTTCTCATTCATCCCAGTCACAGACGCTATCCTTCCACGGGTCACGGAGAATTCATTTTGTTTCGTAAATTTAAATGTTCTTGTGCTGGTTCCAGTTTTTTTCTCAAAGGGGCGCT